>JAPMOQ010033956.1:158346-246671 GCA_026543055.1 Argiope trifasciata
TTGGATCAACAAATTTGTTGTTGGTTCCAATATCAAAATATACATTTCTTTATTTTAAAAACTTACTTACATATCCAGGTTTAAGGTAAAATAATGAACTTAGAAATAATAAAAACAGATCCAATGCACGATTGAATTATTATTTTTCCATTATACGTGTTAAAGCTTACAAATAATTTTATAAGATTTTCAGAATAACATTTCCTACTCTTTGTTTATATGTTTTCGTTTTTTTTCTAATCAAAATAAGATTTATTCTAATCTCAAAGTCTCTTAGTTTTCGAAAATATATTTTTCTACTACACGATTTTCAAAGCCATTCTCTGGACTTGAATAGGAGGCGCAAATGTTCCACTGCTGTTAATTAATTGTTCAATTAATGTCAACAAGCTATCCCGAAAGTCATTTACGAGATAAATTCTTCACAATTAGCGAGTGGACATTTACAATCGAGATTTATTGTTGCCGATAAATTTTACGAAATAATAGATGACTAAATTTCAACATTGTGTCACAGGATATTTGTGAAAAATCTTCTGGTAGATTCGATTCTTTCTCCTTTCATACTTTTAAATTCTTTCTTAAATATCTAATTAAATAATAAAAAACAAAAAAAATCTTATACGTTATATTCTTATAAATATTGCAATGTGTTTAAAGTGTAGATGACAGAATATATGTAACATTAAATTATTATTTGATTGCTTTAAATTTATTTAAATGTTTTCAAACTCGCTACACGTTTTTGAGGCATTTTTTATATAATAATGAAGAAAGATTTATAAAAAGGTACATTTAATAATTAATAACGTGTAGAAAGTACTTTTACCGCAAAATTGGAAGTCAAAAAGGAAGAAAATTAGGCTCTCAGAGAAATGCTGCTAGTAATAGAAATTTCAATCAACTTTATAATACGTTTTCAAATTCCATTGGATATTCAGCAATTGTTTCTTTATTTTTGTTCATTAGTATTCTTATAATATTCGCTAAAGCCTTTTAAGATTTTTTTTGTTACGTTGATCGCTAGAATTTTGATCAAAATTTATTTTCTATTTTCTGGTATATGAACATGAGTGAGTTCTAAAACTTATTGATTTTAATTATTTTTATTTATAGTTTTTTATAGTTTTTCATAACTCATCATTTTGAATATTGTGACCCTCAGAAGTTACTGCAACCCCCCTCCCCTTTATCGTTGAAATAAGGAGACTACGTCATCATCACGAATGTTGTGGAATTTTGTAATTAATTGTTTTCGGGACTCACTAACAGATGGCGCCACACATATTGAATAAAATTTAATTAAAATTAATCGTATAAGTGATATATAAGTTCTACAAAGACTCAAAAATTGTTGTTGTAGTAAAAGCTATAAAGATTAAAAGTTATATTTTCATGATTTGTGGTGAAATTATGAATGAATAAAATTACATTAAAAAATTCCTAATACAAAAAAATATTACTTAGAAACTATCTTTAAGTAATATCAGCATTCCTGGATTTTATTGGAGATTTCTTGTAAAATTCTGTCCTGATAAATGTAAATAGCTGATCCTAACGATTAATTCCAATCAATTGCATCGAGTATATTCAAAACTTCTTAGCAAATGCTTTAAAAAATCCACCTATTGCCTTCATTTAATTCCTTTTCCCTTAATGTTAATGAAAGGATCAATCAATGGTTGTCAATTATTATGCAAGTTGCCAGTGAACAGAAATTAATGATTCATTCATTGTCCATTACTTTCTGGGTTCCATCAATGTTCAACAATGATTGAATATTGATTGGTCGTTTTGGAAAATGACTGCCGTAGAATGATTTCTTTTTCATATTATTTTGCAATAAATAGAAAATCCCATGATATCAAATAGATTTTTCCTACTGTAGAGTTTCAATACACTAAAATTGTAATGAAATAATTCTTCTATAAAAATATAGTTAATCATTACTAAAATACAAATCATACTTAGGATTGATTAATATAATGATATACAATATATATTTCCTTAACCTTTTATTTTTCATATTAGTTTACAACAGACAGAAAACCCCATGAGATCAAACAGGTTTTATTTCTACCTTATAGTTTCATTGCATTAGAAAGTGGTAATGAAATATTTGTTCTATAAAAAATATTAATTACTTAATACAATACTAATCATATTTGGGATTGTTTAATTAATATAATAGTATTTAATATACATTTTCGCGTAATGATAATTTGAATTTCCATTGATTAGATTTTAATAGGGCTCTTTACGTAATTAAGGTTCAGGGTTTGAGTTTAATTATTTCAAAGTTTTCATATTTATCAAGCAAAATAAAACGTCTTTCAGATATTTAAAATCAATTTTCAGTTTTAAAGTTTTCCGTTCATTTTTGATACATATAAACCAATTTAGATTTGGTTAATCAATGAATGAGTATAATCTTTAGATAATAATTAAGCATAATTTTATTTATTACTATGCAATTTTAAAGAAAAAAATTAAATGGCATTTTTTCTTTGTCAATATCATTGGAAAATATAATCTAAAGACATTTTTCATGTTTCATTTTGTTAAAAACTTACCGTCATTGGCGACTACCCAGCTTGCTGAAATATTTGTAAAATTAAATGTATATATGGGTCCAGTTCAACAATTCTAGGTCAAATGGCTTGACCTGTTGAGCGTCAAAATACTTATAAATACAATTTTGTTATTAATAGAAATTTATTTAATCAGCATACATGGGATTAGACATAGGATAGAGAAATACAACTTTCAATGTAATATTAATACAGCTGTACAAATTGTAACAATGGATACTGTTACAGTTAGATTAAAAAACAATCTTACAAAAAAGACACATTTTGTAATGTCTCAGACAAGTTGCAATTTATTTCAAAGATCCGAATAACGTATAAAAATTAATTAAAATTAATTATACTAATACGACTTAACTTTTTTTTGTAAAAATGTTACATCACTGTTTAGCTAATTACATTTTTAGAATTCTTTGATTCCAATAAAAAGCTTAAACCGTCATGATACAAATTTTATTCCAAAGTATGTTAAAAAAAACTTTTCCAGCAAAACGATAATAACAGCATTGAAAATTCCCAAGTAAATGCCTTGAATTGGGCTTTGTTAATGCTTAAATGGTGTAGAACAAAGAGTGAGCAATTGGTTGCAACTTTTTACAATTTGAGAATCAATAGTTGTGATACATACATACGTGGCGCCAAAGAAATTGCTTAACCATAAAACTTTCGTACCATTAACAACTAAAAACCAAAGAAAACTGTCGCAAACTTCGCCTAACGATTGTTGAGTATTCGATGGAAATAAATTGTTGCTTTCTTTTGAAATGGCCCGAAAATAAATAAATTTCGGACAATTTAGCATAGCTTTATTGGGTATTAACATCCGTCTTCTTCGTGCACCATTTATCAGTTTTAAAAATCGATCAATATCTACAGAATAACAACAAAAAATGTTTGTTATATAAGATGAAAAATTAATTCTATCGGAATCGCTTCAGGAGTGATAGAGATTATTCATATCTTAAAATGTAAGAGAGTTTCCATTATTCCTGAAGACAGAAGAGTCTCAAAATAGTCATTTTATTGTTTTGAAAATGAAAAGTTTTTAGATTTATCTGTAGTAGCATATAGTACATTTAAAAGCAAATCAATTTTTCAAGTGACAAACTATTTATTTATTTTTTACGTAGAAATTATGCATACAAAAATGTTCTAACAGCGAGATAATTCGAACTCGGTATCTATACTAATATTATAATGTGAAAGTTCGGATGTTACTTAGACATGCCAGAACAGTTGAACGGAATTGGATGGAATTTAGCTCAAAGATAAACTATAGTCAGGAATAGAACATAGGCTACTTTTTATTCCGATTCATTGAGTGGTTGATTTTTTATTAATTAAAAACTAACTTTCACGCCAAAACGCAGAGGTCAAATCCCGCCAAAGATGAGCAAGGCTACAGTTTATTTTCCCAACAGTAATCAGGTTAGGTTTAGCATCATTTCAACCGATTGTCTCGAACGATTCTGTTTGTTTACTTAGATTTTGATTTATGAAAATCAAATGTTATTAATTAATCGATCTTTTGGATTCATTCTGAAGTACTTTTAAATTAAAAGAAAACATAATAAATGAAAAAAAATTCTAATCTGCATTACGTTACCCCAACTGGCGTAGGAAAATTAGGCATGTGAGCTACGCCAATGGCGTTGAAAATTCACGCGTGATTGTTGACAATTGTGTTTTCATTTGACTTAAAAGTTAAAAAATTATGTGTATAATACTGTTGTAGATATCTCAATCTTGATCAATAAATAAAATGGATTAGACCGGACTTGATTTACTGTTTTGTTTTATTTTGAGTATACAATGTAAATAAATTGTTTTTACGTTAGTTGTGTTTTTTTCATTAAATTTAATTTATGCTATATATTTTTTGTATATACTTATGCTTTTAAATGTATCGTTTTTAGGTTAGGTTTAATTTTTTATTTGTCATTATTTGATAGTTTTTCGTACATATGCATCAAAATTTCCACGCGAACAGAATCGCGGATAATAGCTAGTGTGGCGATCTCTCGCATTCTGTTGTTTAAAGTTCGCGAAGTGAAGTAATGTGCAAGATGACGTCATTGATTTCAAATTCATTGAATAATTCTGAAGTTTCAATACCCTTGTATCCATAAAAATTTATTTTATATAATTGCTTTTCTTTCCTTGTACCCATCTGTCTTATCACGTGAAATGTGATGAGCTAGGTAATGATCCCGCATGTTGTCTCTATAAATTTTGTAATCAAGTTTTTTTCAGTTGGTTTTCTGATATAGTAGTTGGTACACTTCTTATTTATTTCACACATTTCTTTTCTCTGTGATAATATGCAATATTAATGCATTAAACTCTTAATTATCAAAATAAAATAAAATAAATTTTGATTCCTTACTAGTGGCAGCGCCTACTAATGAGTTTGAGAGAAAAATTGATCTTAAGACTCAAGAGAGGGAGAGAGAGAGTTTTTAATGCACAAGTAAAGTGATGAAATAAAATTAAAAAATACTTTTATTTTGATTATTCTAAAATATTTATTTGATGATTCGCTTCATTATGTTATGAATAAGCAAGAAGCTACCTCATTTTTAGAATGTTTTAAATGCACTTGTTTACAATCAAGGCCTATGAAATATTAAATATAATTTGTTTTAGATGATGGTTGATAAAAGGTGGAAAATGAGCATGTTATTCTGTCTAATACAATGAAATGAACTAATTTTTAAGAAGTTTTGACATTTTTAAAGCTGCTCACGAAGTATCTTGTCTTTAAAATACTTGTAATTAAAGGTTTCTGTGGCCTAAAACTTCTCTTATGCTAGGTAAATGTCTTTAAGGAATTCTTCAGAAAAGTATTAAAAAGTCCAACCTATCTAAACTTACATATGAGACAAATTTTAGCCTGCAGAAACCTGTAATTGGAAGAATCTGAAAGACGAGATATCTCTTCAGAAGCGTTAAAAGTGTAAATATATTGTAATTTTTTAAAAAAAATAATGCTTTAATAAAAAGTAATCCAAAATAGTTTTGAAATAGATATACATAAAAAATGAAATCAGGCTATTAGAAATGTTCACCGACTTTCTTGAATATTTATTTAATATGGTGCTTTTTTTTTGTTTAACACGTTGCCCTCTGCGTGACTCTCATACAATTCACACCTACTTTCTAATTGGAGAGATAACAACTAAGTGATAGCAACAAATGGATTGTCTAATTAGAAAGATGGCCTACATCTCAAATTGGAGCACTGACATCGAACCTTTTGAATTATTTGATTGCGTATTTTCGTCCTTTAATCTATAAAACGAGAATTACATTTTGATACAATTGAGATTTTCAGGTTGCCACAATTCAGATTTTATAACCCAAGAGTATAACTCTTCGAATTATTTCTTTATCATGCAAATAAATAGATAAAATAATGCAGAGAAAATCAATCTGTGAAAATCTTTAATCGAAAATCTGATACAAAACTGCAATTCTAATAAGAAAACCAAATGCTTATTTTTTCATTAAAAAAATTATGCGGTTTTGAATTATCCTTTACAGAATAAGGGATAAAAACTTTTTTTCTCGTTATATTAATTATTATTACAATTAATAAGAGAAATTCTATACTAGAATAAGGGGGGGAAAAACCAAAGGCACGAGCCACAATATTCTGGGGACGCCACCTATCAAAATGATTTGCATGTGACTTCATTAGATAAAATGAATTTTTCCCAATTCAGTTGGTTAGAAACTGAAAAATTTTAAATGCAATTGATTGATTTCTAGTCTTGTTCAATATGGATTTAAAAATTTATTGCAGCAAGGAAAAAGTCGGAAGTGAGTGAAACAGAAAGATTAACAAGCAACATAAGTAAAAATAGCAGTAACGAAATTTTGGAAAAAAGGAATTCGATTTCAGACATATTTAACTGTTTGAAGAATCTGGGCTCATGCTATTTTAAGCATATTTTCATCTACCTATGCTTGCGATTTACTATCTTTAGAGATAAATAATATTAAAAACTCGCTTAGCAGCCGTTTGTTAGATGAATTCAATTCAGAATGCATTCTGATAAAAGTAACATTTTACAATACTAACATAAGTTATTTGCCATTTAATTACTGAAATAAAAAAAATCCCTCTAATGTTACTTCAGTTTTAATTACACGCATAACTAAACGAACTACTACTGTACAGCGCAAAATTTATTTACTATGGAAAAAAAATAAAGTTTTTTTTTAATCTTTCGAACAATCAGGTCAAAATTATTTGAAGATGCGTCTAATCCTCATTAAATATTTGCTTAGAAAAACTGGCACGTTGATCCATAAAGGTTCATCACCCCTGCACTATATTAAAAATGAATGTGGGCGTGTTAGTACTCTACAGACCAGACAGTTTCATCTAGAGCTACCGAATTTGGCACATATATACTTTGAGGTAGGACATTTTTCAAAAATTAGAATTCTAATTAAATAAAATTAAGCTGACTTTTAGAACTTTTCTGTGATCATTTTCAAAAATTTTATCACACCAAAACTAAATTATACACCATTTTAAAATTTAAAAATGTCTTTCATTAAAAATTAAGAGTATAACTATTCTATAATACACATTTTAGTATTTTACCAAACGGTTCTCACGTAATAAATTCTGCTAATCAACAAAACATTTTATGATCACTCTATACAAAGTCCTCCTAAGGACAGGACGGAAGTTGATAAAATGAAGAAATATCTGCTGAGTTTCGTTATTTAACTATAAAGCGGAATTTCCAAATCGATTTTAAAATAATCGTCCTCTTTTAAAACCTTTTCGTATATAATTAAAATAATACAAAATGCGTTATAGCGTAGTAAAAAAAAAGCGGAGATCATTTTATGCTAGTTTTTAATCTAATGGAATGTTTATGTTTAGTACAATTGCTTCTTTTGGAATTGCTCCTAATTTTTCTTGCGTATCTTGAGTAAATTACGATTAGAAATCACACATTTCGTTTACTACGAAACAAGTCTTATCACTTTCAAAGAAAAGCATCTTAAGGTACGATTCTCCTTTTAAATAAGTCTTAAGCGGTCACTACACTTTACTGATAAGGATGATAGTGAATATCTCAGATGAAAATGAGACTGAGATATGTAACCTTGAAGTGTAATTTTCGAAAGATTGCTAAAAAAGGGTTCGGAGCTCGAACTTGAACTGTCAAATATATGAAAGCTGAGATGCACGTCAGTCCTTAAGTCTGACGTCTTAAGTCTTAAGACACATTTCATTGAATTCTTTTCTGATTTTTTTTTTTTAATGTTTGGCCTACATATACTATCAATGAATTGTGAAAAAATTTAGATATCACATGAAACTGACATTCTTAAAAATAAAGTGATAGTTTTTGTTTCTTTTCAATAGATAAAATAATTGCTAAATTTGTTATTATCATGTGAGAATAGGATCCTGTTTTCCTTAGGAGTTTTTAAATAATTGAAGATAACAAATAATTGCAGCTCGAAATCGCGTGGGCAATAAATAAAGCACAAACGACAATATTAATCAACATCTTTTGATCGCATATTTTTTTACCTGCTTTATTATTATTATTATTATGTATGCTTCTTTGAAAGCAGATGCATTTTCAAAACGTTGACCCACTTTTACCACTATTGCTTTATTATTACGTCTTTTATAGCAAATGCGTTTTTAAAAGGTTGGACGCTATACCAGTTATTTACATGGAATATAATATTTTTCGGAGGAAATTAAATAATTTAATTTTTATAATATATTTCAAAAAACTTCACTCACATTTAATAAAAGTTTTGATAAAAGCCTTTTTTTATCCCCCAGAAGATAAATAAAATTTTATTCATTCTTAAGGGAAAAACACAGAAGGATTTGACTCCTGATCTAAGAAATTTATTATTAAGATTAATCCATTATGGTAATGTTTTATGATCTCAGAAATTAGCAAATAGCAGTTTGTGTTTACAAAAATATTGATTTCATAAAAATTCTATACAAATTTAGATGTTAACACATTCGCTGCCACTGACGCGCTTGTGCGTTACAAATAATATATAATTGTATCAAACCATCTATGTTATTAGATGACACCTTCTCTACTACAGTTAAAAGATAGCAAAGAAGGGGTCATCTAATTAGATAAATGGTCCTGATATCAGGCGTGGGTAGTGGCAGTGAACGTGTTAAGGAATATAGTAAAAGTAAATAGTTTTCATTTGGAAATAGCATGCATATATATATATATATATATATATATATATATATATATATATATATACGCCTCTCTCTTATATACATATATAAGAAAGAGGCGGAAGTGAGGGTTGATACCTACAGATAAGTCTCGTAATTGTTTCAAATCGTTTTAAACTGGTTAGTGACTAAAATTAAGGCAAATAATGACATAAAAAATGATGTTCTCACATGATCACTTTAAATTTGCGATCTTAGATTTAATTTTTACTTTTTTATTTGTACATTTGCTGCCCTATGTATAATGTAAGCCAATTTATACGTTTAATTATAATAGCTCAATTGCGAAAGATTTTGAGTATTAAATTTCGTAATTTATAATTTTAAGTCGTAAGTGATGATTTAATTAGATGAAACTTTGTGATTTGGGAAGGTTACATCGTATGGGTTCAGTTAAAAAAAATCATATGACACGAGATATTAATAATTTCTATGCCATTTTCGTGTCTAGTTAAAATCTATAAATGATTTAATAGACGCATCTAAATTCATAGGATGTAAATTATCTTTAAATTGCGTGGTGGTTGTGCTATGCAAAAAATATTAAAACACTTTACAAAGCAAATCGCTTAGACCTTTCACTTATAGTAAATCAATAATTCTGGAATAGTAGAAGACATGAAAAATACTCAATGTTTCAATTATATTTTTGTTAAAAATTTATTAAAATGCTCTTTTTTTGAAAATTTAGTTTTATTATTTTTATATCAATCAGTGACAGTTAACTCTGTTCCTTGGAATTAGTCATAGAGAGGAATTCATTGCAAATTGCTCTAAAAGTTTATATTTGAATTACTTGCCTTTTTGCAACTAACAAACTATTGTTAGATTAAAAATTTGTTATATATATATTTCATTTTTTGTATGTGCTTTTTATGATACATTAGTTACCAAAAGCTGGTTACACCTGCTGTTAATATTAAAACGAGTAGTTATGTAATAATTGCTATTGCAAATTATTATTTGCTGTTTATCCTAATTCTTGATAACATTCTAATTCATTATAAATAAAATATTTCAGTTATTGATATAATTGCATGACATCAATTTAAATATTTTCTTATTTTTGATATATATATATATATATATTTATATATTTATAAATTTATATATATATATATATATATATATATATATATATATATATATATATATATATATATATATTGATTTTTATATTGATAAAAATTTTGAGAGCCCCAAGAAAAATTAGTTAAACTTTAATTATATGTTTACCAGTAGGTTTTTCAATCGACTTGGCAGACTGCACTGTGGCGCTGTTCCTTCTATCGTTGCATGTGCTAATGACCTGGCGAAAGTACGCTCGTTTGTCAAAAACATTAATAAATCAATGAAGATTCTGGATCGGCTCAAAATACAATTTGTAGATATAGTTATGCAATTACTTATAACTATACCAATCTTTCAAAGTAAACTTTATGGCCTGTGATACCAATACATGATATTCTAAAAAAGTTAAGGAATTAATATTTGATAAGTATTGATAAGTAATATTGCATTTACCACTTTTTTTTTTACTCTTTCGTATTTTGTTTTCATTCATTATATATTTATTTGCCAAGAGCTTATAATGTAAACTTTTGCAAATCAAACTTGTATTCAAGTCACAATTTAGATAAGTATTCCTTCTAGGAAGTATAATTTACACTTTTATTATTAATGAATGTTAATGTGTGTATGTGTGTGTGTTAGCGCTCTACAGGAGAAACTGGATGTCTAAGAACTATTAAATTTGGCATAAATATATTTTCATGGTGGAATCTGCACCTTGGTATGATTTTTTTAAAAATTATTGCGTTAAGCAAAATTTTAGCATTTTTCCGGAATAATATCCGAAAAATACTACAATGCATTAAATAAATTTTACATCATCAAAAAATTAAACTTATCTTTTCAGTTTCATTTATTTTTTTTTCTATTTTTAATTAATTTTTGAAAAAGTTTTATGTGCATTTTATAATAATATATTCCATTGTTGAAATCAAATATTTTTATCTGTCGTTGCTAATATGTCATTCTAGCTTTTATTCCATTATTAATGCTTAGGGTATTGAGATTAGTCTTATTTCCCCTGACGAACAGGTTTCAGAATGATAGGCTTTTAATAAAATATTACAAATTTTGTTGTATTTACAGTTAAGTTTTAATTTCGGAATATTTAAAAGTTCCGTCCGTTTTTAAATACTGTTGCTTCTTTTTACTATATAATAGAGCAGATAAAGTTAAAAACAGGAAATTAGGGTAATCATTGAATATTGTAAGTCTCTCAAAATAATATGAGTTATATATATATTAAAAAATGATGTTTGAAAGTATTTTATTATGGAAGGTATTAAAATCGTTGCACAAAATATTTCATTGAAATTTTTAGCAATCATTTATCTAGATAAACCAATTGGTTCCCAAAAGCGGCTAATTATAACTGAAGTGACTTTTTGGTTTCAAAAATTGGATCCTGATGATCATTTCTAATGGAAAGGATGGAAGGCAAATAAAGTTGAGGTCTCATTGCTTTACTTTTGAAATAATTTGTATATAATGGAGCTTAATTTCACTGACAGTAGGCTGAAATGCTATTATTCTCAAAATTTGAGAAGATTGCTATCTATTATTTGTAAGACTTAGTAAAGGTGAAAAAGATAATTCTTAATAACTCATGCCAAAATTGTATTCATAAAGTATTCTCTTTTCGATTTTAAAATAAAAGTTTTACCTGTTTATGAAAAGATAATCTGGGACATTTCATTTAAAATTCAGAGTTCGTTTCAAATTGGGACAAAGCGGTAGAAATCGAGAAGAGCCCTGCTTATATACTGAATATAATTACTTATTTTTAAAGATAAAATGATTTGTGTTTCAATTCAGAACGTTCTAAACATCTAGATGGCCAATCGTAAACGTGAACATCAGAAATAAATATCCAAAAAAACACCATGTAAATAAATAATAGAAATAATAAGATAATAAATAAGAAAACTATTGAAAAAAATTAATTGTGAGTTTCTTTCAAATCATCCATGTCTCTATGGTTTTCTTTTATGCTGCTATAAATGTTAGTCCCACTACACATTATACATTTTTTAAACATTCAGCCAATGCGCATAAGTCTTTCTATCAGAACTTTCTTTGCTTAAACTGTGACAATCAGATATTGTCAAAGACGTAATAATCCGTCTGAGCGAGTACATCTTCTAGTTATTTAATATGAGCTTTATAAACAAAATTCAAACCAAATCCAGGATAAGTAGAAATATTTTGGGACTTTCCAGGCTGTTCGGGGTCATTTTACAACATCCTATAATTTTATTATATCACTCTTTTTATTTGCAAAGATGCCAATAGTTTCCTTTAATATGCAGATGAACTTCAGAAAAAATAAACAAAGCTTCATCTTCGGTTCATAAAAGTTTATCTCATTTTATTTTGTTTATCTTTGCCAGAGGCGCTCAGAGTTGGGAAAAATATGATCTGATGAAATATGGAGTGATGCACAGAAAAATTATTATGGTAGATTTACGACTTGGTTGGGAAAAAAATTATCATCGGCGTGTTGACTGAGTAGATGTCTCAACACGTTTTGCGCCACTGGAGATGTATATGGTTGGTCCCAAAAGTTGCAAAATTTTTCAAGTACTACCTATCTTTTGATGCAAATTAATTTCATTTTTCGCTTTAAAGTGGAATAGTTATTAACTATTTCTTCACTTCGAGCGCTGACTTACTATTACAATAATAATTTATTATTTTTAACAAGTAGGAAAAATACGAAAGAGGGAGATAATAATTGTAATGATAAGAAAAAGTTATGGAAAAATATCGTAACATATTATACAATATTTATGTAATATAGTGAGAGATAATAAAGTGCAAGTAATATTTTGTAATCAGAAGCTATGTTTTGATACCTCACAGGAACGTTATCTTTAATTTTGTAATATATGAAAGCTTTCCGTTATATAAACAAAACATTAACTTTTTACTGTTTCTTATGCGAAGTACTGTATAAGTTAAGATCTAGTGTCAGAATTTTTTGATGAATTCCCAAGTTTTCTAGCTCTCTGATTTCGAAAACCACATTTTTTAATATTATTTCTATCGATTTGTCTGTCTGTGAACAAGATAACACAAATATGCTTGGATTTATATGATACATCTACTTATTTTCAAATTTGTAAGCATCTATCGAATTTTGAAAGAATTCTATTCAGAATACAAAATTGTCTGGTTGTCAGAATATAAGTGAATACATAGTTATAAAAATGAAGAAAGATTAAATTTGATGCACATATTAGAATTCTAAAATGTAGATGTGTTTCAAATTTTGTACCAACCAGATTTGTTTATCATAAGCAAATAAACTCAATAACCTATTGATACAGTGATGTAAATAAATGAAATTCAGTATGAAATCTTGTGATTATTGCTGTAGTCTTGTATGAAGTTAGGTTCCAATCGGTCCGGAGAAAGGCATCCATAACACATAGATTCATTAAATGTGTTAGGTGCTTGCCAAATATCTTAATTATTATTTACCAATGGCATGTGAAGCATTGAAAACATATATTCATGTTTTAGATTCTGTAAAAATTCTGAATTCTCCCCCAAAGATTCATATTTCTCAATGATTTTCAAAGTTATACAAGGCCTTCTTGCATCCAGAATACATATTCGTGAGTTAGATTCAATAAAGGATTCGCATGAAAAATACACGCTTCGCAACTACTATTTGTGAATTCTATGTAAGGAAGTCTTACCCATGGTTCACAATATTTCAATATGGAAAAAGAGAATAAGACCTTTATTCGAGAGTATAAGAATAATTTTCTGGGAGAACACTTTTCTTGGTTGATATTATCTTTCGTTTTATCATAATGAGCAATTTTGTTACATAAACAGCATATTTTTTTAATGTTCCTATCAATTATGAATTTAAATTTTTCCTCTTCGAATCCAAAAAATAAATATTTAAAAAAATGATCAACTTATTAAGTTATGAACAGCACAACTCAAAACAGTACAAGACAGACATAATGGAATTTTTGATGAGCTCTGCAGAAGTTTGAAGGTAACTCTCAGTTGAAAGGTTGTATCATTAACGTTTGTATGCATATGAATCCAGTTCTTTCTTTTTTCTTTTTCTTTTTTTTTACCAAGAGTACGAGGGAAAGTCGTCAAAAAGAAGGGATTTTTGCAACTTCTCTTTCCAGGGTTTGGTAACACTGCTAGCATCCTGCGCTGAATTAGAGTAGTCGTTAATACTTCCATGCAATGTGTGATTCTTATTTCTGCCTTAATCATTGGAGTGTAGCAGACCGTTAAATATGGCATCTCCCTTGTCGATCTGCACCAAGGAGAAAATGAGGGAAGTGATTTGCTTTTTGTTTGCGAAAGGTTCTAAACCTGCGGAAATTATTCGTCGAATACAACAGTTATAGATGACATTTGTTCATCGCGATGCAAGATCTACGAATGGTTAGAGCATTTCAGACAAAGATCTCCCTTATATGATGACGAAATATCGGACAGGATATTTCGTCTTCATATAAAGAAGATTCGAAGTGCTGGAACACTCACTATATTGTCTAACTTGGCTTGAAGCGATTTTCATGAGTTTTGATCATTGAAAAAAGAGCGAAGAAGAAGAAGGTTTTTAGTCAATGAAGAAGATAATTGGCTATATATACAACCGCGTCTTTTTCCCGGCGTAGTCAAAAAGACTTGCGAAACTTTGGGAAAAGGGCGCTGAAGTCCAGGGTGGTTATGTAAAAAATAATATAAGTTTCAGTTTTCTATCCTTCGAATAAATGGGCCTTTTCTCAAATTACCTTTTATCTCCCTAGTACAAATATCTAAAAAGAAGAACTTGGCAAATAATTTTACCAATAGTGTGGACTATTATAGTGTAGAATAGTTGAACTATATTAGTTATTAGTGTGTTAAACCGAAAGCTACCAGATTACTATCTTTTGAATGTGAATTATTCAAAAGAACAAATAACTAAATGAGTCAAACGTGGCATATTATTCCATCATTACAATTTTAAATGTTTGTGATTTTTTTCAATTTAATACATTAATGAATTATGCAAAAACTTAATAATTAAAAATGCAACTAGCTGGTTTGATGAATTTAATTTGGTCTTTGAAATAAATTGCAGGTCACATTAACTTTTATCTCTCTTTAAATTAAAGTAGGAGACGTCTGTTAAAATTGGGCAATTTATAAAGAAACTTTTCACTGTGGTTTTGGAGTAATTTTCATTTCTCCTTCTACTGTCTTTTAATGCAATGCACATATTTTTGACGAATATGATTTAATTAGGAAACATTTTTAGGATTTTACTTTTCGCTAATAATGGCGATTATAGTTAAGAATATTCCAGATAAATGCTATGAAATATTTTGTTTTTCAAATAAAATAATTACATGTCATATGAAAAAATATTCTTCATCAGATAATAATAGTAATATTACGAGAATTTAAAATATCTGGAGTTTGACCTCTTTTTACAATAAATGGGAAAAATTATTAATGCATATTTAGATATTTAAAAAAATGGCGAAAATTACTTTATTTTACTTTTAAAAATAATTTAATTTGTAAAACCTTTAACATTTACTGTCATTAATGAGTTTAAAGATAATCCTATTACAGTTTTAGGAATAAAATAATTTCGTTATAATTTTTTGTAATACTCGAATTTTAGTTAACTTTTAGTTGATCAAAAAATCGATCAGCTTTTAGCATAAATATTTGAAATAAATAATCTCACCTTTTTTTTTTTTTTTTTTTTTTTTTTTTGGAAAACGCCATATCAGTTAGCTAGAAGCTTTTTTTTTCTCTTAAAATCTAAAGTGACTAAAACGAACAAAAAAGTGAAGCCATTTTGTTAAGCTCTTTAAATGTTCTGAAAAAAGTTATTTTGCTGCATTTACGAAAAGCTAATTACTGCTCTGTAAAAATATTTGGTGTCATGCTGTCACCTCCATTTTCAATACAAATTAAACAGCAACCACTTTATTTCTGAAAGAATTACTCGCCTTAAACGAAAAAGCAGTCAATAGGTGCAAGCAATTAACATAAATCTTGACAACAGTGCTTTGAAGGGAATTTCTAATTAGAAAATGAATTTTACAGGACGGAAATTAAACTAACGTACTTTTTTTTTATCAAGCTAACTAAAAGGTTTTAATGATAAAATGTGTGACATTACGGAAGTTGAAAGTCTTGATAAATTCTTTTCTGTGCGCTAATATTTCAACGTGTTTTTTCATTAAGCATTTCCTTAATTTTTTTTCTTTAAATTAATTGACCTCTTTATGAGTTTGTTTTCAGGAAACGCAAATAAATTGGTTTTAAGTCTCGTATTCAGCATTTTATATATAAAATACTCTACTTCTCATATTGCGCTATGTATTAGGTTTTGAAGAACATATTAATAACATATTAATGGTAGTATTATATTGAGAGCCTCATACATTCTTACTGTGCAAAATATTTTTCAATATTCGTGTAAAATTAGTAAGATTTTCTTTTATTGAAAGCCTCCTGATTTTCTTCACTTTTTTAAGAATATAACTTCCGCATTTATTTTATCAGCATTACGTATAAACTGAACCCAATGAAGTGATTTACTTCAGATGCTATTTCATAGAAATAGTTCATTTTCATTTATTATGTTCAGTTCTGAAAAAATATAATTGATATTTTGGAACAAATCTCTTACTTTTGAATCTTGGCCAGATAACGAAGACATCATCAGATCTGATACTCCTCCCCTCATCGAATTTCTCCACTATATCTTATTCATATCCTCGACTTCTTGAAATAATTGTTACATGTACCGACTAAGGACAGGGATGGCGAACCAGTGGCATACGTGCCATTGATGGCACGTGACACAATTTTTTGGGCACGCCTCCAACGAAAACGAGTTGCATTTTAGTTCAAAATAGCAAAGTTCGTTAAGAAGTATTACGAACAAACTTGAGTAAATGGGAGCGTTGTGCATATTCCCATTCTCCAGAATTATGTGCTAAAAGTGGTTTAACATCTCTGAATTTAATGGCATCTGTCACAAAAATATTCAACCTCCTATCGTCGCAAACTTTAAATAAGCGAAAGTTTGATGTTTTAGTTAAGATGTCAGTTCGATGCATAACGGCTTACTAACGTATGATAATGTTAGTTGGTTGGGCTGC
Organism: Argiope trifasciata; assembly: GCA_026543055.1. Classification (NCBI taxonomy): domain Eukaryota; kingdom Metazoa; phylum Arthropoda; class Arachnida; order Araneae; family Araneidae; genus Argiope; species Argiope trifasciata. Next base: position 175,413 of record JAPMOQ010033956.1, read on the forward strand.
CGGAACGTAATTCAAAGACGTGTTAAGAAAGTAATCAGATTGTTGTTACAAAATGGGGAAGAAATTTATCAATGCACTCAAATATTGGATGTCAGGTGCCTTACAAAGTAGATACTTTTCGCAAACATATGCCAACATTTCAATGAATTGAGCGCAAAGTTTCAAAACAAAAATAAAACAGTCATCCTCATGATGGATTTCATTCACATTTTTGACGTTAAACTGCATGTTTTCAGAAACGATATTATTACAAGAACTTCCCAAAATCGAAAAAAAAAGTCTCAAGATTTATAAGTATATGAGAAACCATAAGAAGTTATTTAAGATGAATTTATAAGTATAGTTAATACTTCAATCAAAAAGTTTTCAGTGAGATTTTTTTTTTCAATTCAAAGAATTATTGGAAACTCTCAAGTTTATTATGTACCCTGATGCAACTTTGTTTGATAAACTGAACTTATCCCAATTCAATTAGAAATTGCAGAATTTGAATTACAACTGATTGATTTCCAGTCTAGTTCAATATGGATTCAAAAATTTTTTGAAACAAGGGAAAAGTTCGAAGAGATTGAAACAGAATGATTAACAAGTAATACAAGTAAAAATGGCAATAACGAAATTTTGAAAATATAGAATTCGGATCCAGACACATTTAACTACTTGAAGAATCTTTCTTATGCAATTTTAACCACATTTTTATCTATCTGTGTCCTTGAGTCCTTCTTTTCAGGCAGGAATAACATTAAAGACTCGCTTGGAAACGGTTTAGCAGATGATCTCAATCTAACATGCATTCTGCTGAAACAAGATCTTATAATCATAATTATAAGTTATTTGGCATCCCATCTGCAACAACAGAAATCACAATAATGTAACTTTAATTTTTATTGTACATATAATGAAAAAATTTACTATTTTATAGAGCAAATTATATTTTTTCGTAGTAAATAAAGAGTTTTGAGTTGTTAGTATTTAGTTTTATTATTTTCAAAATAATCGCAAATCAAAGTTATTTAACTGCCCGTCTGTACTTTATTAAACATTTCATTAGAAAAAATGGCACTTTCATCCATAAAGTTTCCCTCCCCTGGCCAAGGGTATGTTAAATCATTCGGGAGCCCTACTGCCACAAAATTCACATACACACTTTAAACAAGCAGCATTTAACTTCCGGAAGCTAATGAGTGTCGATTAAACACTCAATTTCTCAAAATATCCGTCAATTTCGGTGTTTGGACCAACTTTAATACGTCTTCGCAGGTGAAATGTTTTTCCGTTGGAGTGATGTGAATGTCTGGAGAAGGGAAGTGCTCGCCATTTAACCAAATTCCAAGCTGATTAACTTACCAAAATAACCTGTTTACTGGTACTGCTCTTTTCAGTATCCTGAGCCTACCACTTTTCAACAATTCTATCTCTTGAAGGAGTGAGACCCTGAGGGATGAAAACATTTCCGGAATTCTTCGTCATTCTTTGATCTTGATTTTAGCCTTATTAAATACTTTTTCGGTCACTTTTTTCCAAATGTATGTGAGAATGATGTCTCTTCGAATCGTATTATTTTATTTTAATTCAAAATTTATTTATTTTATTTCCGCGAATAATCCAAGTTTACTTTACCGTTAAATATAAACATCTCCTTTCATCTTTTCTCTCATCTAATTTTGGAGAATTAAACCCATCCTAACGAATGCGTGGTGAGTTTTAGAATCCTTTATCAAACAATACAATATTAAGTTTTTACTTGTTGCAGTATAAACAAATTGTAAGACGTTTTCAATGTTTACTCATCCTAGAAGTAATATTTAAGTCAGAGTGCAAAATTTGATATAAGTTTTGCTCTTGTACCATTAAAATTCACAATCATCTGATATTAGCTATTTTTGAAAATAGAACGTTGATTATAGGGAAAATTTTGCTTTAATACGAATGAAGAGTATGATTTTAGAAACTAATAATGCATGCAGCTATAGTTTTCACCATTTTTACCACAACTAAAAAACAAATTAATCCGCGAAGTTCAAAATCTTCGATCTTTCGATGAGCATGCAAAATCAATGCTCTTAAGATCTTCATTTTTTTCTGTCATCAGATTGGTACAAAGAAGGTAATTAGATCATTAAGGATTGGAAGCATTAGTGAATCTTTCTAGAAAATCGCAATTTGAATAGAAAATTATTACGCCTCGGGGAATTTTGCTTTCATTAGCGCTCCTAATTAGCAGCTCCTGCACTCATAGAAATCACAAATATTGGCTTTGGTCCAATTAAGAAATAAAAGGTGTTGACGGGTGATATTTTTCTTCTATTGAGATTTTGAGATCCCCGCTTCTTGGAAAAATGTCGGCCTCACTTTTGTTGTTCGCCTTCTCATTAACGCAATATCCCATATTTTTTAATTCGTGTCTGCTTCAGTTAGATGCATCCACATTAAAAGAAGTTGAAATATATATGCATGCAAAAAAAAAAAAATGAATTTTTGCCGGAGTAATTGTGGTATTAGAAGAGTAACTGATTTATTTTATGTCAATTGTATACCAAGAGAAGTTTACAGAATCGCAATATGTTATTTGTTTTCATTGTTTGAAGCTCAAAAAGTAACTATATGAATACTTATATGGAAAAATGCTTCTGTGTTTAATTATTCTCCAGTACAGAATATTTTTCTTCAAGTAGACATTAGACATGCAAGGCATGTTTACATATCCTGCAAGTTGATTTTATTGTATTGCATTGTAACACAAGTTCAATGGTTGAGATAATATACAAAAATGTGTGATCACAACGTAAACAAGATAACCCTAATTTATACTTAACAACATACATGAAAAATTAAAGTAAAATACGACTAAAAATTTCAAAAAATTAGTTGGATGTATTTTGCATTGTAACAAAGAGAAGATTAGCCCTCTAGCAGTGATAGAGAGAGACATGTTGTCAACCTCTAACTTTTTTGAACGGAGCATTAGGATTTGTCTAAATTGCTTTTTCGATTCTTATAATTAGTACACACTCACACATTTTTTAAACTTCTAGTGGATAACACTTGATCTTAATACACTTTTTTCAAATATTAATTCATTAATTAAATTTAATTAATTTTAATACTTTAAAAACAATTTTAGTGAAGCAGTTTTTGATGAAAATTGAAATCAACAGGCAGTTGCTCAATCGGTAAAATGCAAGGATTTCAGTCAAAGCCGGCCTTCTCTATGAAGGGGCCTAGGTGTAAAAAACCATTTGGGGCCCTAAATTTTTAGCAAAGTAAAAAAACAACAAAAAATGAACATTTGCATATTTATTTCATGCGTGATTTTGTTTTTGCAACTAATTACTCCAGGAAAATTCCAATTTTTCCAATTTAACACCCGCAGCCCTGTCGGCCCTGATTTCAGTATTTGTCACGTGAAGATGAAAAATGCGAGTTCAATTCTTACGAAAATTGATAATTGTTTGATAATAATTTTTTTGATAATTATTTAATAGAAAGTAACTGAAATAAAAAATTTCTTTGTTGACCTAAGTAGGAACTGAATTAATTTTTTATATTACTTGTTTTTGTTTAATTCGTATCGTGTCTAGCTGTTTGTGACTGTAGCTCATTATATTCTAAAGTATAATTTTGAGTTAGCTGGCATCTGTTATTTTTAAATAATTCTATCCCAAACTGGGCTCAATTACTATTTTTTTCCTTTTACAAATTTATAATAATTCAATCATTTGTTCATTAGCTAAACTTTAAAAGAATTCTAAACATTTAAAAAGAAGTTTTATTTGGTATTTAAAGTATGAGAGAAAAAATGGTTATAAATATATGGAACACGACAAAAGCTATGGCTTGTGGTCGTTTTCACTAAAAAGCAGTTTGTTTGGCAAAAAACGTCTTTGACAAAGGAATAACGTTGTTGCAGAATTTCAAACCATTCAAAATGCACAATAATAACTTCGCACTCATTACGATGTATGAATTGCAGTCAGTAGGCATTCAACAGATTACTCTGATTTTAAATGATGAGTTGGTTGATGGATATTGGTATCCTATATCATTGATCTTAGTTCATTTCTTACAACAGGCAGCTGTAAAGCGTACGAGTAGCCCATTGACTCTTAAATAATTTGAGTAACGTTCATATATCTCCCAAACTGCATTGCAGGCGTTGAATTAGAAGCAAGTCGAACAATTGTGGTAAATTTTTTTCTTCTTGTAAATATTAACAAATAAAATTATTTTCTTTTTTTCATGTTTTTCATAATTATGGTGTTTCCACTTACATATTTCGGTACATTATGAAAAAAATTGTTCTCATGGATTTCATCTCAGACTTAAATTGCAGCTCTCATTTGTCATCTATGTAACACTCAACTTAATGATACTTTAAAAAAAGAAGGAAAGAGGAGGATACCTTTTTAAATGAATTAATTAATGAAGCAAGGATACACCAAATAAAATGCTACACAGATTTATTAGCATACATATTTAAAATTGCCAAACAATATACTCTATGAATAGCATCCTAGAAATACATAACTAAATTAAATATGAAGTTCTTTCAATTTGTGTAGTTATTCCAAAAATGTTCCAGATACTTTTTTCTGCTAATTAGTACCTATCTTTTATTCTGCATATCATTTGCAACAATTCATTAGCTTGGATTGATTTAATTTAATAAGCGAGTATTTTATTAAGCTTATCCAGCACATTTTTATCTGGTATATAATTTTCTTTTTTAATTCCTTTTACTTAGTTTTCTTTCACTTGAAGTGTTTCTGTAGTAAAATGGCTTATTTCCTTATGCTTCATTTGCTCTCAAAATTTGTAACTGATCTTTTGAAATACTATATAAATATTTTACTGCGTGCTTAAATCATTAAAATACATATATTACTACATAATCATATATTTTTGCTTGTTTCTTTACTTTTATTTGGATCTAAATTGGCAAATATTATTACTTTCCCAATGTCAAAACATTTTTCATTAAATTGATGGAAGTGGATAGGACGGAGCAGCAGTGAATAAGTTTGAAAATTTTATCAATGAAACATATCTTTTATTTGAAACGGTATGAGAGTAATGCATACTTTATTTAAATTAATATATAACAACATAGTAGGAAAAATTGTAAAAAAATAACTGAGATGTTACTTCTTTAATGCAAAACGTAAGGAAGTTATCGTTATAGTAATTCATTCACACAGATAATTGGTAATCCAAAGATTTTTAGGACATTTTCTGAGCATATTTGGAATCATTGCCTATATATAACTGGAAACATAACTGACAAGAATATTTCACGTTCTTTGGATTATGTGCAGAAATTTTACAGTGTCTCGAAAATTATTTTTATTTTATACTTTTCTTAAGTCTTATAGAATTATAACTTATTCTAGGGACGGGTTTTTTCGTTCTTTGCCTTTTCATTTTAATTACTTTGTATAGAACTCAGCTATTTATAATGTCGAGTGGTACATACATCCTTAAAGTAATTTGAATATTGCCACACATGAAACCTGATAAAATCCATTGTATTAATTATTTTAGAAAGTCGTTATTTCCATCAGATTATTCAAAAGGATGTGATTATGCTATGCAATATATTCTTTAACTGGGCTCAGAAGTGTTTTTGCAGATTATTTTTGAATAAAAAGATATTTTAATCTATTCTATAATTTAAAAAGCAAAAATTGATATATTAATATTTGACAACGTGTATAAATGAAAAATTTGATATAATAAGCTGTAATTTAAATAATAATCACTGTCAGAAAAGATATTTAAATATTTAAAATTTGAAGCCTTGTTTTGTTTAATATACTTACTTCATGCATTTAGAGAAAGCAGTAGGATACATGATTACCTAATCATTCAATTTGAGTAATACACACGATGTAGAATTTATGAAGAACCTCAATTTATTACATCAATCATTTGAGAAGTATGATCCTTCAAAAGTGTATCTATTCTTCTATCTTCAATAATATCTCGGCATACGAATTTTTGAGTAATAGCCAAATCTGTCAGGCAGTGTGATCCATTTCTTTCTGACAGAGGACATGTCGACTGATTAAATCGTAGTGTAAGGATACTATAAAAAATAGCCTTAGGGAAATTAATTTCTTGCTTCATTATTACAATTATCAATCAATTATGCACACGATCCTATTTAAGGTACAAGAATTGATTAACAATGTGACATTTATTTCGCTCATGTAAGTATTTTCTTTAATAATTTCTCTACTCCATCAATTCTTTTTTTCGTCAATGAAAATATATATTACATAATATTATTTTATAAGTGATATAGGAGGCCGTGGTAGAGTAGGTTGGTAGAGCGTCAGTCTCGTAACCGAAAGGTCGCAGGTTCTGTCCTCGTCTCGGCCAAAGACCGCCGTGTTGGCTAATGGCAGTTGGGGCACGTTAAATATGTCGAGACTGTAAAGTCCTCCAAGTTCCCATAACAAAACGATACCTCTGGGGGTACTGAATCAGGGCTGAGTCGGTCTCTGAGTCGGTCGGTAAATTCCGACTTGCTGATGGATGAATGAATTCGACCCCCCCCCCTAAAAAGGGTTGTGTCGTGTGTGTGAGCTAGAAGTCGGTCTTCTGCCCTCTGGGTGCTCAGGGGTCTTTACCCTCAGGAGCTACTGCACCCCCTTTCCGTGAAAAACATGGACACGAAGACAACAAAAACAAAATGATATATGTAAAGGTTAAAATCATTAATGAAACAGATGAAATTATCTTTTATTATCTTAATTTCAAAAAGTTTATTTTAAAACTTTGTTTTTAAAAATTGTACGTAATTTCTGAATTTTTTTTCTTTCAAGGACAAAATATAAACAGAAATTATTTCTAAATGAAATTTAAATTTATCATGATAATATTTATAGATTGGCATATTATATTAAATTAAGTAAAGTAAAATTCATGATAAAATTGTTCAGGATGCTATGCGATGCAGCATTTACAGGGATATTGTCTTTAGATTACATGAAATATATGCATGTTGGAAAAATTGTTAATGATGCTCTACAGCACTTCCTTCTATTAATTTCATAAATAGTTATTTTCTGATAATAGGTATTCTCGAGGACGGGCTTAGCATTTTAATCAAAATTTAACTAAAGCTGTAACATTTTCACATTGCAAATTTGTACACGATAACGTCTTTTATACTACTTTAATTTTTTTTAAGTCAATCAAATTCAGTAAAAAAAATATTTTTTTCAATATTATTCTAACTTTTAAACTTTTCGATCAATATTTTCTTTAATTTTAACAAATTTTTAAAATTATATATTTATACAAAGTATTTTTTTAATTCATAATCAATCTTGTAGCAATGATATAAAAAATTTCTACGTGCAAGTTATTGACATATAATTGAAAGCCAAATTTTAAGATTAAAACCAAGATAACTGAAACAAAACAAATTTTAAATACATTTTATTCATAATTATAATTAAAAGCAAATTAAATAATAAAATACAGATAGAATAATCAGGCTTAATCTATTGATATATTACCATATTTCTAACTAGAAGAATCTTCATTTTATAAATTTGTTATTATTTTTATGACTTATTTACATATATTTCTAAAATCGTAGATAATTATTCGAAATTCTTTGTAGGAGACATTTGTTTTAAGGTGGAATCAAAAGTTGAAATGAGAGTTGGAAGAATTGGACTGAATTAGAAAGAGTTGGAAAAATTAACTTACTTGGATAATAATCATGAATTGAATTGATTCCATTTCTGGTAGAATTGTTTTTGATGACATCTGCTTCTGCATCATAGGTGATAAAAAATGCATATACAATAATCAGAGCGATTTCTATACAGATGACAACTCCAGTGAATTTTCTACTGTGCCAGATCATAGTTTCTAAAGGATAGAAGCAATAAATAATTTATGACATTGCATGAACAGTATGATTATATTTTCACAATGTATATATTTCAATATAAATTAAAGTTACTGAAATGAAAGCATCTTAATTATCAAAAAATATTATTTAATTTTAAAAACAAAATAAAATGTAATTTTATTATCAAAACTTTGTTTTGATACAAAATTAAACCAACAATTTACATAATAATATATTAAGTAATAAAAAATAACAGCAACAGTATTAAGATTGAAACAGCGATATTAATTCATTGAAAAATTGTCAGTGGGACAAAAGTAGAATATATAATAAATCGAGATTCAATAAAACTATTAGCACACTGAAAAATTATCGGTTCGAAAAATTAGAATACAAAATGCAGTATCGAAACTAAAAGAGAGAACCTAAAAACGTTTTGACAAAAAATAATAAGAAACTTACTCAAATCTCTAGCTATTTTGATCAAATCAGTATTTAAAAAAAAGAAAAATATATTCTATGAGAATTAGAAGATTCTAACCTAATAAGAATCAAATAGCATGAAAATAGCGAAACTTTCAATAAAACGATGCCAAACGATTCTTACAAAAAGTTAGTTTAATTGTAATAAATAAATAAATTATTGTTTTGTTGCAAGCAATTAAAATAAAATAAATAAATTTTTCTAAGCTTATTACTAAATACTGTCAGTATTTGAAATTATGAAATGAAATTAAATTTTAATCTTAGTCATTATCTGTAAATTACTTTTTAAGTAATTCTCGTATAAAATATTACTACCAAAAATTTTAGCCAATAATCTAGACTAAGTGCTTCTATTATAACCATGAATATTGATTGTTTGGATTCTCAAATCACCAACAGACTCGATTTAATTAGAAAGTTAATCACAATCACAAATTGTACTTAAGTTTTGCTATGAAAATTGAAGTTATGGTAAATAACAAACGATATCCATATCTTTTATATTTTTTTATATGTATGTATTCATTTTTTACTTTGATTAAATCTTTCTAAGTGGCGAGCACCAAATTTGACTAACTTGATATTTTCTACATTATTGAAAAGATTAAACAACTTACGATAATGCACAAAATTATGATAAAATTATAGTTTGAAGTACGGTTAAAATTATTATATCTTCAAAAATAAATTTCAAAACCAATCGATCTGAAATATTAAAAATTTTCTTCAAGATCTCTAAAGAATTTTTAATTGCACATCATTGCAATGTTTTTTTTCAATTGTTGATGGTAATTTATTTCAATACACTGTATGACCAAAGATAGAACAGAAAGGCCGAATTACCAACAAAAATTTGGTGAAATCCTCTATGGTTAAATTTCTATAACATGCTCTGTTAAAATCTTAGAGGCGAAATCCTTTTCTCTTTAACATAATTTCTAATTTAGAGAAATAATTTTGTCAATTTATTTGAAAAATTGTAGCAAAAATTTAAAGATTTTACAGAGAAATCTTCATAAGAGCTTCATAAATTTCATAAAGTTAGTTGAAGAATGATAAAATTTCTCGTTCATGAGCTTTAAAATCTTCAATCAGAAGATATCAAGAATTATTCTATTCAAGATTATTCAACAGATAAATGCTTTCAATTTAATGAAAATAATTTGTTTAGTAATTCATCAATAAATTAATTTTTAAATAGATGATTCAAAATGCCAACCATGGATTATCTAATTTTATCAAGACAAATTGTATAAATCATGTGAGATTTTTTTTTTCATTTCACTTACCTTTCTTGGTTTCTTTAAATTATTTCTCAGACAAAAGTAACCTTTGAATTATTTAGTAACACAGTCGCAGAGACGAGACTAAAATTCAATATTCGACTTCAATACATCACTCGTAGGAAGAACAAATTCATTTATAAATCAAAACTTTATGTTTAACACTGAACAGAGAAAAAAATCTGTTCAGAGTTAAGGTCAAAAGTACAATTGATGCAGATAGATATAACTGCATTATTCTAGTCTGAGAGAATAGAAATACAGCACCATAAAGCATTTACTTTTTATTCAATAAATGGCATTTTGTTCTTATATCAAGCTTAGATAGCACCTAAATCACCATTTTAAAAACAAAAAGAGTTAACTTTTATATCTCAGTGATACTTAGCCAAATATAATAAACTTTATATCCTTTGATAAGGCCTATAAAAATCAAAATTATGCATTTTAAAATCAAAACAAATCATTTTATTCGATATAATGTCACATTACAAATATAACTGCGATTAGGTAAAGTTTAATTGTTTGCACAATCATGATTTCCGTGATGCCATATCCCCCCCCTCTATCAGTATGATTGTCGGTAGAAATCAAGTAAATTTATTTCGTTTCTTTGAAATATCACGTGAAAATGCGTAGTTTCTATTCTTTGAGATGCATTGCAGGATAAAAATTTAATTAATCGAATTTCTTTAATTTCATTTGATTTTTTAAAGAAGTTCAAATTCATTCTATAAACAGATTATTTTGTTAGGGATTCTTAAAAACATTGATTTCCTTAAATATATGTAATATATTTCTAAATATTAATAATAATATTTTTTTAAAAATTTGAATGAGTTTTATAATTTTTTATCTATTTAAATTTGTATCTTTAATCTTTATTATTGCTTTCTAAGGATATCTAAGTAGAAGGTGAACATTATTTTTGAGTGAGATAATATTTCCTTTCTTGATTATTAAAAATACATAAATGTACTAAAATATTGCTTTAAAAAAATTCTTTTAAAGTATAAAATTGTAAGTCAAAAACCAATGAAGATTGATTACATTTCTTATATACACCTTTTTCAATATTAAAAAATAAACGTCCGAGCCTTTGATTCAAAATATTACAGCACGATAGTTAATGTTTTTGTACCTTAAATTGAAAACTGTTTAACGCACGAGAGTAAAATATTTGATAAATCGAATATTTTAAGTAAATCGTCTGAATCCCATTCTTATAACAAAGAGTATTGCTATAAATTGTGTTTGTTAATTCTGAAAATTTCATTAAAATTAAACGAACGAAAAATTACACAGAAAAAAAGATAATATCACAGAAAATTCCTTTTTGAAACTAAAAAAATATTATTAAAATAGTTTTGTATAAAAACATGCACCTGATTTATTGAAATTATTAAAGAAATATTAGTTAATTTAGTTAAAATCCTGGTTAATTTTAAATTAATCATATTAAATTTTAACAAAAACCTTCGTAGAGAGCATCTAAAGGAGAAGTACCTACTAAATCTAGTTGATTTAGGCACAAAGCCATGCCATGAAACTACATTTTTTTTTAAAAAGTATGTTGGCAAAAAGGTTTCATACGTTGACAAATTTTTTCAAATTACTATGTTTTTAACGAAGCATATTTATAATTAAAATACTTGACCTATCTTTTGTTGATTTTTTTTAAGAACGGCATTTTTTAAACGTTCATTAAAGGGGGAAAATAAGACGAATATATTTATATAATTTTTTCAGGGTATGAGACTTACTCTTATATCAGAATAACTTTAAATCACGAATTTGTTTAAAATAATGCAAATAAACGAAACATATTCCTAACTTAGTTTCAAACATTTTCTTATTAAAATGTATTTGTAATAAAAAACAACATAAAACTCTTGGCGTTTTAAAGCATTGTCAAATGTTTTTGGTGTAAATTTGACCTTCTTTACTATACTTTAATTTAAAAATAAACAATAAATTAAAATATTATATAGTATAAGGTAAAATGCACTCCATAAATAGAAAACAATCCTCTTTTAGATAGGATCTAACAGAATTCAAAATTTTCTAAAATTAAAAATAATGGAAGATATTTTTGTTTTAAATTATGATTGGATGTCGCTGCATTTAAATACTGTAATACATAACAATATTTTTCCTTCTCTGATTTATTTGATAGCTGATTTCTGTTTCTTTTACACTTTTCTTCTGTTTCTTTTTAATATAGGTTTGATAATATACATTTTTCTGTTTATAATTTTGCATCTCAGCTACATAGTAAAAAAAATTTATTGGCGTTTTCATAATATAAAAATTTATGTTTGAATTTGCAGATTAAACTTTTGTAATATTTTTTATTTGATTTATATAATGAAACATACTTTGCCAAATTTTTTTACTTATAATGGAACTGAACTGATTTTATTACATAGTCTGGTCAAATATAAGAAAAGACTCTTGAAAAATAAAATATTTATTTTGAATTATTTGGATGAAAATGTAAAATTTTAATGAAAAGAAAATTCTTTCAATTCATCTATGGAAAAAATATATTGTTGTTTAAAATTTATTTTAAAAAAATGACACAACTAATCGAACGAATTTATAAATTAGATACAAGTCATATATCTTCTGTTATCAATTTTTAAACAAAGGAAAACGATTTTTTAACTTTTTCTTTTTGCTTCTTCACATTTAATTGCTCTTCTATATTTAATAAGGGTATTTTATTAGAAAATGTTTAATTCCAATATCATACTAACAATATAAAATTTAAATTACACTAAAATTGTTTATATTTTTTATAATGTACTTTAACATATTTATAAGAAATTGATTTATCTTTACAGCTTTGTCATATGTTGCGTACCATCCGTTCACATTTAATTACAAATGTTTTTCAGACACTGAATTTTTTTAGAATCTTTTTCTGATTTACTATTATTTTTCTCATTCCTTGAAAATATAGCAGAAATGGAAATGTAACTATAGAAGTTAATTATTTTCATTGATTAATGAACATGAATAATAACTAAATAGTTAATTTTAAAAACTTATTTCTCAATATTCATTTATGCTCTCTTTAACAATTTAATTATAATTAATTAATTAATTCTAATGATTAATTAATTCATAAATTCTTTATCTAAGCAATGCTTTATTCTTCAGTTCAGGTAAATATATAAAAGGGAAATCTTTCATGTCTTGAAAATTATCTTACAAACAAACATAACATTCCAAACAAAAATAACTTAGGTACACAGAAAATTTCTTAATATATTTTTTGAAAGAATAATAATAAAAAAAAAAAGATAAAATCACTTACAGATAACAGATGAGAAATGATGAATTTTTTCAGAAGCAATCTATTTTTTTGGACAGACAGTACGGTTTTCAGGGAACTTTCTTCACAGCGGCATCAAATGACACGCAATTCAATGATACGATGTGGGTGGGGTCTGTCATCTGATTCGCTGATTAATGCTTTCAATGTTTCAAGGTAAGAAATCTGCGGTTTTTTGTTTATCAGATTGGCGGAGACTAAAAAGCAAATAAGAGACGTCCTTTTGAATGGACAAATTTGTAAAATTATATAAAAATTTAACAAATTTTGGAAATGGAATTTGGATATTTATTATAAATAAAGGAATTCTTATTTTTTGTTATTTATTATTGTTTACTACAAATTAATAACAGTAAAAAGTTGCAAAATAATGCCTGATGTTGTTGAACTTCCTCTTTTCAAACCTATTGGAATTTGAAAAAAAATATTCTGAATCTGTTTTGCCAGCAGGATAAGTCAAATTTGGATTGCGATTCTTTGACGCAATAACGAATAGTGAAATTATATATATATATATATATATATATATATATTAATTAACAAAATAAGACAACCGAATCAAAATAATCAATAGAAAAAAATAGTCAATAGAAAAGGAATCCGGCCTGAAAACTTCGTCAGGAGCCACTTTCAAGCAAGGATTCCTAAAAAGGGATTTTTTCTGTGAGGCATCGATGGACAATGGTCAAAAGTATTGACACCTCGTGGCCCGAAAATCCCCCGAAAATGAAGGCAAAAGAGACATACCAATTTTAACAGCATAAGACAAAGACAAAGCAAAACATTAAAAACATCAACAAATGAAACAAATATATATATAAAAAGTAAAAGTTTTACTACATTTGCGCTCTCTAAATACAATGATTGATTTAAAAACATTTTAATTCTTAAAACTTGTTTAATCTGTAATGATTTTTAGTTTTGATTCCGGTTTTGGTTTCGTTTCCGTAGTTACTTCTGTTTCTGTTTCGTTTAAATAATTCTTTGAATATAATTCTTTGAATATAGTATTGTGGATTTGTTTCATTAATTGGTTCTTATTCATTTACCTTTCATTTTGTGAACTTTTAGCGTGTAATTCTGAATTGAGTTTTAATTTCGATTTCGACCTAGTTGGTTTCGTTTTAATTTTGTTGATCAAGAAATGTGTTTTGATTGTTTTAATGGTTTTATGATTATATATATATGTTCTCTTTATTCCATCCTGGGAGGCATGATTTATGTACAAGCAGAAGCGATGGGCATATTAACAAAGAATGACACAAGAGTGAAATGAGGAAAGCCAATGAAGGATTTATCCCGATACTTATATACTGTCAGATTTTGATTGCGATTTATTTATACTTATCGATTTACGTAGGAGGAATTTAGATATTGTTTAGAAGAATTTGTTTAGGTTAGTAATTTTTTATTCCTTTTCTCAGAATATAGGAACTTGAAACAGCTGCATTTTTAGAAATGTTGAACTGATTAAATAAAAAAGGCAGAATGGAATCAGGAAATAATAGAACATTTTAGATTAAAGTTAATATGGGCTAAATTAAGTTAAAAATTAGTAAATTAATTAAGTTTAAATAAGATTTTAAAATATCAATATATAAGATTATCTGTCTCTTAACACTTATTTAATTTTTTATTGTTCTATGAAATGAAACAAAAATATTACCATAAATATAATTGATTTTAGCATGCATGTTGCAGTTCATGTTGAGTGCAAACCTTAAAAATTATCGCGGATATGTATGTATGTACTACTCCTTCTAAACAACATCGCAGAATTCAACTAATTTCTGCACACTGATTATTTAACTCATGAAAAGGAGTAATTTCATTTTTTCAAAATGCAAAATTAATTTAATATTCATCGCTCCAGTCACCATAAAACTTAGAGAAAATTACTGAAAAAGAAATACTTTTTTGTTATCCTGAAATTTTAAATTTCGTTTTTTTCAATGATACCGATTTCATTTCCATGCAAATTTTCCACGATTCCTATAGTTTTTTTTTCAAAATTAAATAAATAATGGATAAAAGAAGACCACAGGGTGGCACCGAGAGTTTGTAATAAGAAAATTGATAAACATTTCTTTGCTAGACAGGCAGCCTTCAGATTATTTTATTTTCTCTTTTGCATTTCTGCCTTTATTTATTTTCAAAAAACTAATTTTTCGGAGTTTATTAGAGAATTTTAAAGAATAGATATTAACAAAAGTTGTCTGAACATATTAACTCAATTCTAGAAAAACATTAAAAGAAAATTTTTAAACCAGACGATTAATTTATGTCAAGAATGTAGGTTTAGTTTTCTAAAACGGGAAAAAACTACCAAAAGGCGATTTTTTTTAAAAACCGTCTGATTTAACTGATGTTCCTATTTTAATACAAATCGTTTCAGGCGATATTTTACCTAGTGTAATATTTTATATAAGAAGAGTTTTTACATTAAAAATACTATATATGATAGAATTTTTATTTTAATCAATGCCAGATATATGAGTTGGAATGAAGGATTTCTTAAAGATTACCTTTCGTCAATATTAAATATATTTTTATGTGTGTATGTAGTTATCGTAGTTAAAGTGAAAAATACTTTTTTTGTAACAATAGGAGAAAAATAGCACAACCAATAAACCGATAACATTAAAAAGAGCATTATTTTTGACATAAAGATGGCAGAAAAATTCCATTTTCTTCAAAAAAGAAGCTATTATTGTTACCATTATTACCGAAAAACAATATAATATTGCAATTACAAACAGCAATGGATTGCCGATCATGAAACAGTTAATTTTTATAGTTTCAAAAATTTTTTATAGGTGCCATTGGAGGAAATTCGATCTAAACAAACAATCAAATTTATTTTTGGACATAGGTTGTAAACGTTATTCTTATAAAAAGTATTTGATCAAGGCATTTAAACATAATAGAGTCATTGTTGCTGATACTTGGTTTGTCAATTGGCATTAGTAAACATTTTTTGTCAAAAAAAGTTCTCTACTTCTTGAAAAGGAAGCTTAGAAGATTCTTCTGTAGTGTACGCAGCAGAATGAACTTGGATTTGTTTCACTTTTAAAATTTTGAACTTGTAAGTCTGTCCTTTCTCGTATATAGTTATTTAATTAATGTAATGTAATATTGAACATTTACTGTGGATTTTGATAAAATATTAATTTATCTTACATCAATTATAAGCGATTTCATATTTTTAGAAATGAAGTCATCATTCTCTGTAGTATTTAAAAAGTTGATAACTTTCAAACTTCAAGAATTTATTATTTAAATCTGTATTTTGCTCTTTTTAGGTTTTTCTTTACGACAGTTTCTCCAACTTTAACGTTGAATTTTGAAAGCAGTTATAATAATGCTTTAACTATATTTTTTTTTCTTTAAAAATAACAAAGTTATATCTTTCCTGCATCATGTTTTTGTTTAACTGTGATAAAGTTTAAAAGAAATAGATTTATTTGAAAGAAAAAAGTTGGCAGCATGATTTTCAATTTAAAAAAAAGATGTTCTGCTTAATTTCTAATTTGAATGCGAAAATCTAAAGTGGAAAAAGCATTCATTGAAATATTTAAAGATAATCGATAATATTAGCAACTAAGCATTTTTCCATTTTTTTTTTTTTCAGTATTTCCTCAATTTTCACATTCTTTTATAAAAATCAGAATGGACGTATAGTTTTCAAAAATCTTGTGCGAATTAAGGAAAAAGCTTAATTCTAATTTTCTTAAAACAAGATTTAAGAATCCTAATTTAAAACGTTTAAGGACATTATTCCAAATGATGGTTCAGTGAAGCAATTTCAGAAATACCTTAGATACCTAATTGGGATAATGCTAGTATTATATATTCATTCAGTTTTTGTTTCTTTTATCAAATTTCAAAACTAAAGCAAAATTGTACATTAATTCAAGAAAAGTTTTAATAATGTTTTTATTGCCCTCATTAGAATTTTATGTTTCAAATATAAGTTGTGAAAGCAGATATATCTTATGTGGCATTATTAAGGAAGTAATATTTCTCTTCTATTCATAGTAATCTATTCTTGAAAGAAAAATATATAATGGTTTAGATAATTTGTTTAAAGCCATTCAAGCTTTCCCACATTTTTGACATGTTTGTGACTACAATTTATTTTAAAAAAAAGTTTTTTCATTACTATTTTTAGCTGAAACTTTTCTATCGGCATTAATGCGTATTTATTTGCAAGTTAAATAAAAAAAGTGCAATGCTTAGAATTATCTAAATTTAATTTAAATAAATCTAACTTAATGTAGTCAATAGGAAAATTTAATATAACAAGAAATGAAATCAACGCTTAAGTAAAGAATAATATTATAGGTAAAAGATTTTCAGTTTTTAGTGCGTCTCTCCCATTGGAGTACAGTTTTTTAATTTTCAGATTTCGGAGTACATTTTCCCCATAAGAGCAGAGTTTTTCAATTTTTAGATTTTAGAGGATACTTTCCTTAGAAAAGCAAAGTTTTTCAGTTAACCTAATATGGGTACGAGTTTATCAACCTAATATGGGTGCGATTAAACAATAACTTTTTGGTATACTAATCCCTAATTTAAGTACAAAAAAAGTAAAAAAGAGTGTAACAAAAAATGTGAGATAAAAAGGTTTACAATGAATACTTTAGTGACCATTGAAAATAATGTAAATACAAAATTTATCAATGAAACATTCTTCGTTCTTATTTATGGAGCGTAATTTTCCTTATTCATACCAGCAATCTCGTTTCTTGAAAAATATTTTAGCTCTATTACGATAAAATTCCTATATTTGTTGCAGTAAAATAGTTGATTTTTTAATACAGAAAGGACAATAATGTAGCGGTATGGATCACATATGTCTCCAAAGACACTCCGATCCATGGGTCAATATGGGCTCTACTTATAAAGATAAGTCACAAAAAGTTCCTGTTCTGCAACAAAATAATTAAATTTAAATTTGAATTAGTTAGAAACTAAATTTATATTAGCATGAAGTATGAAAAGAAAAGTTCGACGTCCCATTTTCGTAAGTTGTCCAATATCAAGAAACCAAGTTGAGATAATTTTATAATACTTTCAAGTTTCGTGAGAAGTATACTTTTCCCCAAATTCATCAATCTGTATATAAAGTTATGTAAGTTAGCATAAGTTCTTGCAAATTTTTCATTAAGACAAAAACTTAGATAGTTAAATTCTTTATGTCACACTAAATGGAGTGTTTTCCTTTAATTAATAAATAAAAAATTATGTAATAAAATAAATGAATAACTTTTCTTTATCTTTCCCAGTCCTAAAAATATTTTAATATACCTTGACTTACAAAAATTAGCATTTTAAACAATTAAGATAATATTTAAAGAGATCAATCTAAAAGCTATATATCGAATTTAAAGTAAAATATCCTATTAGCATTGTATAATCTTAATAATAAATTATTATTCATCATTTTAAAGATAATCATTAAATAATAATAATTTTTTAATTTTTATTGCTATTTTAAAGACAGCCATTATGTCAGTAGAATCAAGGGATTTATTCAAAAAGTTATAATAAATTTAATTAAAACAAATTTCAGGTCTGTAACACATTACAAAGTAAATGAAAATTTCGTTTATATTAACAAGCAGAAAAAAATATGTATGCCTAGTTTAATAAAAGAATGTTATAAAGATTCAAATAACAACGGAAATCCAAACTGAACTAAAGCCAAACATTAAGTAGCTTGAGAAAGAGTCTATCACATCTATTTATTTTTACTTCAGATAAGCAAGTTTAATAGTTGCGCTGGGGCTTATATTAATCGATACAAATGTTACGTCTTGAAAAGGTCACAGTTACCCCCCTGAGAATACCCGATGCTTAAGTAATGAATAATATGCGTTGCATTCATTCACATTTATGGTAAACTACCTTGACAACGAAACAATTACCCGTTACGCCCGATGCATTATAACTCAGCGGGGAAAAGGATTATTATGTAGTCGCTAAAATATACGACAATATCCAGTCGCCTTGGGTAATCGATCTTTTACTTTGTTGCTGTTGAATAATAAGGAAACCATTAGCGAAAATGTGCAAGTTAAAGTATCAATAACCACCTTAGTTTTGATAGGAGCTCTGTAAGTTCACCTTTCTGTTTGGTGTTTAATTATCAGCTTTTAATGATTTGTTTATTGTGATAGGAATAGTTCAGTTGAAAGTTTTGCTTTAAAATAGTTCAAAAGATTTCTATCTTTGAGATGGTACAAAACTTTTTGATCAGTTCTTATTATATATATGTGTGAGTGTGTGTGTAATGATATTTTTAAATTTAATTAATTTGCTCTGCTGTAAAAATTATGTATACATACATGATTTTGTTTTGTTTCTTTCCAAAATTTTCTTTTTCTTTTGTTAATTCCAAAGAAAAAAAAAAGCTCGTTTAACCCAAAATAATTGTTTGGAAACTAGCGAAATTGATCAAACAGTATATGTTCAGCTTAAATATTCAGACGACTGCTGGCCGAGACGAAAAATTTCTGTTAAACGAAAAGTATAAGCAACCTGAAAGCCACTCATTTCTGTTGGCACAAACTATGTGTCCAAAATTAGAATTAAAAAGTAATATTGCCTTAAACGCATATGCTTTTAATTTGATGCAAGATTGAAGCTTTATTCATCTTTTTTGTCACCATTTCAAGTGTGATACAAATCCTTATAATGATGTAATATTACTTTTCAGTAAACAACTCATACAGTACTGAAAAATAAACTTCAAATGTCATAAGTCAAGTGTCTAGCTATCAACCAATTACAAAATAAATGCAATGTTTGTATACTTTTTAAAAAAATCTCTGAACTAACTTTTTCTATACTGCTATCTGGTACCCGAAGCACTGCTGCCGCAGAAGAAATAATTTTGAACTATCATTTGAAATTTTAAATAGCTGTCTTGTTTAATTAGCAATGATAGAAAGAATGATATTTATTTTCTAGTCAACAATAAATATGTTAACTGAAATTGAATAATATATAAGGAGGAAGTAAGTATAAATAATATTTTTTTTAAATTTCGTATTCAAATATTTTAAGGTAGACAATATTTTTTTTCGTTTTACCGTCTATAGCAAAACAAATTTCTTGGTTGTCCGACTTGTAAACGTGCAATACACAATGATCCTTGAAAAAAATACGGATTTTCTAAATGAATCCGCACACTTGAAGTGAATGACTTTGCACTCTGCTGATGGTCTTGGAGAATGCAAGTCTAATGGGGGAATTGCAGTCATTTGACATCAAAAAGCATGTCGGTGGAAATAATGGGAATACCTTCCTTGGAATGGACACACCTTCTCCGTTCGACTTTCTGTTACTAATAGTTGCCTCTTGACATTCGGGATCGGTTTCTTTATTGTTCCATTACAGAATTGGAGGGGGGGGGGATTATGTTTGACAGCAGAATAATGAAGCAACGTAATTCTAATAAAAAATGTAATTCAAATAAATGTAACAAAAATGTCAGGTAAGCCGTATGAATGCACATACGTCATAACATTCTGTACATATTCATGCATATGCCGTGGTCTGCTATTGAAGGTTGCTGGAAATATGGAAATTTTGTCAATATCTGAAACATTTCCAAAGTTTGCAACTACATCGCATAAATGAATGCATTCTGCTGAACGCAACGATTTTTGATTTAAGTGAATGAATAAGAAACGTTCAGATTCGATTTTAACATACATGTTTACTACTATGTATTGATGGAATAGTTGACATCATAGTAGAATATGATTTGTTCCACTCTCAGGTCTCATTATGCGGTCTCGTATACTTTTTTTTTGAGTTGTTCACATATCAGAATAATGAAAATGAAAGATATAAAAAACACCTATTACGTTTAAAAATAATGAAAAGTTAAAAAGAAAATCATATTTCCATTCAAAAAAAGGCAATAAGGATATCCTGTTATCTGTAATTGGATATGTTTGCAAAATATTAATCCTTTGCAATTGGCAAATTTCTCTCATGAGAGTACCAGGTAGTCGGAGCAAATTTAGCTTTTCGGAGTTATTTCTCCCTTGGTGATTTAAAGCAAATGTATAGATATTAGAAAGCAGTGAATTCGTTGAAATTGATTCATTGTGTTTAATAGTGCTTATAATGCATAAAAACATAAATTTTTAATTTCTATAATTTTCCAGTCTTAAATAATATCTTGCCGCCATACTGGTGGCACCGACTTTTAGGACGACTTTCTAATGCCACCACTGTGGCGGCATCGACCACAAAGGGTTATAGTGATATTTGTCTTGTACTTTCCCATAAAATTATAGGATACTGCAGAGCATCGTACGATCGATGTTATTCAGAGACATGTTGAATTGCATTATTCTGTAGCTGAAGAATTATATCACGTTTATCACGTTCTTCGCTAACTATGACAATCCCAACGATCCAATTGCTTGAGGCGTCAGGGATGCTAACCGAGCGATATTTTGTCGGGTCGTATTTGAATTGTGTAAGTTGTCGATTGAAGTTTTGAATAAATTTATAAATGAATTGCATTTCCAGAAAAGTGTTTGTGAATAAAATATAATGAGGCATTTGGTGACTAGAACTTCATCGTGACTAGAATAATTTAAGTATCATCTTCACCTTCAAAATATATTCGTAAAAATTTATGTGCAGCAATGAACAAATACAGTGACATATTTGTCCATGAATTTCGAAAGTAGTCGTGTACTGACCTTAAAAAACTATGTCAACTGAAAAAGATGTAGATGGGAAAGCTGAATTAGATTTGAGAATGCTCTGCAAAAAAGTGTTTGGAATCAGGTGAGTCGCCTGAAAGCAATGAAAACTATATCAGCAATTTAACTTTACCATTCGTGCAGCACACTCTAGGTGTTTCATTGTTGAACTTAAGTGAACTGCAATGCCAGCAGGACTTATTCATTTTGCCGATATTTTCACTGGGATGTAATTATCATATAGAAATGCAAACAGATTTAAATCAACATGTAGTATTCATTAAGATCGAATAGCTCGTTCTTCTTCAATTCGTGCCGCATTTTTGGTATTTTGATTCTGATGCGCATGATCAGGTAGCAAAAAACGTTGTCTTATGGTTTTTGGCGCACACTGATCTTGAAATCCTGAAGCAGGTGAATTTGCAATTAGAAAACAGTCTGCTTCATTACCCTCTTGGAATTTTTCGTTTTTTTTTTCTTTCATATATTCGAACTCGCTTATTTCTACGTACTGCGCTGATAGATCTACTAAGTCATGATTGTTTCAAAGGTATGGACGTTTTAAAGCAATTAACACGATATACGTATGAATAAATAAAATATCATTTGAAAATTCATTGAATAAATAGAGAAATTGCTGTTTGCATTGTAAAATTTTCATTTTATATAAATTATTCGTCATCGACAATAATAACTCTGTTTTGAATCTATGAGTAAAACTCTGAATGTAATAATTGTACTATGCTTATAATCTTCGCGCAAGTGCAATCAATAATTTATCAATGTTTTATCGAAATATAATGAACGGTATGTATTCATTTTTTATAGATTAGATTTGTGTATTCTTTTGGAATCGTAAAACTTGGTGTTCTTTCAGAATGGTAATAAACGAAATCATTTATCGTTTAATATTAGTTCAGAATTCTTAAGTTTAGTGTTAGAAAACGAGATTGAAATATTTTCCTTTTAAAATTGATTAAACAGAAAATACATTTATACCATGAAAAGATGAATTTTTGAAAATTGATATTGCACAAAATTATTTGCACAACAATATTTTCGGAAGTTTCAACGAAAAACACTAAAATTTAATTAAAATTTTAAACCTTTAGTAATGGTCTCCCAAAGCTTTGTCGCATAATCTATACTTATAATAAAGCTCAATGTGTGTGTGTGTTGGCGCTCTACAGGCCAGACCATTGGACCTACAGCTACCAAATTTGGTACATGCATACCTTGGAGGTCGGGAATGTGCACCTCGGAGCCCTTTTTTCGAATTTTTAATTGGAATTTGAATTAATTAAAATTTAAGCCAAATTTCGACGATTTTCCGCTATAACTTTCGAAAATAGTATCGCACAAACATGACTTTTACATCAATTTAAAGATTAAAAAATTAGCTTTCTAATGCTATCAGTTTTTTAATGTATAACTTAAGCTTCTATTTTAAACGAATTTTTAAAGAAATATTTTAACCATGTTTTTTTAGCACGTGATTGGATAAAAGAAAAGAAAACAATGCCGGAAGTTCAAATAAAAAAACAACAATCATCGCAAATCAAATCTAAAGAAATACAACTTTCAGCACGTGACTGGATAAAATAACATAAATATAAAATGTGATATTTTCTAAAAGAATAAATGCAAAACAAAGGTTTCTACGATCGTTTGCAATATCTATATCATTAATTCCATAAATTATCTTTATTTACAGTAAACCTGATTGAATTTAGACAAGATATGCATTGAAATCCCGACTTAATGGCATATTTCTATAATCGTTTGCAATATCTGTATCATTAACTCAATAATTTTTTCCCTTTTTTGCTTTCTTTAAAAAAAACATATTTAACATTTTGGCAATATCACCGAAAAAAACATTTTTAATATTTTGGAAGCATAATCGATAAATTGTTAGAGCATTAAACTCAAAAAGTTTTTCCGAATAAAGTTACCGACTCTTTAACTACTAATAACTGAACCTTTTAACTTTAACTATTTCTTAAATTTTGGCTAATGAATATGTCATTTAATTGAAAATTTTAGAACGCATTACTCATGGCGAACCAGCTGGTCGCCAAAGGCGGCTAGTCTGTAATAAAGTTGTTGCCTCCGGAGATGATTTGTTTGAAATTTCCGTACAATAGCTACAAAATATTAAATTTTAACATGTATTTAGCATTTATACAGAATCTATTATGTCTCCTAGGCGAGTTATTTGGAGATTAATCCTTGTTAAATAGAAGCAGTTGAAATCCGAATTTTTTTAAAAAGTTTAGATAATTGTACTGTGCCTATAACCATTCCGTAGGTATATGGAATAAATTGACTAAGTTTCATCGCAATCGGGTGAACGGTACGGCAACGCATAGGGTATGTACAAACAAAAATTCATTTTTATATATTAGATTTTTTTTTATAATTACTTCGTTACACGAAAAGGATTAAAAAAAACCTTGAAACTATACATTAGTCACTAACTGTGTATTCAAAATAAGAATTTAAAATAATATCGTTTTAAACATATTTGCTTTTAATTTGGCGTAAAATTATAACTTTTTTTTCTTATGTCTCACTATTTTAAGTGTAATACAAATTCTTTTTATGACGTAATATCAATTTTCATTAAACAATCAAACAGTACTGGTAAACAAACCTCAAATGTCATAGGTCAATTAATTGTCTTTCTACAAATCACAAAGCAAATAAAATGCAATGTTGACATACTTTTATTATATAATAGATAAATATAATATTTACTTTGCAGTGATGACATCAGATTAAGGTTTTTGTTCAGCACAATAAGTATTTGTTTCGAGCAAAAACGATCTAAACTAAATAAATGGTGGATGACTTAATAATTAGTGATGAATAATGGAAGTCTTTGGTATTAACCAATTATTAGTTCAATTGGTGGCAAATTGGAATTTTGACCATCAATTTCCATCACATATTGAAGTGCCTAACAGTATAAATTGTAGAAAATTCCCTCCCCGATTTAAAAATTAGAGTTATAATAAATTATAGAGATATTTGGTAATATCAAATTTGAAGTTTTCAATAAACTACTAAAAAAGATTGCATTAATGTTTATATTTTTATACGAATTTTTCGTCTTTTTTACGGGAACAAAGTTGAAGAAAATTTCAAATTTTGCAGCAGTTGATCTTTTAATTTTAGCACATTATTTCTGCTATAAAATTTTCATGCATCCTAAGAAAAAAATGATAATATTATTACAAAGCGAATTTATCAGCCTTTAAAAAAAAATTCTGATAAATTTCCAATAGCATTGTCTAGGCACTCTAAAAAATTAATGAATCGTTATATGGGATGATTGTAAGTATTTGTGTATATATATACACAAAATATCAGAAAAGTTAATGCTTACTCGCATACAAAATAAACCATCTGGTTATTATCAAGTTGTTTGATGGCTTCGAAAAAAGGAACGATTATTTTTCAAGTTCAAGACCAACACTATATTTTGGCCATCTGTATTTTGTCACTATTAGATTAATTTCTTTTTTATCTCAATGAAATTCTAACATTGATAAACGAGGCTAATGATCAGAAAAAATTGCTTTCATTCATTCCCTGTTTTCAAATATTTATAAAAAAATATACAGAAAAAAAATTGCTAAAATTATTTTTGCCAATTGATGAGACCGATTATCAGAAATAAAT
Organism: Argiope trifasciata; assembly: GCA_026543055.1. Classification (NCBI taxonomy): domain Eukaryota; kingdom Metazoa; phylum Arthropoda; class Arachnida; order Araneae; family Araneidae; genus Argiope; species Argiope trifasciata. The sequence continues at coordinate 200,811 of JAPMOQ010033956.1, forward strand.
GCTTTCCTTTATTCCATGTTTTCAAATGTTTAGAAAAAAAAAATTACATTTATAAAAAAAAAAATGCTAAAATTATTTTTACCTAATGGAAACAAATATATTAAAATCGTGATTTAGGCTAGAAATGGATAAAAAATTAAAAAATGAATTAAAAACCTGTTGCAGTGTCAAGTTTAAAATAAGATACATATGTTGTTTTAATAAAATATTAAATGTGTTTTAAAAATTTGATGTTTTAGCATCATTATTCCGGCATTAAATATTCTAATTAAATACTAGATAATATGTACAATTCCATTTATTACACAGCAAATTTATCTTGTGAATTGAAATCCATTTATAATAGGAATATCAGGGGCTTACGATAAAGCAATGAAACTGATCCCCTCCCCCGGGATTGGTGCAAATATAGGTAAGGGCCTTAAAAATTACAATTAAAAAGCCATTTAAGAATTAGATTTGTACAATTTGCAGTTAAATAAAAAAAGGATTTAAGCATAACTTTTGTTGATCAGAAATAAATGCTAATGATCAGAACTCGATCTCGATTAAACTCGAGAGATTTTGCACGGACTGGTCAGCTCGCTGGGTATCAATGGAGGGGGGATCCTTAAATATCTGATAATATGTTTCATCTCAATTAAAATATAACTAGAAATACTATCTTCTCTACCCAGTGAGGTCTAAAAGTTCTATTACTACCACTTAAGCTACTTAAGTTCTTGCCAAAGTGAATGGTTTGATATCCTTTATTGTAGCAAGTGCTTTCTGTGCAATGTAAATAAAAATAATAATTTAAGCCTTTTGTGATTGATTAAACTCCTCGAGAATTGTTGCATTTACTGGATAGCTTGTTTGATAGAATCACCCCCAAATAAGAAATATGTTCCACCCCCATCAAAATATAGATATAAATACTATCTTTTCTATACCTAGTGACCTTTCAAATTTTTTATAAGTACCAGAGTTCCTCTACAAAGAAGATATAAATCGTGGGAAAAAGTAATGGGAAATTTCTCTTTTTAGTTCCCAGTATTGCCGCGGAAAGGCTATCTTACATTTTTTTTTTTTTGCACCTTTATAAAAACGGAAATTATTTCAATTTGATTATGCACTCATAATTATTTATCTAAAAGAGCATTGCTTTAGCCATATTAAATATTAGCTACTTTTTGTGACGAATTGATTTATTAAGGTATTAATTGTATAAATTTCATTATGACAAGAATTTTAAATTTTATTTATTTAATTAAGTTTTAGTCAATGAAACCATTAACTGCTACAAAAAAACAAGAAATAAAATATTTATACAATGAAAAAAGAACAGTAAGAAGGAAATGTACCAGTATTAAAGCTAAATTCTGATGCATCATGTTTTGAATCTAATTAAATTCATGATTTTGATCTTTATGCTCAACTATTAAAAATGATAAAACTGCTTTCTAAAAATAAGTGATTTAATTAATTTTTGGATAGGGTTACGTAATTCTAGATTAAGTTACTATTATTACATGTTATTAGGCTAAATACAAATAAAAGGCCTATACTACTTATAGCAAATAAATGAATAATGCAATCTTGAAGAAAGATTAAAAGTGATTTTTCAAACCAATATTGTAAATCTATGTGAAAAATAAACTCCTCTAAATTATGAAAAAAATAAGAAAGAAATATATTCTTAAAAAAACTGGTAAAACACCTTTCTACAGAACAGTTATATTTAAAATCGTACGAATAGATTTTCAATTGAAATTTTTCCCATGATTACAAAATAATTAAAAACGATGAATTTGATCATAATTAATAGCAATTTTAAACAAAATACTTGATTATTTATGCAATAAATTTTAATAAAATGGTTAAATCAGGATGTTTCTTTCTCTAATTTTGCATGGAAATGTAGAAACAGGGAGAAAAAAAGTGCTAAGGGAATGAAATATATGTAACTAATTAATATATTTTTCGACCCTTAAAAATGAAGTTAATAGTGCACAAACCTCCTTAGACTAAGAAATTCATGCTTAAATATAGATAAAAATACGAAAGAATTTTTAAAATTTGCGAATTGAAGAGAATTTGCTTAAAACTCTGGAATAAAAATGAGATCAGATGAAGTTTACTTAGTCTAATTATTCTGTTTAGGAGCCGTTGTTAAAAAGTGTCGGTAAGAACGAGTTCCGTGGGTTACGAGGTCATGGGATGATTTCGTGAAAACGCTCGTTATTGGCATGAGGACAACATTGATTATAAAGTTCAAAAGGTTAATTGATGGACGAGTTGTTCTCTGACAGATTACAGACTTTTTCTCACCCTTCTGCAGAATCGAAGGCCCTAGAATATTACATGCGACTGAAAATTCATGTGCACAGGTGAAAATGTAAATCTGGAATAAAACTTCAATTTTCTATAAATTATTAATAGTATTAATCTCGAAATTCGTAGTGCACTTTTATAGTTTTGTAGCCCACGATTCAATGATATAGGAACTAAATTAGTTGCTATAATTTTACTTAATCTGACTTCGCATGATGGTGGAAAAATTCATCAGAACACAGTGTGCAAAACATTGTACTCAAAACAAGTTACTGTAAACGCACTGTTTGTAGAAAACGTATATAGTCCTGTAACCTATAATTCAATGATGTAGAAACTAAATTGTTAAAATGTTACTTAACCTTTCTTTGCATAATTGAGAAAAATTCCATCACAACATTCAGTAAATAAAAAACTGGTTATTGCTGGCAACTTTTTCACGACTATTGCGTTAATAAGGTACTTAATTGAGCAAAATAAATCAAATATTATGATTATTATATTTGTTTGAATTTGTCATTCTGATATTTATTGTTGTTGGACGAAAATTGCGATTTCTTGGCTATTTTTTATAACTAATCTGAGATTTTTTTTAAATAAAAGTGATAATGAGTAAAAAATTTGAAAGGAAGAGACATTAAAGATTTTGTATTGAGTTTGAACATGAAAATCTTCAAGATGTGAGATATTTCCATCATATTGTTTTCTAATATTGAATATTATATATTTTTACTATAATTTTAAAAAATATTTTCCTTTAATCTAGAGTATGAATTTCATCAACCTGATTTATTTCACAAAAAAATCATGCTAAGAAGGATTAAAGAAGAAGAAATAATCTCATTTACGAAAAAGCTAAAGATTATGAAATATATTTCTTATAGCAATTTTTTCCATATTGTGTCTCAAGAATGCAAATAATAGTAACAATAATAAAAAATGTGGCATTAATTACTGATTTCCTTGTAGAGTATTTCTATATTTACAGATCTTATTAAAGTCAAGAAATCATTTTACTTTCATGTATACTTAGTATAGGAAAAATATAGCGATCAAAAGATTTGAATTCGAGATTTTAACGAATCTTTATGTTTTAGATCTTGAATTCGAAAAATAAATTTTTGAAAAATGCTTATCTGTGACAAAAATAACTCAAAAGGCTTTCATCTAGAAGGTTGAAATTTGAGATGGGTCTTTACATCAAATTTGCAGATTTCTATTAAATTTGAGTAACATCTGTTCAGGCAAAGTTTGTCTCTTCGGCTGTTTGAATATAAGTTAATATTATAACTATAAAACGAAAAGAGCTCGATGGATAAAATTCGATACATATTTTTAACATATATAGAGTAGATACTTGTCAAAGTTTGAGCCAAATCCTACTGTGGTTTGATTGTTTATAATCTGTACTTTCGGAAGCCTGTAATCTTGATTATTTAAAAACGCAATGATTTAAATATAACAAATTTGGAATCGGATTTTGTGACTACAAGTGCAGTTTTGTATCAAATCTTTACTTATTCAGTCCGAAGGAACAAACTTGATTTACGGATATTGTTAACTGCATGCCAGGGATTAAACGCCGAAAAATTAGTCAAGGGCGATATGACAGATTCAGTAAAAATGCTAATTTCTCTCCAAAATTTAATATTTCGTTACTATTGTACGTCAATGTCATACAAAGTATTATCTGACAAGACACGTATATTAAAAAAAATATTTCCCCAAGTTTTGGGGAGATCCCACTTCCCTTGGTTTACTATGTCTGTATCTTTTTGTTGCAATACCAACGTATATTTGAATACATGTTTGTACAAGAATGACGAAAATAAAAAGAACATGAAGCTCGGAATTAATATGCCATCCTTTGATAAAAACTGTAGATGATTTCCAAACTTGAATGAAGATTGACCATCTGTATGACCTGTGATTGACCCTGTGAATAGGGTAAGTAAAAAAGTACAATGCTATGTAAATATTAGAATTGTAGATTTCCATCAAATTTTGCACTAAGTTTGAAAGCAAGTTAAATGACTGTTGATCTATTAATCCATGCGCTGTGAAAGAAACAATTCAAAAACTCCAACAGAAAAGACAATTAAATTCGTAACAGCTTTTAAACCAAATATTGAGATCTGAAGGAGTAAAATGAAGAATACTAATAATAATGATAATTAATCGACCAAGAGAAGATATCCAAATTTCGCTTTTAATGTGTTTTTTCCCTTTACAATAACTCTTAACCCAAAACTCAGAATATTATTAAAGTAAAAATGAAAGTCAAAAGGAGAATTATCTTATTGCTTCATCAAATAAAGAGAATGGATTAACAAAGTGGAAATAACAAATTAACAGCGAATAACACAAACAATTTTATTATGTTATTGACTAGCTTGAACTTTGGCAGGCAATTAGATGATGAAGGATTATTATATTATGTCATTCTAAAGATAGATTAAAAATCTCATCTTCAAATGCAATTCATAAATGAGTGGCGTCTGTCTAATTGAAACATGCTGTGTACGATCAACTGACTTTTACAAATCCGCTATTGAAAGAAATTCATAAATGAGTAACAGATAACTAACTGAATTAAACTGATAGTTTTGAAAATCCCTAACTGAGTGATGACCGAAACGACTATGTATTATCGATTCATTTGATAGTTTAAAAAAACTATCGTCAAAAGAAATCCTTGGATGAGTGATGGCTGTCAAACTGAATCATGTTGTGCACGATCAACTGATAGTTTTGAAAATTTAACATCAAGTGAATTCCGTGACTTAGGGCGACCTTTCATTTATACCATTTTACGTTCATTCATCTGTTCTTCATCTTACATAAAATACATAAGTGAGTAATGACTCTTTTACTGAATAATATCAATCCATTTGATAGTTTTAAAAATCTTATACTATAATACGAGGAATGGTTGCCAAGTCGAAAATCGCCCCAGAATTAATAAACTCCGGTAAACTTGGGGGTCTGGGGTTTTTGGCCACGAGGAACCGATTGGCGCCGGTTTTGAAGCACTACGGTCGAGCAGTTCGGAGTTACAGATAGGATATTTTCAAACTTTATTAGTTCGCCATAATGGCTAATAGGTTTCAAGCGGTAACGTGCTGCCATCTATAGCCAATATGGCGAACTAATAAAGTTTCCAGAAGATGATCCGGAACTCAAGGAACTGATCTCGAAATGGATGATCCATAACCCGTGTGGTGATATGAACCCAAGCACTCCGTGCATGGTCAGCAAACATGGAAGAGAGCAGTGCTGATGGGGATTTCCAATGGAACATCAAGACATGACATCGCTGGTGGACGATGAAAAGCCGAGGTTTAACCGGTTATCTTTTCACCAATGGTTTCACAAATTTTCTTATTGTTTTGATAAATCACAATTGAAAATTTAAATCTTCGAGTTAGCTTCGATACCTGTTTTCTCCGAGCGGAGCTCGGTCACCCGCTGGTCTATCATAAAATGAAATCCATGTCTGAATGTCGAATGGTGATTGTTGTTCTGATACTTGTTTCTGTAATTAATCGTTCAATAATCGATGTCGAAAATAAGGTAACTCTGGTTTCCAGTTTCTGATTTTCGTTTTAGAAAACTGTTCAAAGATACAATCTAACGTATTTTGCAACAGAAGTGTTCTAAAAATTACATTTCCTTTATACTATTTTCAAATATATACGGATTTGTTTTGCTGATTTACTATTTTCTACCAGCTCTACGACAACAAAATAAACCGATTATAAAAATAAAAATTAGTAATCACTTTTTTCAAGTGTCCACTTGACAGGCACTCCAAGGCATATCTAGCCTAAACAGTTATAGTTGTTTATTTCTCGTTCACGCACTGTTTATTATACATTTACAATATTCTCCAAACAACCTCTAGCTTGACCACGACAATATGAATTTCATTTTTATCATTATTGGGCTCTTATTTTTTTTAAAAATGATTTTCTCGTAAAATTTGATTTAAAAAACTGATTGAAATTGATTCAATTTTTTAAAATGAAGCAGCAAAAAGTCGCAGCTAATATCTTGTTTTAAATTTCCTCCTTAGAAGAATAAATTAATATCTTATTCAAATAATTTCTCTTTAGAAGCTGAAATTAATATCTGATTCAAATAATTCCTTTTTAAGAGTACAAATAAATATCTGATTCAAATAATGGCTCTTTAGGAGTAGAAACTAATATCTTAATTGAATAATTCCTATTTTGGTGCAGAAATTAATACTTGATCGAAATAATTTCTAATTAGAAGAAGAAATTAACATCTGATTTAAATTATTCGTCATTCGGAGCAGAAATTAATATCGGATTTCAATAATTCCTCATTCGGAGAAGAAATTAATAGGATTTAAATTAATAATTTAATTTAATAGGAGAAATTATGGTTCAGACTTCTAACAGAAATTTTTGCCTGCAATTCTAATAATTTTTCTTTGATATTCATTTTGCATATGCTATCTGTGGAAATCTATTTAAGCCATTGAATGCGATAATATAGCTTTTATATGATTCTTAGAAAATGCAAATTGTTGTAACACACCAAACATAAATTTGATTTAATTTAAGTGACACTTCTCAAGACTATTAAATTTAGTTGACTTCATTATCGTTTGCCTGATTATCCCTAGTTATTTTGGGTTCGTATATATTGCAGTTAATTATTATCCCGATAAAAGCTCGAGCGGAGCCGAATTTGTCAGTATAATTCAAAGACTAATATTTAACTTTTATTTTCATTCGCCTGAGTTAACTCAGGATTGTAAACTAATATTAAAATTAAATGTTTTTACATTCATAAAAAATTAAAAATTACATTTAAAACCGAAATATTTTGTTCCGTTTCCTTGTGTTAAATAATAAAATAAAATGTGAGGATTTTTTGAAATTTTTTCAAAAAAAAAAACTAAGCGAAGCGGTGAATCCTTCAGACTTCCGAATAACGAGTTTTCATTCTAGTACCTTAAACATAATCAATCAATATAAATATTGAAAACAAATATCTATTTAATTCGAGCTAATTTACTTTTATTTTCACAATCTCCATTCGTAATAAAGAATTAAAGTCATCTTCAGAATTCTCCTTCAGCAATATATTGTTTTCCTTTCTCGACTTCAGTTTTTTTGTTTTCCTCCATATTTGACTGTCATCATCTCTAAATCATCATCAATTTTATTCGCACAGAATAATATGTATATATATCACTTAGTAAGTCATGATTTTATCAATGTTATTCAAAATGCATAAAGAATACAGGGTTTCATTTTATAACAGACCGTCTTCTAATTATTTCATGAAAATACTGCTTGCGGTCATTGCGAACACTATCATGTTTCTCAAGAGAAAATTCAAAAATGAAAATTGATTCTTATTCGAAAACACTATATCTTAGAACCGAAGAATTTAAAAACTTGCAACCTAGTTTTTAAACATTCTATGCAGGAAGTAAATAGTGACACAGAGATTATTTAGATTCACTACTTTTGAACACGTTGCCACTTCAGTAAATGTTGATAAGGACGTCGTGTACGCTCTACCACTGAAAGTGGGTGCAGTAGCTTCTGAGGTAAAGACCCCACAGCACCCGAGGGCAGAAGATTTATTTCTAGTTTGTATGACGATGACATTCACCCACTTATTTGCACAACCCCTTTTAACAAGAGGGGCTCTTTCAACACACTTCACAGTTTGAACACAGAGGAAGAACAACCATGCCCGAACCAGAACTAACTCGAAACTGGGATTCTCAGATAACGGGAAAGATGCAAAATTTCTAAGCCAGGAGCCCGGCACTTAAGTAAATAAATATTGAAATTACAAAAAACAAAACAAAAAAATGGTAAATATTATTTGTTTTTCTTTAAAGCACTTTAAAGAAGAAAAATGCTTCCTAGTTCACTAAATTTAAACCATTACGTACTAATCATATTCTCAATTATTATTTCCCTCCTGGATCCCAGTTCATTTCTTTAAATGTCAAAGAATGTTTTGGAAAGAGTTTTTTTTTTTTTTTTTTGGAAAACAATACATTACATCTCAAATGAAATCAAATTTTAATCAAAATCAAATTAATCGGTTAAATAATAATTAGACTAAGGTTAGAAGGTATAAAAATAAAAAAGGAGAATGCATAAAATTTCAAAATTTTGACACAAAACCCTTTTTAAAACTTGAAACAAATCAAATAGTGAAATAAAATAAGTTAAATAAAAGTTCAGTTATATTAATTTGCTCTATAACTTCAATTGTGTTTTCGACTTCATTCTGGGAAATTCATAACGTGATCAATATTGACTGTACAATATTTTTTTATAAAATAGATTATCAAACTGAATGAATAAATAAAATAAATATTTAATCATGCCTTTTTAATATCATGTCGTTCTGACCTCTGGTATCAGATAACAAACTATGAAATTTTCTGTATCATTTAATTAATTTCACTCTGCTATTTTGTTGATGCATTTTACTACGCCATCGTTTTTTATCCCTATTCTTCAAGGATTTAAATACGAATCCAAGGTTAATGATAATTTAAAGTTTATAAACCTCACATTTCAAATGTATTAATTTTTTATTGACGTAGCTGGGTTGAAAAAATATTTTTTGTAAAATGGTATAATGGTTATTGTTAAAATAAACAATCCGAAAAGTAACGAAATATTTTATTTCATAGAGATTTATTTTATACATATAGTAATTTTATACATTAAATAATGTAAGCCTCTATTTTCTAATTATCTAATTGGTCAGAATTGAAAAGTCAATTTAAAACTATTCAATGCTGCAAAATATAATCGAAAAAAAATATCATTTTATTTTTTCTGAACTGATATCATTAAATTCAATATCAAATACTAAATTTTCTCATTTTATGCATATAATTAATTTTATGTATTAAATAATGCAAACCTCTATTTTCTAATTAATTAAATGGTCAAAATTTTAAAATCACTTTAAAAATACGCAATGCTGTAAAAGATATTCGGGAAAAAAAGACTTTTCTTGAACCAATATCATTATATTAAATGCCACATACTAAACGTTTTGCATTTTATACATAAAGTAATTTTATGTATTAAATAATGCAAGCCCCTATTTTCTAATTATCTAATTGCTCACGGCAGTCATTTTAAAAACATGCAATGTTTCAAAAGATATTCGAAAAAAGTGTAACATAAATTTTACTTAATAGAGTTCATAGAGATTATTATATTCAGCATCAAAGTAAAATTTTCTTCATTTAATTATAAGGTAGGAAAAATAAAAAGGAATTTATTTTAAAGGTTTATATACATATGCAATTTCTTTTAAATATATTACAGGGGGAAAATTAAGAGAAGATCCCAGTAATACTGATTTTTCTTTTTTTTACTTATGATTATGTATGTAAAATTGTAGGTTTTTCAGTACTGAAAAATACAAAACACAACAATTTTTTCTACTTGCCATTTTGAAATGCACACTCATTTCGTGTTCCGGAGAGGATTTTCATGAAATTCCCATAATGACAGCAAGATTGTGCAATGAAACTTGTCATTTATGGACGAGATTAATTATTGCGTTTCATCTTTCATTGTCTAAAAGCAATAAAGAAAAGTTCAGAAATATTCTAAAAAGGAAACGGACGATTTTTGGATTTATTTGAATGAGTATTGTAGCACTGCAGTGGATATGTACAACTTTTTTGTATTTTTTTAACATGTGGCTATTATGAAGTTTTGAGTTTAATGTCACAAACTTTTGATGTGAAAAATAAGCTTGGATTAAAAAGTTTATAATGTGACTGTGTGAATATATAATCTAGTTTCTATAGTGTTCGTGTAATCTAAACAAATATTATAATCAAATATACTGTAATAATATTTGGAAAAAAATATTTAATAACGAAAAATAGTTTTCGTAGGTAATTTGAAATATTTTAACCATATAATCTTCAGAAATAGAAATTAAAGACGATTTCATTTTTTAAAGTCATGATGCTTGACTATTCTTTTAAGTAAAAATTACAAAAACATTTATTTTACAGCGGCCTACTCATTTCGAAACGTCTAAAGGCTATCAAAAGAAAAGTTAGAAAATTCAAGGTAAGATTACTACTGTTACAATTGGGCATTTATTTCTTAAAATTGCTGGTCTTGTAGCAGCAGAAACCTAGTCGGAGGGTGATGGCTCTGAAATCAAAATGTTAAATGTTAGATTCATGTTCCTTCTGTTCCAAAGATTCACTGCTTACTGGGTCCATACTTGCTGAATCCGCCAAGTATCCTACGCTGATGTGGTACAGAAATTTGAAAAGAAGTTCACATCTCTAGAATTGTTATCTCTTCCATTAATATCATTATTTACTGGCATGTTTATACGACTTAGTATTGTGGTAATTGGATGACTGTAATTTAACAAATATCATTTGCTAGTTTATATAAGGTGTAAGATCTTGCTAATTTGCAAGAATTAGAGCTCTCGTCTTTGGTTCGCTATCTCCTTCCTGAATAGTTAAGGCCTAGCAGTTGATGTGTCTTGGACCTGAAGAAGACTGAGAATGAACTGTTTTCTTGTTTTGATCTGTGCAGAAGGCGTGGGTTTTTGATTTCGCTGTTTTTCGATTTATAGCCTCATAGGCAAGTGCTAGTTGAAACAGGAAGATCAAAAATATCATATAATAAGGTAGAATATCAATCAATGTAATGACAGCACTACATTTGCTAATTTGTGAATACATCATAAATTTATTCTCGATCGAATATGTCAGTTTATGAGTCAAAATTTCATCATTTGGGGCAAAGTTTGATTTTATACTTCCACGTGAAAAAGAAAAAAAATCTGCTGCTGAAGACAATGTAGCCTCTTTTACACTTATGATGAGTCCGCACTTAATGAAAAAATTATGTCCTGAAAGGTTTCAAAGTTTTTAAAATCGGTTATTTTGGTATCGAGTACCGGCATGTCTGTGAAAGAGAGAAAATTTTCAAAGATTCCAAATTGAGGGCATTATTTGTTCAAGATTCATGCTAAGAGCAAGAAAAATAGGCAAAATCAGTGGAGTGAACAAGCCATTTCGAAACGCCCCAAAGACATGGGAATGATTTAGAAGCAAAGAAATTAGGTTGAAGCACAGAAATGCTGAAAGGCTTTTGTTTGCGAATGGCTGCAGAAGGTGCTTCTACACTACATTGTATCCAACGATGAAAAATGTGTTCATTATGATATCTTAAGAGCACAAAATCTTGCTTGGATTTGCCGAATGTTCACAGTGACAAAATTATGCTCAGGTGGTGTGAAATATTACAAGCTTTGAAACCCTTTGAAATCACCAATTCGGATTTCTACGAAATGGATGTATTTGAACCGAACGTAGAAGAAGAATCATCTACAGTAGCGAGAGAGAAGAGACAAAGTTTCTCCCTGCATGACAATATCGGTCAGTCAGGACCAATAAAGGCACCCTTAGAAAAGCTAAAACTACCTTGGCGTCGTATTTTCCAGACTTTGCTCCTCCCGACTATCGTTCATCTCGATCGATGACAAATAGCCTGGTGAATAGTATTTTTACCCTTACGAAAAAGTCCGAAAATGATTCGAATTATGGATTGCCTCAATGGGTGCATCTTTTTTTCAAGATGATATAAGATAACTTTTTTTCAAGATGATATAACTTTTTTTCAAGATGATATAAGATAACTTTTTTTCAAGATGATATAAGCTAAAAAGAAGAGAAAAGTAATAACAAGCGAAATGCAGCACATTGAATCTTAAAAAGGTAATCATTTTTAAAAAAAATAAAGTCCTAAATTTTGGAAAAAAATATAGTGGAGTCTAGTATTAAAAAAGAAGAAATAAGAAAATATTGTTAACTAAATTATTTTTTAATCTAATAATATATTTTATAATATTAAAATTCTATTTGTGAAAGAAAGAAATTCGAGATAAAAACTCTGAGCATCGGATTGAAATAATTGTAAATACTTGAATTTCGTTGGATGGATTTCATAAAAATTGGACAGATTCGTTTTCATGAAGTTATGATAAATAAATGTTACTTTTTCTATTGTTTACTGTTTTTTAAAATTAAATTTCAATCTATGGAGTTACAGCAAAATATTTCTAACAGAAAAACCGAAAAAATATCTTTTCGTCGGAAAAGATTTACTAATTAAAGACAATGGGACCATCGCCTTTTAACTTTTTCATATCCTGAGTGATTACATTTTTTTTCTTTATAATATGAGTTCCTGTTAATAATTCAGCTCATGGAAACGCTATGTATTTGTATTTTCTCTTGGATTTGAATGCAAGTTCTGAATATCGAAGTCAATAACAACCATTCAACTTCCAAAGTTACAGTTAAAAAACTCAAACGGTAATATTGCTTTTTAAAATATTTTTTATTATAATGCGATCTTCACAATGAAATTTTTTTACTGGCTTTTAAATGTTCTTGTAAACAGAAAGACACTGACACTAGACTGGCATAAAGAAAATAGTAAAAACAATCATATACGAAGGAGATTATCTTAAGGGTGTGAATTTCATTTCCCGGGTTGATGGCGTTTGTTGTATCAATAAATGCACAAACATGCATAATTTCAAAAGCACTTTTAAAAAATAAATGAGAATTGGAATTCAGAATATTTATTAAAATCTTGATATCCAATGTTCTAATTATAATATTTTCTCCTTTGACAAGTTTTAAAGAAAGAAATTAAAAACTTTATAAATGCCTGTTTTTAAAGATAGTTTTAATGAAGCAAATCGCTTTACTCATGAGTGAATTTAAAACATGAATAAATTAGATATAAAAACATTTTGATATTGATAAGAGACACAATATTAGTACTAGCAAAATATTCCAGAGTGTACTGCTGTACATATGTTTGGATATAGTTGCCAATTTTTTGTTGATTAACAAAGACTATCTATGTATTGCACCATTTAAAAAAGTCATTTGCTCGAAAAAATGAATTATAACGAATCACTAGTAACGGGCTTCATTCTACGATTAAAAGTGAATCAGCGTATGTCAATGACGAAGCTCGAGGTCAAGATTATTTACTTTTTAACTTGTTTGGGGAGGGGAGGGGGGAGGATCCGATTACTGTAGCGGCTAATTAAACATCAACCTTGAATTCATCTGAAGTCCATCTCCCGCCCCCTTCAGTAACATGTGATAGGAGGATATAAATTCAAGTGTTTGAATTTAAACTTGTGTTTTTTTCAATGTTGCTTCGGGTTGCACCAAGTTTTCGACATAAGTCCGCATGCAAATTCATTTCTTTTCAACGTAGGAAGTTCAAAAAACGGGATAGAAACTTTTGAATTTATTAAAGGAAGTGAGTGGTAATTTTTTTGTATGAATTATTTATGTAAAATCAGGTATTACTTTTGAATTTTAATTTATTGTTTCTAACAAAATGCTTGAACAACGATGAATGCATATTTTTTTAAAAAATATTTATCGTTAAAATTTTGAAATTATTTTTTACAATTATTGGTTGCAAATTGAAAAATAACTTGCTTTTTAAAAATTCGTTTTATCACTCTTCGATGTAGAAAGCCTATAAAATACATTCGAAACAAATTATTTAAGTATAAAGGTAAAATGAGTTTGATGAGTTCACGAGGCAAAATATAATACTTTCATTATGAACAGCTTAAAATTTGCCTGCGAGTAAAAAGATAGCGATCAAAATGTTTTTTTCAATATTTATCTTCCAAATCCTTCTCAAAACAACAATTTTTAATAGAAGGAGACGATAAGTTAATAACATAAATTAAAATTGTTACGCTAGAAAACTAGAGTGATTTATTTCATTTATATTCTAAAACTCTGCAGTATTTAAAAACAATGATCCAAGGCGAAACGTTTAAAGCTAGACTTCAGTGTTCATTATTTCCCTTTATATCTTGAGTTATATTGTTTAGAATATCTAAGTTTTCAGTTAGAGTATCAAATATGGGAGTTATAATTTTTATATATGTAACAGAAAAGCATACAAATATATATATATAGATATATAATAGATAGTATTAAATCAGCTTTTTCATTCTTTGTCTATAGAACGATGCACAGCTGATTAGATCTTTACGCGAAGACTTATAGAGATATGAGATGCATTTATAAAACTAGTAGACCAATATTTTACTTTAAATAATTTATATAATGTAATTAATGGGATTTTTTAGAAATATTTATCAAAATAATTACATCCATTTGTTTAATTTTTGTTTAAAAATTTTGCATACAGTTAAAAAATAAAATTTGCCATTTGGCAAAAGAAACATTTGCTACAACAATCGACATATTTCAATTTTAGACCTTCAAGATTCGACAGAAAAAAATAATTCATAAGTATATCTGGCTCTTTTCGTCAAATTCGAGTAGAAATAGGTGCTTCAAATGCAGTAGTAATTTAAACTAATATCTAAGCGTTATATGAAATTATAAATATTATCTGAATTATATTTACTAATTCTACTTAAAAATCAAATTATAAGAATTCGACTTAATTAATATGATTTGGATAAGAATTTAACATTTGAAACTGTATTTATGCATACTTTGTATAAATGAATGTAAAAAATAATTAAAGATGCCCCGAAAGAAATATTGGTGTAATGCTTTACAACTTCTGTATTAAGGTCTGATAAGATTGTATGGTTTTAATTAATCTACAAGATATTATTTTTCTATTTGACTAAGATATGGTATCACTCTTAATCGGCTGTATTTTATTGCTTTAGAGTTTTATTACGTGCATACCTGAGTCTATAGTCTCTTAAAATTTAGATATCTTATGATAACACTGTCATATTTAATTTCGACAAGAATTATCGCCCAGAGTGTATATTTTTATAATAAAGATAGAATTAAATTTCAAAGGGAGATTTTTGAAAAAAAAAAATTCAGATATCATGCATTTTGAATAAATTGAAATTCAAAGCAAAATTTTTAAAAATAAAAAATATTTTTCTGTTTCTTGTTTCGATCGAAATGCGTTTAGAATTTCCTGTTATTTTTACATAAGGACCTAGTATGGTCTGATTTTAACTAAAATCCATAACAGTATTCTTCTATAAAGTACGCGATAATATTTTGCATTCTATCACATTTTCAGACTTAAGTGTGTGTTTTGTTGTTAGAATAAGTATCCTTGAGTCTTTTATTTGTAAACATATCCTGTTATGCTATAAAGAAACTAAGTTATTTCATTCAAGGAGATTAATTTGAAATTCTATTTCAATAGACTGTCTATCGAGAAAAATATTTGGAGTATTAATTTTTGATTTAGGGTTCAATTTCTAAGCAATGATTAAAAATAGAATTAATAACTTTTATTCAAGGAAATCTTTACTTAATAGCATTATTACGGTAGAGTAAGGTAACTTTTTAAGCTTTGAATTGTTGCAACTTTTTTCGTGAAAGAAATCAACTTCCAGTGGAGCGTGTATAATGTCTCTACTCCAAGGACAGGAAAGTGATTTAACGGTATAAAAGATTCACTTGCAAATTAAGGTGTTTCGGTTTTTTTATAAAGTGTTTCGATATTTGCTAACAATTATTGTTACCTTTTCATTCCGCGTGGGAAACCGTTTTGCTGTAATCATAAATTATACCAAGACAGGAAGATATATTTTTGGTTCAAAATTAAACTGAAGGAATAATTCTCTAGAATGCATTTAGATGCTACCATTTATCAAGAGTAAGTTATTTGAAACTAAATATAAATTTTTATTAGAATAAGTGAATAAAACTGTATGCTTTATATTTTCATTATACCTTTAAACAGAGAAAGATTTCGGCATTTTGTAGCCATAGGAAAGGTTCATTACCATAATCATATTTTAATAACTCGTCATTTTAGTTTCATATTTCAATAATTATTTTCATTAAATCGGATATTAATAATTATTTTAGTTTGATAATTTAATTTTAGTAGTTTAGTAAAAATATATTTTTAATATATTGACTAATGTAATAAAAACATAAAAAATTATAATTATTAGCTAATGACTTCTTATTTATAAATAAAAATATACGTGTACTTCGAGTTGATAGCTACGTTAAACAAAAATTATAAAATAAATCAAGTCTTTATTTGAACTGTCATTAATTAAATTTCGTTCTATGTTTAAATTAGCAGCATACTTTTTTTCTTTGTCGTTCCATTAAATGACTCTTTTGGTTTTAGCATGCATAAACCATTTCGACATTTTATTTTTGATAGTCATGAGTCTATGAATAAATTATTACTAATTTATCAGTCAAAAAATTAATAATTCGATATTCCACATAACTTATTATAAAGATCGTAAAGAGATGTAAAAAATCCCCTTTTTTAGAATTCTGATTAAAAATATGAATTAGAAGCTTTCCTTAAAATATTTTTATTTTTACCAATATTCGTAGATTTATAATATACTATTCATTTTAAGTCGTATCATATAAATGTATGCATCTGTGGTCTAACATGGGGACAGAAAAAATATCCTTTGCGTGAAAAAAGTTTATTTTTATTTTTTATAAATAGTATAAAAGATTTACATCAAAGAATAAAATGCAAAAATTCTTAATAGCGATCAGGTTAAATTTATTTTGAAAATTATAAGTAGAAATAATGTTTTTTTATGATCAGATAATGTATATATTTGCATGCCACATACGTAATGATAGTAAAAAATTTCGATTTCACTCAAATCCAAACAAGAAAAAAGAAAACAACAACAAAAATAAAACAGGCATAACTCTAAATTAATTGTAAAACATTCAGGCACGAACTTCTTGACACAATTATTTTTCAAGTTAAACAATTAATTTTCAATATAGTAATTTTAATTTATCATACTGTCCGTAAATTGTGATTTATAAAGCGTTTCAAAATACTCTACTGAATAAATCGCTGTACATAAATTAATGAAATTTGCACATTAATTATGGATGACAAGTTCATACTAAAAAGGAATTTCAAAATTTTAGATTTTCATGTTATTAAAATTTCCCCTTGACAAATTCAGAGAATATTATTTACAAAAATTTTTATTCGTGTTTATTTCTAAAGCTTTCAATATCACTAAATTTGTTATCATTCGATTTTTTTATTTTTCATATCTTCATTATGCAATAGTTAAAGTTATTAAGTTTTACTGTACATTCACTATTTAAATGAAAAAGACTGTTTAGTTGTGGAATCAATTTTTTAATTAAATAATCTATAAGACAACTTCTAACCTTTAATTTTTAATTCTATAAATAATTGAAACTTCTCTAAATATATAAAAATATTTTATATTCAGAGCTTGGTCACATATTTTTGTTTCGAATTTTAAAAAATACTATATTTTGCATTTTTTATTATGTTAATTTATTTTTTATGAATTTATAAACTTTATTGTAAAAGGGCAGCCAAATACTATTATAAAATTGCAGCCTTTAAAATGATTGATACTTTTTTAAAATAAAATTATCATGTTGCAATGTTTCTTATTCTAATTTTCTTTGCTCTAGTTTTTTTTCTTTGTTTCGGATAAAGAAATGCATTGAAAATATTTTTTTACAAAAAATAAAGTTATTCAAAAGTATTGCATACCATTATACTATACAATCCCGACTTGTCCTAAATTGAATTGTGTCTATTTTCATTTTTCATTAGATTTCACATAATTATATTCTCTTAGTTGCTTTACTAGCACTTCATTTCTATAAACAAATTCGATGTTGACTCTCACTGGCGCTATCTAAATTAATCGACATGATAAGTTGCAATACGCAAGCACTTAATTCAAATCTTTGTCGAATCATCATTTGAATCGTTATCGCAACTTTCATTTTATCATGTTAGTACTTCTAGACAGCCTGGCGTTTCGATATTTTAAGAGATGATGTAAAAATGTAAACCAAGCAATCTGTTGTAAAAACGTGCAACTGCTTATAAACACAAGTACCCTCGCAGCTGAAAATGTTCTGCTGGATATCTACGCAGCTGGTTCTGAAATAACTTCCCAAAAGTTTATGGCCAACGTCACGTTTTGTTTGACGATCCATTTTGGCAGTCGGAATACTTCCATAAAATTTATAATAAACCCCGGTACTTATGCTTATGAATGTCATAACGGACAAGATTGTAATTTGGACATGTCGTGCATCATTACGTTCAAACTTATATTAAAATTAAGATTTATATTAATTAAACTTTTAGACCAAAATTTTTTATGTGTTGTTACTTCTTGCATACAACCGACCACCCCGCCAGCACTGAAAGTAGCAGCATCGACAGGATTTGTAGTGGTCGACTATGCGTTATTACTGTTTTATAGTACACTATCTTCGTAGACCATATTTTTATTATTGTATGAGTCATATAAATTATCTATTACAAACCACTCTGTATCAAAATAAAAGAATTCAACTTTAAATTAAATGTGAACAATAAGTATTCAGCATTATAAATAATTAATAATGTCTGAATACAGGTGAAATTGGTCCAATTATTAAGTTGGGGCTCTGCAATGTTTACTTTGCAATTAATCAAATTTTAGAGCTCTGTGCGTTAGGCGACAACCGCATAACATGAGTTCATGAGTGTTCATTTGAATTAAAAATTGACAATTTAAAAATGGGGGGCTTGGTAGGCTGATTCGTTAGTTTCCTGACTGTGTTAAATATGTAGATACATTTCAGGAAGTTAAATTTTCTCACTAGATAGTTAAAATAAAAGAAATTAAAATAAATATATATTTTTTTATTTTTTATTGTATATTTGCTGGTAGATATATTTTTTGAATTGGGTGTATTGAAGCAATTAAATAAAAGTTTATTCATTCTCCTTCTAAAGAGTAAACAAAAATAATGAATTTTTTCCAGATGTATTTTATTCGAAATTCCTTCTGTTATTTTTTGCATACATTTTGGGGCTTTGATGAACAAAATATTTGTATGTATTTAATTTTTACAAAAATTAAACCTTAATATAATTTTGGGAATTGAATTTATATCTCAGTCATGAACTGGTAAATAATGTCAGAAATGCAGGACATTATCTTACTTTCAAAAAAGGTGAAAATTGATAAGGTTATAGAAAAAAAAAATTAGCTTTACTACAGGTATTCGGAAGGATTACAATTCTCCAAAAAATATATGAACACACCACATTACTTGTAATTTAGAAAAGCAGAATTCTAAGAAACCATGTCATTCAGCTTGGAAATATATCCTCTTAAAGAATATGCAAACTACACTTACACAAAAGACCATCTACATATTTATATTTGAGTGATCTACAAAATTTCTAATTCAATCCCATAATTTTTGACATCTTTTTTGCGTGATTTTGAATATTGAGATATCTCTATGAAATTTGAGATAAATTTTAAAAACAGATGAAAATTATGAGAGATTTCTAAGGTAAAAAAAAAAAAGACAAATTTCAATACATCAAATTACTTGGTTGATTTCTTCCTTCCACAGCTTTCATTTTTATCATAAGTACTGAGTTCTGATATAATGTTTTTGGTAAATGACTAATGTTGTTTTTAAAGCTCACTGTTAAGAGCACTGAAGTATAACTAATTAAAAATTCGAAACACACTCTTTATTTACAATTTTAGTTACAAAACAATAATAGTTGAATGGAATTCTCGTGATACATCATTTAAATTAATCAAAAGTTCTGGGTAAGTTTTGTAAATATTTTTAAAGCAATCTAAATATTTTTAAGCAGCTGAAAAATTAAAAAAATATTTGCTTACTTTTCGAAATATTCCGTTATAATTGAAATATAAATTGAATCATGCTGTTGCTTTGCATTTTAACATTTCTACAACACAATTATTGATTCTTTAAATAAGTTTTGATTTTTTTATTTAAACTGCTTTTAGAGAAGTTTTAAATAAAAATAATTAAATTATCGAAGCAATTTAATATTCATTTATTTATTTTTTGAGAAAAAGTGTTTTTAAGCGGTTTTTTTTAAAGTGTTTATAGACATTGCACTTTCCATTCAGTATTTTTTTTTTTTGCTATAATAATTTCCGGGATAACCAGCAATATTCAAACAATTCTTTTGTTGGACTTCATATTACACATATGGTGATTATCAATTAAAATATCCACAGAATATATGCTGACAAATTTATTCACTTTATAGCAGCCAAGGTGGAATATTTCATTTAATGATTCAAATGGGTTATAACATTTTATTATAATAGAAACACTAAAATAACATTTCAGTAAAATTATATTTTAAATTATTGCTAATTAAAGTAAATAATAAGTGTTCATCTAAAGTTAAATTTGACAGTTTGTTGGAAATTCAAAAAAAAAAATATTTCGAATGAGATTAACAAGCTGACAATTTAAAAAAGCACTAAGGCAGCATAAAAATGCCCATCCTTGAAGAACAAGTGCTTAAATTCCTCTCAAGATTAATTCCTGCTAATTACCGAGTTTCATTAAGAGGATAACTTAAATATTAAAGTTAAGAGCACGAAAAGACCAGGCTTAATCACAATGCTCCCTAATTAGAGGGTAGTTTGAGAACTACCAGTGAATGTTTGGTAAAAGTACTTAAAGGCATTCTTTCTATATTCGGTCTTATCCAAGTTTCGGGAAAAACTTCTGTTTAATCCACTTCGAACAATTCAAATAACAAATCAATATCATTATATGCAGTTATAAGTACAGTTTTACTTAAAGAAATGTTCTCAATATCAGCAAAGTAGTCATATTTTTTATTTGCATTAACTGGGGATTTTATCGATCAAAAGTGTCTTATCGCAAAGTATCAACCGAGTTTATTCGTTTACTTAGTTCATCTTATAAGGATAAAATTAGAATTCGTTAATGTACCTCTTTGATTGCAATGTATAAAATTTAAATCCCTACTCAAAGCGATATTGAGGAAGAAGGGGAGCAGAGAGTAGGTGTAAGTAAGACAATACAATCGAAGAAATGCTATTTACAAAGAAGGAAACTGAACGATACTACTAACTATCTTATGTTAAAAAGTACCGTTCTTTTTATCTAAAAATAGCAGCTGTGTAATAATCAAAATAGTACTTCGCTGCTTATAAAACAAATGCTAACATTTATTGCACTTATATCATTTACAATTGATGATCATGAATGTCACTGGATAATTACAAGATGAGAGTGTTGAGGGATATAATGAAGATTATTCGCCAACCTCCACTTTCAAAATCCATCTAAGCATTCGTTATTTTTGCAGTTCTGAAATAAGCATGCATTTCCTTTTTACTTTAAAAAAACCGTTCTGACCGTCAAAAAAAATTTGAACTCGAGCTTTTGATGAATCATCGCAATTCAAACATGCTTGAATCCAATGAACACATTTTTGGATTTATGTCTTTCTGTCTGTTTGTGAACATGATTGTTCAGAAACACTAAGTGCTTGACGAATGAAATTCGGTACTTGTTCTTAATACCAAATTCATATATTTTTTAAAGTTTGTAGGTGAACTCCATTCACAGGAATTGTCTGTCTCGCTTTCCGAGTACAATTAAACACAATATCAGCAGAATGAAACAGCAGAAGAGCTACATAAATAAAATTTAACACATTGATTTAATATCTAAAAGGAAGATTTGTATCAAATTGAATAAAATCTGAAAACAGAATCATCGCCTGTTGAACTGCACTTTTGCATGCATGTAAAGCAGTAGTTTAAATAAATGAATGAAATTTAGTATGTTATCTTGAAACTGCAATTATAAATCTGTGGCGTACTTTGGTTTTTAGCGTTGTAAAGAAAACGTACCCAAATTCGATTTTCTGATTCATATGTATTAACAGCATGACATTAATTAATCACCCTACAAAGTGCCAAAAGCTGCATCTTAATTCCATTAAAAATGATAGAATCATGCCAAAGATCGATATTTCATTGCTATTTCTGACATAATAACTATTATTCTTATTTATAGTACTCATAAATCATTCATGGTTTTCCTACGGTTCACGACTTTTTGCCGAGATAACACCATATAAGAGAATATGATATAAATTTTGGGGAAATACGGAGTCTAATTCTTGACAGTATTTTACATAATCATTTCAATGACCAGGATTTCAAGAATTGCAACAGCAACAGAAATTCTGGACTAAATTATGAAATGTGGTTTCATATATTAAAGTATTTTTTTATTTCTTTTGGGAAAGCATTTACATAATTAAAATAATCTTTCAGATTTTTTTAAATAAAAAAATGAAAAGAAATGTAACCGAAAGCTTTTAAAATGCGCTTTTATTAATGTATTAAAACTCAATTTTTTAAAAATGTTTAGTGTCTTTTCAATTTATTATTTTTGTGAAATTAATTTAAATTCATTATTACAGATGTTACGAGTACCTCAAACTGATCTTTATGAAGATTAATTTCAGAATGTGCTACTGATTTAGACTCAGATTTTGTTTTAATGAACTGATTATTAAGCTCAGAAAACATTAAATTGATTAATTATCATCAATAGTATATAAATATACAGCATTTAAAACCCTAACTTCTCAGTAATAAATTAAATAATCTGTTTCAAAGTTTCTCCTGTAATCAAACTTAAGTATTACAAATAAAAGTAAGTTAAAAAGAAGAAGAAATGATAATGTTTATAATAAATATAATTGATATCAATGCTCAGAAAACTCTAATTTTTTTTAGTTTTAATTTTTAAATTTTCCTTTGTAATAATTAGAAGGAATAAATTGGATAATTGCCAACAATCAAGAGGAAAGTTTATAGAAAGGAAAAATACTTCACTTTATGAGTCAACTATAATTATCTACTAATTTCTAAACTTTACTAATTATCAATTCAAATTCACATTTAAAAAATTATTAGTTTTAGCTTCTATGTACTTTGTGATAAAACTAAAAGGAATAAATTGCATTATTGACAATAAACAAGAGAAAAAGTTAATAGAAAATAAAACGGTCTCACTTGCTACGTCAGACGATAATTACTTAGCAATTATCTTTTGTTCCTATTCAGTAAAAAAGTTTAAATAAGGTACCCCTATATATACTTTTGGCAGAAGTTTTATTTCACTAAAAGCTTTTCGAGGTTGCAGATCTTAGTTTTAAATCTTTGAAACTTCAACGATCTGGATCACTGAACATCTCTTGTTTTCTTTTGTTTTCCACCTTCGCCCTCCAGACACGTCTTTCTGTTTTTGAAGAAATAAATATGCACCTTTTATGTTCATATGTCTTGACACCTCATATGTTTTGATGTCATTCTTGCTTGAATTGTTTTAGAATATGAATCTATACGTCTGTCATTTTTGAGACATGAAGCTTCAAAGACATGCAGGTGTTTTATTATTTTAGAGAAAAGTTGCAGTAAATTCTGTCGTAATATTTATATTGTAGTGTTCTAAAATGAAAATTTCAACCTTGTCTTTATAAAATTTTATGCTTGCTTTCGTCTTTATAATGTTTATGCAAGATGATTATTTTTACAATATGTGATTGTGTGCACTAAAAAAAAAATAATTCATCGTCTTGTAACTATTCGGTTATAGGAATTAATATCTGAAATTCCCGACGTAGTTAAATCAAAAGTATTGTTTGACAAAGTAATTGGAGAGAGTAATTTTGAAGTAAATGTGAAAATGTTATTCGAAAAAATGATTTGGGAGCAATTTGAAGAAGTATTATTTGAGAAAATGATTTGGGAGTAATTTGAGGAAGCTTTATTCGAGATAGTGATTTTGGAGTAATTTGAAGAAGTACTATTTGTGGCAGTAATTTTGATTAAAATTTTCTCTTAAGAGAAAATTGTATTCTTGAAATTAAGATTTTATGACGCGGAATATATAAATAATCCTAGTAGCTATATTAGTCCTATGAGTAACAAGTTCAATTTATTCCCGTTTTTTGAAATTATTTTGTAATCCAAACTTTATTTTAACTTCTGAGTTACGAGTGTTTTGATTTACTGAAGAATTTCAGGGTTATTTTTTACAACTTTAATTTTTTAAAGTGAAAATACAATATTACATGAAAATTACACTGGTCAAATAAATCCTTGTTCAATTATATTTTAATAAATCTTTCTTGAACGAGCCTGATTCAAAGTTTGATTGGAGCGAGAAGGACTCTCGAGTTCGTGGGAATGATCTTAACGCCTTGGAATATATTTAATGGCTGAAACTCGTCGCATAGCCGTTAAGATTGACGTATTTAAGTTATTCATAAGTTATGCTAAACTAATTTAATTCATTAGTAAACATCGTATATACTTTCCCCGCAAAACTAAATTAAATCTATTCCAAATGCAAAAGTTTTTCCAAAAATATACATACCTAAAACGTTAAAGAATTGAAAAAGATTGATTTATTCTTCAGGAAGAAAAAAGAAGGAAATTGTGATTTAAAAATTCTTCTGCTTATTTTCCCAAAAAAAAAACATGAAGTATCAGTAATAAATTCAATTTATTCGCACTTTTGGAATTAATTCTTTTTTCCTCTGCTCAAAGTGAAAACGAAATACACTTTAACTTCTGAGTCTTACTGGTTTTTCCGCTTTCTCTAAGCCTCTAAAAATCTAATAACTGTAACTATCTGAAATTGCTGAGAATGCAGTTCTTTAGTTTTATTTTCCAATCGATGAGAACCCGTTCTTGAAATTGATACAATTTCCAAGTATTACTCACTTGCCTTTCTGATTTAAACTTCGTAAGAGAAATTTGCAAGGCCATTTCTCTGTTTTTATCTTTAACTTTTCTCACAAAGGGCCCAGTACTGGTTCTTGGTTTATTATTTAGCCAATATAATTTCGACATGATTGAACCGAGCATTTTGTCTTTATAAAAGGCTAAAGTAATTGGGCATTTTTTTTAGTGTTAATATGTTATTAGGATTACAATTTGTTAAAATTATACAATTATAAAATACATTCGGCCTCTAAAAATCTTTCATTTTTTAAAAAAATAATACTTGTACGTATCCGATACAGTTAAACTTTTGTGACTTTATGAATCCGCCGTTAAAGATCCAGAGATATATATACTGCCAAAAAATAATTCATCCGTTAATTCAGAAATAATGCCAAACAAAATTAACTGAATGTATCAACTACTATTCGACATACTGGTGTACAAAATGGGGGTCAGTCAATAAGTTTCTGGAAATGTTTCACCACAGAAAATGATCATTAATGAAGAACTTTATAAATGAAAAAAAGACAGATTTTTAATACAACAAAAGTGATTGTTTTGAAAATTAATGTTTTTATCTGGATTAAAGTAACATTTTCTGTCGAAACAACACTGCGGAAAAATTTAAAAATTTACAATCAATTTCCTAAGAAGTCAAACTGTTTTTATACAGCAGTCCACCTTATTTAATGTAATTTTATAAATAGAAATATATGTCTAGGTGCAATATTTAGGAAAGTAAAAGCTTGTTCCATTATTTGGGCACCTTGTGTCTATATATTTAAATGTCGAGTAAACAATTTTTGTATTGTAGGATTTTGAAAGAAATTGCAGTCTTTGATAAAAAGTCATAATTATGTTTATTGTTAACTTGTGCGATAAAAGGAACTGAAATACGATTTTCAATACTCGCAGCGAAGAATTTAATGCAATAGTGTCAACAAAAAATAGTTTCGTACTATTTTAATAACCAAGGAAAGTAATTTCCCATTCGGAAATGAAGACGAAGTCGAAATTAAAAAGTTGTTTGAGCGCCTGTTTAAGACAGCTGAAACTGTTATTATATACCCTGACGTGTGGGAATCAACCCATCTGAAATTAAAATGTTATTAAAGATTGCAATTAACTGGATAGGAAATAATTTTTGGAATGCAGATATATTTAAATTATTACATATGTAATAAGAAAGAGAATGTTTTTATGGATCCTCCAAGAGAGCAAACTATATACGCATGTAAACTAAAACTTAATTGAATATAAATGTAATAAATAGAGAAAGCAATGGTTATTTTAACACTTAAAAATATTAATTTTGATTATAAACAACTGACTAATACACTGATGGAAAAAAAATCCTAACAACTAGGAAGGAGCTGTGCTAGATAAACGAAATTTGGTAGGCGTGTTTATACATCTGAAAGATGACGTCGATTCGAATTTCGAGCTACGCACGTAAGTGTGGCGCTAGTAGCGACGCTATGAACATGCAAATGAGGTTTGCTTTAAATAAGCGCTGTAAGGTTCGTGATCGTTATTTACAGTTGAGATTTGACGTAGTGGGTTAATGTTAGTCAAGGATGCCTCTGAGAAGACGAAGAAGCCATTATCAACAGCTCACTGAGTTTGAACGAGGTCGTGTTGTAGGGCTACGAGAAGGTGGGTTTTCTTTCCGCGATATTGCTGAAAGACTTGGCAGGAATGTATCCACCGTGCATGAGTATTGGCGGCAGTGGTCAAGGAAAGGTACTGCCTCAAGAAGACCAGGTTCTGGGCGGCCACGTGGTACTACTGAGAGGGAAGACCGTCGTATTCGTAATCGTACTGCGTCTGCAGCTGAAATTCGAGCTGCAGTTGGCACCACAGTGACACAACGAACTGTTACAAATCGGTTACTTCAAGGACAGCTCCGAGCCAGACTCCCTGTACAGTGCATTCCACTGACTCCAAACCACTGCCGTTTGTGAGGTGCGTGGTGTCAAGCTAGAGCTCATTGGGGGGCGGTTCTGCCTTGGTCGCAGTGATATCCGTTTGTTGGTTAGAAGGAGGCCAGGTGAACGGCTACTAGTGACCTGTCTGCGGCCTAGACACACAGGGCCTACTCCTGGAGTTATGGTTTGGGAAGCAATTTCGTATGACAGCAGGAGTACTCTCGTGGTTATCCTATGCATCCTGACTGCAAATTTGTACGTCAGTTTAGTGATATAACCTGCTGTGCTGCCATTCATGAACAGCATTCAAGGAAGTGTTTTCCAACAGGATAACGCTCGCCCTCATACCGCTGTTGTAACCCAACATGCTCTACAGAGTGTTGACATGTTGTCTTGGCCTGCTAGATTACCAGATATTTCTCCAATCGAGCACGTATGGGACATCATTGGACAACAACTCCAGCGTCATCCACAACCAGCATTAACCGTCCCTGCATTGACCGCCCAAGTGCAACAGACATGGAACTCCATCCCACAAACTGATATCCGACACCTGTAAGATACAATGCATGCATGCTTGCATTCAAAATTCTGGCGGTTACACCGGTTACTAATGTACCAACATTTCACATTTGAAATGGCTCTTCTCGCAAATGGCTCTACCTGTGATCTTGAAACTTTAATCAATTAAAGATGTTATCTAGAAAAATGTATTCCTAAAATTTCATTACTGTACAATAATTTTTTCTTGGTGTTGGGATTTTTTTTCCATCAGTGTATTTTTCGGTGAAAGAGAATTACTTTCAAGTAAGTCGATATTTTTCTGAAAATATTTCAGAGTATATATGAAAATTCTGTGAAAATCTTATAATTTCACACTCTGTTTACATGATATTTCGTCTTCCCAGAAAGAATTATTAAACCATTTTATGTTTAAAAAAATGCAGGAATATCCAGATATTTTCATCAAGCCAAATATTGAAGTTGGATATAACACTATTATTTTAACAGTATAAGGAATATAATAGTTCAGGAAAATCGCGAACTACGGAGCAAAACAGACGAATGTTCAACTTGCGCAAACAGCAAAACAAGCAGCAAAATAATGTATTTCGTTCTGTTCACATTACGAACGCATTATAACAAATGAGTTTTTTCTTCTACAAGAGACAGCAGATGTTTAGAACGTGTTTCGGAGAAATAGCGCTCGAACAGAACCAGTATTTCTTTAACGAAAAACACACTTTTCACATCATCATAACAAAGACATTCAAAAACACAAAGTACGCTGAAGAGAATTCCATCGATTCCATGCTAATAGAAACAAATGAATTCGCAGGGACACCAGATGTCAGTGTGCAGCTACAAGAAACAGCTGCTTTTCAACGCGAAAATCGATAAGGACTTTATTTCCCGTATTTCTCAGAATGACACTCTCTTAGGAAATCTTTACTAATGCATCATTCAAGTTTAAGATACTTTGAAGACGAGAGACGGAGAGTTTGTATTTTATAATGGATGTGAAAATGGCGATCGATATTTCAGAGTGAATTTGGATTGATTTTTCTAGGTAGCAGTAAAATACATTGTTGTGTTCGTCTGATGTTTTTCATAATAACAAAACTCATAATGATTTCTATGTAAGTTGGTTTTAATACCTTTATTTTTGGAAAGTTGTTCATGTTATAGAATTTAGGGTGATATTGGGATTTAGAATTCTTATACTAAGGACAAATAGGATTGTTTTTCAAGTAAACAGGAAGTTTCTCATATAAAACTCCATGAATTTTCATTAAGTGAATTAATTTTTCATTAAGAGAAGTATACATATAGCAACAACAAACTCTTTCTCTATCTGGGTACTCAGTAGCAGATTTAAACATTTTGTGTTTCTAAATAATGCGATCTATGGGGCACCCCCTTAAATAAATTGATTGAAGAAGTTTCACATCTCTGATTACATTTTTAATTTAACCTTATGTTAACGGTATAGTTTAAATTAACTTAATTTTAGTAACTTTGTGAAAATGGAATGAGTGTTTTTTATTATGACCCGTGATTTTAAGTCGTGAACAATTTCTATTGAAGCAAACTTTCAATATTAAATTCCAAATGACTCTAGTGAAACAAATTGAAATTTAACTTATTATAATACATAAAATGTAAGTATCTTTTATCACTTCGCAATTTGTAAAATTTGAATCATTTTTTATTTGGCAATTAGTTTATATTTACTCCTACCTATGGCCCTGAGTCTCTGAGCTTTCCGGGACCGACATATGGGCGTTATAAGTTCAAAGACTTGGTAGCTTAAGCAAGTAATTTTTGCACTAATTTTTTCTTTTAAAACATTTTCAGCCAAGGTTTTTTCATAAAACCCTTTTCATGTCATTATAAATGGAAAAATAATAGTCCTCGTTATTTTTTAGAGCTCTTCTCACGTTTTGGGTAGTGGAACAAAAATAGCATCTTAAGCAATTTGCTTAGGTCAGTGACTATAGAAGTTAAATTAGAAAAACAAATTAGGGGTAAGGCTTTTGCTACCATAATCATTTCTGAAAATCTTAAGTACCACTGTCTCAAATTACGAAATGAAAAAAAGTTAATTCTTATTTTTAAATTTATTATTAGTATAATTTGTATTTTTATGGGTCTATTTTATTTGGAAATTATGGTTTTTTTTTTTGGCCTTTCTTAGTTTAAAAGACTTCGATAGTTTAATCTAGTAATTTTAGCCTTTTTTTTTTTTCAAAACATTTTTAGGCAAGGTTTTGTCATAGAAAATCTGTTAATGCCATTATAAAAGCAAACATAATAGTTCCTAATATCCTGATGTGAGCTTCTGAGGATTTTGGTGGTTGAACAAAACTCTCATTTAAGCAGTTTGGGCTTAGGCTGTAAGGTTAAATTGGGAAAAATATTATGACTAAAGTTTTTATTTCTATAATCGCTTCTGCACATCTCAAATATCACGATCTTAAGTTACTAAATGAAAAAAAATTTTAACTATATAATTAATATAATTTGCATTTTATGAGTCTTTTTATTTAGCAGTTATCGTATTTTTACTACAAATGCATATGTATCTCGTTAGATCAAAGAATTTGGATAGTTTAATCTAGTAATTTTTGCTTACTATTTTTCCAAAGAAAGAAAAAGTAAGTTTTTTTCATAGAAATTCTATTTATATCATTATAAAGGCAAACATAGTAGTCATAATCCTTTTACTGTGCATTTCTCTTGTTTTGGGAAGTTGGACAAAAAATACCATCTGAGCAATCTGGGCATACGTCAGTGACTACAGAGGTTAAATCAGAAAAAAAATCATGAATAAATTTTTTATAACTCTAATTATTTCCGCAAATTTAAAATATCCCTGTCTCAATTTTCCCCTCTACAGCGAGGTGAACTTTGACTAATAAATGCAAAAAAGGAAAAAAAAATGGAATGAAGCTTTTCTTCCGCTGATCATCAATTTATCGAAAATACCACCTTCAACTCTACGAATGCAGTGCATAAAATTGTAGAATATCAAATTACGTGTAAAATTAATATTAATCTTATTTATTTAAGAATATTGAATATTGACATAAGAATTAATTGTCTCTCATTCTTTTTTCTACTTGAAAATATGTAAAATTAGAATTCATTTCACAAAAGAATTTTTGCTGTGCATATTTGGTTTAAAAAATCAATTTAAAAACAAAAGTTTTTTTTTTATAATCTAAGGAGAGAAAAAAATTTATTTTACTTTTTTTGGCCTGCATCGGTTTCACTAAAGGTTAACTGTTTTCGAGTCCTTAGGCAGTGTGACATTGTTTGAAGGCGTTCGAGCGCATGAACCTGGTTTGATGTTACTGTCAACCAGGTGGGATAAGCCACAACAACAATACAGAAATCCGTCACTGCGGACAAATATTTACTCTGTACTATTTAGACATTAGAATTTCTCGTCTCTAATTGCAGAACTAACCTGCCTGTCCTCTAATTCTATGTAAATAATATGATTTTGAGCCTGTTGCTTTTAGAAAAATTTATGCGTATCATAAATTTTTCGAAATAGCATGCGAATTATAACACTTATTGAATCAATATTAACTAGGCAACAATGGATAATGCTTATTTTTTTGTTGAATACTCTTCAATCCCAACCGGCAAACCATGGATAATTACACTAATTGTTAAGGAGCGGTAAAAGAATTGAGGTAAGGTAGAAAGCAGAATATCTTTGCTATTTGACGTGAGATGATGGAAAGCATTTCTATGTTTTTTTTTATTATTATTTAGAATTTATCAGCCAATAAAGTAAAGAATAATGCTTGAAAATGTTTGCCTTGATAGCAAAATATTTTAGAGAGATCTGTTGGATTTAGATTTATTAACTGAATTATAGATTTAAAATATTTTTTTCAAAAAAACATCTATTTACTAAAAACAGAAGAATAAAATGCGTCTAAAATGTTTATAAAATCTCAATACCATTTAAGAGCTGAACACAACACCGAACTCCAGGGAGGAAATTAAACACAAAGAACTTCTAAATGATCGGAAAAGCGTCTGCTAATGACGTTGGTTTGCATTTCTAAAGCTTCAAAAATCGTTAAGCTGATTGTTCCCTTTGCTCTAAAAAGATCAGTAAAGGTTTAAACATTGGTATGGCGGTTCGCACAATGATGTGTCCCGAGACTGGGTACGAAGAAGTTTTAAACAGATATGATATATACGTTCAGGTACAGTCATTTTAACTATATCTAACGACATGCATTTCCATGAAAAGTATTGTTATTATATCCCATAACGAGGAATGCAGTGGCAGATACTAGCATGACGATGTGTGTAGGCTAAAATAGTATCTGACTATATTCATGATGCTGTTATATGTATGAAAAAAAAGGGTTCAAAACTATCTCTATAGACACAGTAGAACTTAGAGTATCGAAATGTATGAAGAAATTATCTTAGACAAACACACTTTAAACTGGACACTAAAAAACAGTTTATCAAAATCTTTAGTATATTTTTAAGTTAAAACATAATCAAAAGAAGATGTTTCTCCTCAATAACTTTTGGAGAATATAGTTGCACTAAAATCATTTTAGCACTATTTTTTAATTCGAAAAATAAATAAGAAAATCAGATTTTCAATCAGATTTTTTTTCCCTAATTTTAATAATTATTTAAAAAAAATAATTTGGATGTTCCTTTTAAAGCAATGCTTTTTATTATTTAATTATTGGATATTCAAACATGCTTC
This sequence comes from Argiope trifasciata, assembly GCA_026543055.1. Lineage (NCBI taxonomy): Eukaryota > Metazoa > Arthropoda > Arachnida > Araneae > Araneidae > Argiope > Argiope trifasciata. The sequence continues at coordinate 232,995 of JAPMOQ010033956.1, forward strand.
GATTATGTTAAATATATTTTCTTAAGTGCACATTGTAGTCAAAGCATATTTAATAGAAAATATTACAAATTAAATTAAGATAAACAAATGAAGTTCAAAACATCAAAAACTAGATTATCCATTAATTTTTAGTAATATTTTAGCGTTAGCTATTCCGACGTTGATATTTAGTCCTATTGCATTCGGTAAAATATACAAAGGGATTCTTTTTTCAAAAGTATCAATAATGTTTAATTATATTGGTTTCAGTGAAAGATTATTTAAATAATAAAAAATAGGAAAAATGTGTGATAAAAAATATGCGACTAAAATTTCATCTATGTTTAATGACATGTCTTTAGGTTTGCTATATTTATCGTATTTGCTAACATTGCTGTTAGCTACTAAATAAAGGTGGATTCTCGATTACGCATGATAGGCAGCTGCCTAGGTGCTAGGATCACAGAGAACCACTTGTATATCCGATCCATTAAAAAAGGTATTATTAGTATTATCAATTTAATTATAAGAATATAAACCATATTTTTTATAAAAATATTAGGATATTATTAAAACTTTATGAATAGTAAAATACTTATTTATTTCGTTCATTTAGTTATTGCAGTGCTTTTAAATAGTGAATGTTATAGCATTTATAAATAATTTGTGCATAAAATTGTTACCTCGCTGAAATAAGTCATAGTGAATCAATAAATGATAAGATACACATTTTTACATAGATAAAAATCATTATTCAAAAGTAAATCATTAATATGTTTATCAAGTTAAAAATGTTAATTAACTTATTCAAAGAGGGATTCATGATGTGCTCTTTTTAAGGTGGAAAAATGTGTAAATCTAGCATAGGCAACAAACATTCTCTATATTTTTGAGCCTAATCTTCTGCTAAGGATATTTCAGACATATTCAGCTAATAGCCTTCAGAAACATTTACATCTAATACTATAATACGAGGAATGGGTGCCAAGTCGAAAATCGCCCCAGAATTAATAAACTCCGGTAAACTTGGGCCTCTGGGGTTTTTGGCCACGAGGAATCGATTGGCGCCGGTTTTGAAGCGCTACGGTCGAGCAGTTCGGAGTTACAGATAGGATATTTTCAAACTTTATTAGTTCGCCATAATGGCTACTTAAATTTTCAAGCGGTAACGTGCTGCCATCTATAGCCAATATGGCGAACTAATAAAGTTTTATGTTTATGCTGTTATAGGTTTATAATATGTTTCTTATGTATGTATATATGTTTGGTTTTTCTAAATAAATTTGTCAAAAATATTGAACTTCAACACACTTCAATCTTTACCTTTACTTTACCTTTGTATAGAATAGTTCCCTTTCCCAACTCTAACTTTGTTTAGAATAGTTTACAATGGTGCACTTTCACCGGTTATCTTTTCACCAATGATTTCACAAATTTTCTTATGGCATGTATTGTTTTGATAAATCACAATTGAAAATTTAAATATTCGAGTTAGCATCGATACCTGTTTTCTCCGAGCGGAGCTCGGTCACCCGCTGGTATTTATTATAACAGACTTTTTCAATTTCATTTGAGAACACTTTAACGTAAAATGGATTTTAGTTATTCAGGGTTAGTCAAAATGGATAGGACAATAAGAAAAATGTTATATGATTAACATATTTATATTGTAACCAAAATACAGGTACGTATTAACAGATGAACTATTAAAATTTTTTCTCACCATCACAGATGTTCGATATAGGCGCCTCTTGTGACGCCGCAGACGTCCAAGCGATAATCGAGTTCATCCCATATTTGTTGCAACATATCCGGACCTAATGGTAGAGAACGCAGCACATATGCTTTTTTTAACTCGTCCAAGGTACGTGGAAATGGAGGTTTGAATGCAGTGTCCTTTGTGTACCAATTGCAAAACTGGTATCGTTTTGGATGGTCTTCACTTTTCAAAGCCTGCACCATTTGAAATTTATACTTTTCGAAATGCAAACATTTGTTTAACAAACGCCGTACAGTTTTTTGAGGAACGTTCAATTCTCTGCTTGCAGAATTAGACGATTTTTTGGGACTCCGTTGAAAGGAGGCACGAATGGATTCCACAGTTTCTTCGGAAACACATGGCTGTCCTGTGCTTATACCCTTGCATAAGCAGCCCGTCTCCTGAAATTGTTGTACCAACCTCGTATTTGAAAGTCGGTGAGGTTGCTCCTTGCCATACTTGGCTCTAAATTGTCGCAGGACCGTAGTTAGCAACATTGATTTAGCAAATTCCATCACACAAATCGCCTTCCCCTTACTTGATTGTTTCATTTGGAAAACAGCGTCCATAGAGGCACACATACAAATCATTAACGTTTATGTGCTGCCAAAAAAACTTTAATAGTTCATCTGTTAATACTACCTATATTTTGGTTATGATATAAATACATTAGTCATAAAACATTTTTCTTATTGTCCTATTCATTTTGACTAACCCCGTATATGATTTCATAAATTTCTATGAGCGATATTGCATGCATATTTGTATATTTAGCATTTAGTTAAGCTTTTTTCAGCTATGCTTAGTGGTAAAACAAACAAAAAAGTTGACATTAAATTCGACCAAGAACATATTTTGCTGAATTTTTTTATGACTTAATGATCGCAGCGGGTTCAGCTACCAAGACAAAAAACAGAGCCACAATTAAATCGATCCTAAAATTAATTCATTTCTTTCTTTTCATCTTTTTTTTATCGAAATAAAAGCAAAGTGTCACGTTTCCATTTTCAGCTGCAATATAAAATATAAAAATCGTCGAAAAATTTTATTTACAAAAGCTATTCGTCGTCGGTTTTTTTAAGTTACTGAATGCTCATTTTTTTGCCAATAATACTCAGCGGGACTCATTAAAATGAAACACAGGGTGATGATAGGAAAATGAGCGGTAAAAAATGCTGACAGCGAACTTTTTTCGGCTGTTTCTTTTACTTGTTTATCATATTAAAAAGAAATACTCTCTCATAATTGCTCTTTAATTATACAGACATTTAAAAATAAGATGATTATGCATATTTTTCAAGGCTTTTTTTTATTCGAGAGCTAGGTCGTTTATAATATTGTACTTTTAGATTGTTCAAATAAAGTCGTGCCAAAATTTATAAATATAGCTTAAAAGATTGCATTTTTCTTTTGTAATGTTTTTTTTCTGTAATTGGGGCAAAACGTGTTTTTTTTAACGAATTTCTATACTTTCCGTTGAAAGATTTGATGAACATTTTTTATAAATAGAACATTTGATAAGTGCTTGTTTTCACATAATTGCAAGACTTTTAAACAGTTTTTCCTTCTAATTAAGTCAGGTGAAATTTATATCGGCTCTAAATTTCACAGCATTTAGAGCTTGTTGCTGCGTACATTAATTTTAAAGTTTGAGTTTGATGGAGCTTACTAGCGCTAAAACCATTTCTGATTATGCAACGCCAACCATAAAATATGTAAACTTATGGTTCATAAAAAGTAGCATAGTCACACTTCAAAAGGCCAATCAAAATTCTGATCAATGCTACAAATATTCTATTTCAGATTTTTTTTTAAAACTTGTATAAGTTTGAAGCACTAAAAGAGAATGAACAATACTCGTTTAAGGTAGAAAAAACCAATCATTTTTTAAAAAGTAAAAAGTTGGCGATGAGGCAGTTTATGAAGTATGTCTTTAAAAATAAAGTGAGAAGAATGAAAATATTGAATTCGTTAAGTTAAAAAAAAAAAAAAAAAAAAAGTGGGTACTCTATGAGAATGTACCGAACTGTCAAAAGGCATTGACATTTTGTACAAAGAGGAGGCGGGTTCAATAATAACAAATGCCCATATGCAAGTCCGTTTTGACCAATTCTTAAACGAGTTATAATTGTATATAATTTTCTGCTACGAAAACTAGACCAAAAGTAGAAGAACGAAGCTTATTTGCCTCTTTACTGTCCCATTCTGATATTTTTTATATATCTCTTGCTGTCATTAAAAGGAACAGGATCATTTAAAAGACTAGTAGCCGATTTCGCGGCCTCGTCGGCCAATGCATTACCAGGTATACCTACATGTGAGGGGATCCAAAAGAACAGGCGTGAATAGCTTTTGTTTGCAAGACTTTAGTGCAATTTAAAAATTTTACAAGTTAAAGCGTGACTGATTTTTAAAAAAAGGTAGCTTTAAAAAACAATATCTCATCTTTTTAGATTTTTTTGTTTGTTTTTCATCTTAACTTTTGACCATACATTGCTGAAAAACTCTATTTACATCATTCTAAAATTTAAAAATTATAAATGACCTCAATTTTAATTCCAAAGAAAAACTTCTTAATTTTCATTGATTTTTCAAAATTAATTTAAGCACAATTCCATTTTTTTGTTGAAATATTAAGCTCATTTTACAGTTAAATTATATCATTCGCGCACTTTTACCAATATTATATTCTTCGAACATTTTCATTTTTATTTCACAATTTTTAATACACGAATGCTATAATTTACATTTAAATATTATATTTTAAAGTTGTAATTTCTTTTATTCTTTAGTTTTTTTTTTTTTGTCTTATGCTTTGACATTTATGTCTTATGTCTAATGTTTTAGCATTTTCAAATTTTTAAAGCTTCCATTAAAATAGTACATACCTAAATAATTTTTTTAGTAAGAACCCGATATTTTTTTTTACTTCATACAAAACAAACTTTGTTTCATTTCGCAAGCTTTATAATAATAAATGTTTGTCCTAAATAAACGTGTGTGAGCTTTTATTGAATGATTAAATATTTTAATTTATTTATTTAGTTTCTTCCAAATCATTTTTTTCAAATTTTGGATTTTCAAACTACCGACTTCTTTTTTTATACTTATTTTAACTTCATAATATCTAGAACGTTCTTTTTAAAAAAATCTTAACAATTACTGACGCATCAACATTGTTCAAAATTCGGGCATTGGATTTTGAATGTGTCATCAAATATATAAAAAAAAATGAAGTATCCTTTCTACTAAAACAATACGGTTGTTAATATGGCTTACAAAATCTACTGGAAAATAAATGTATTTAACAAAAAAAAAATTTCAATTATTAAAAAAATATTATTTTATGGATAGTAGTGTTTTGTTGAGTGTGTGTGTGTGGGTATTCCATTACATGAAAGTATCTAAATTTTGTTATAACTGGATTTCGCTTTTTAGTAACAGTTTATATTCTTACAAATATTAAATCAAAGAAAGAATTTTTACTACCATTGGACCTATTAAATTATAATTGTCTCCTTTAATCTTTTAAAATTATCAGTGCCAATTTAGAAATTTTCCTTGGTCAAATATTTGTTACCAGACTCCAGAGCAGCAACTGCAAACAATCTTTACAAATATTTATGAAATGGCAGGACTAAAGATGAGATTTAAGAGAAACCTTGAGAGTAGTTATTAGTTAATTGTTAATTATTGGTGGGCCTTAAAACTTTTTAAATAGCTTGAATGCAGGAATTCAAAAACTAATCAATGGTTATATATATTTTGCTTTGTCTTTGATACATATAGAGCAAATAGATGCAGATGCAACCGTATCTAATAAGTATGATAAATAACTCAACTACTTTTTTTCTGTTTATCTTATAAGTAACATAGAGAAAGTAATATAATCGTCAAAAAATTCAAATCGATATTTTGACAAATATCCATGTAGTAGACATTCCTGAGTTTAAAAAGCATATTTTTGGGAAAGGGTCGTATATCTGTCTGTCGTGACAAAGATAACTCAAAACGCTTCGAGCTAGATGGGTGAAATTTGGTACGATTATACCAAATTTATAGATTTCTATCAAATTTGAATATCAATTTTTCCTAATTTTGAAATAATCCAATAATTTTAAATAGAAGAAAGATGGATAAAATTCTTTACACATAATTAACTATAGCGTAGATATCTATCGAATGTGGAGCCAAATTCAACAAGTGGTTGATCATCTATTTATTCTTTCAAAAACATGTAAATGTGAAAAAAAAACATGAAGACTTGGAAATATCAAATTTGGTGCAGGATTTTGAGACTGCAAGTAAGGTTTTGTGTCAAATTTTTGTTACATTTCGTGGGCGGGCGGGGGGGACACGTCAAAAATATAAATTCAATGTTTGAATATTTTTAATCGCATGCCAGAGATTACTCGCCAAAACTGTCGCTAAGAATGGCATAACAAATTCTATAAAAATATCAAATTTTAGCTAAAGGTTAATATTTTGTAATTATTGTATGTTAATACGATGCAAGGCTATGTGAAATAATGTCTTTATTTGAGAACTCGAGACCCCTCAGGGGCTCACCTTCTTTAGGTGAGTACGGGTGTCCCAATCCCGAGGTACCCAGGGATCTTTTATCTCCTTTCAGTTTAATATCCCCTCCACCTTCTGCTTTTGGCTGTCGTTTTTCTTTCCCTCGAGGGTAGGCGAGGGAGCTCTCCATGAGAAGCTGTCGCCAACCTGTTTGCTTCTTGCTTCTCATGGACAGCAAATACCCCCACGTGTTTGCCGTGCGTGGCGACCCATTAGACGGGTGGTGCACTGTGGTCCCCGGTGTATCAATCGGCCGGTAGCTAGTCATCTGAGTGTCTAGTCTGCTAGGGATCAAGCGAAGGGGTTACTCCTTGGGCTTGGCGTTAAGGGTGGTCACTGTCCCCGGGGGTAACTCCCAGCGTATAGGTTCTGGCTAGCACTGAGGTAAGTGCCGAGGCTGGGAATGGCCAGAGCCGGTGGCTGCCTTCCCTTGTTGGGCTCCGTGGTGGGCGGTGCCGTCGGGCCTGAACTACTATTCATATCGCATGGGTCTTAAAAACCGTGCTCCCTTCAGTGGGCAACAAAATACTATGAAACTTACTCCAAATTCTCATATATTTGACACTTTTTTCGTAATTAAGCGATTATCAGACAAAAACGAATCTTTCAACTCAGTATCACCTTTCCTTGTTCAAAAGGCAATTTCGGGAACAGTTGGCGAGGTCTCCTCAATTCGCAAAATGCGTTCAGGGGATTTGCTGGTAGAGGTTAGTACTAAGAAGCAATCGCATCAAATTTTAAAATTGAAAGCACTGGCAACAATACCTGTCTCTGTCCAACCACACGTAGCATTGAATTATTCAAAGGGTGTAATCACTTGCGGCGAATTGTTTAACGTACCCCTCGAGGAAATATTAAAGGAATTACAGGGTCAGGGTGACACATGTACGCCGTATAACCATTCGGCGGGATGGACAACTTCTTGATACTAAGCATCTGATATTAACTTTTCATTCTCCTAAATTACAAGAATATATCTATGCTGGGTATATGAAACTACCAGTGAGACCATATATTCCAAATCCCCTGAGATGCTTCCAGTGTCAGCGTTTCGGCCACTCAAAGGCTAATTGCCGCGGGACTGTCACATGCGCCCGCTGCGCCGAAAAAGGCCATGACAGCGAACAGTGAACCGCGCAAGAAAAGTGCGTGAACTGCGATGGCTCGCATTCATCCTTTTCACGGGCATGCAAACGATGGACTCTCGAGAAGCAAATAATAACACTTAAAATAAAAGAAGGCCTCTCTTATCCTGAAGCTAGACGTAAGGTCATAGCTGAAACTCCAACACCGGGCTTAAGCTATGCCTCCGCCGTGCAAAAAACATTCTGTGCGAATTGCTCATGTCAAAACTGTACCAAAAGTAAACCTCAAATTAATATACCTGAGAAAGCATCCGACTCTCACCCTGAGAAATCAACTATCAGTATCCCTGAAACCTGCAAACCTGAAACGAATAAACATAAAATCAAGCCTAGCAAATCAATGAAACTAAAGCTTGCGAAACGCGGGCTTAAGAAAAATGACTTGCCAATAAAATTTAAAAAATCGGCATCAAAAACTTCGGTAGCTTTGGAACTAGCTACACAAGGTAAAGTCCACAAGGACCTGACGTCCTTGTTTGGTGGAAAGCTTAATAACCCAGATATAAAATTACATCCGTTTGAGGATGAATCTAAGCTTGAAATGAGTTGCGAAAATTTGGCAACTCCAACAATTACCTCCTCTTTTTACTCCTCTAAACCAGTCTCTTAATGGGTACCTTCCTCTCATGGAATTGTCGCGGCATTCGTTCCAAACTCTATGAAATTAAATCCATTTTAAACAAATTTCATCCCATCTGTTTTGGTGTTCAAGAAACTTTCTTGGCACCCGACATTCCAATTAAATTGCGCGGATATAATTGTATCCGGAGAGATGCAGGCACCAATTCTCATGGTTATGGTGGTGTCTGTATCTTCACATCCAATTTGTATCCGAGCACACCTCTCAATTTGCATACATCTCTTCAGGCTGTGGCTGTGCAAGTTCATACACAAGCACTGGTCACAATCTGCTGTATTTATCTACCGCCAAGTGATGATATTTGTCAACGAGATCTGGACAATTTAGTAGACCAACTTCCTTCGCCTTTTATCTTACTTGGCGATCTCTCACAGTACTTTATGGGGTTCAAACAGTACAAATTCTCGTGGGCAGCAGATTGAACAATTTATCTCTAATAACTGTCTCTGCTTGCTCAACAATGATGAAAAGACATATTTCCATGAGCCCACACGTACTTTCCATAGTCTAGATTTGGCCATATGTTCTCCTGAACTTCTGCCATTGCTAACCTTTACGGTTAGCAACAATCTATATAATAGTGACCATTTTCCTATTATCGTCTCCCATGCTGATAGTAGCGGTGCGACTTCTCGCCCGCCACATTTTCTATTCCAGCGGGCAGATTGGACTGCTTTTAGACAGCTGGCAGTGATCACTGAATCTATGGTTAGTACGGCAAACATTACGGAAGCAATGCGTCTCACCGTTGAAAGCATTTTAAATGCTGCAAACATCTGTATCCCAAAATCCTCCCCACGTCCCCGAAAATTTTGTAAACCTTGGTGGAACGAAGCCTGCCGTGACAGTTATAAGAACCAAAAACGACTTTGGAATAGATTTCGCAGGTATCCTACGACAGAGAACCTAGTAGCTTTTAAAAGAGCCAAAGCCATTGCACGTTGTACTCGTCGTCGATGTCTGAGGGAATCGTGGATTAGTTTTGTTTCTTCCATCACATCAAATACTTCTAGTAAAACCTTGTGGAAGAAGGTAAAGGCTGCTAATGGTATGTATAATAAGTTAACTATTCCTATTTTAAATACAGGAAATATGAAGTATTTCGCTCCATTAGACATAGCAAATATTCTCGGCCAAGCATTTGCGCAAGTTTCTTCTACCGATTCTTACAGCCCTACTTTTCTGGCGATTAAGAATCGTGCGGAACGGTTGCCTTTGCGCTTTAATGACCGAGATACCTCTCCTTACAACTGTAAGTTTAGTATGTATGAATTGGAAGCAGCATTATCAAATACCCACGATACCAGTCCCGGACCAGATGGAATTACTTATAACATGCTTCGCCATTTAAATTCAGTTTCGCTTTCCAATCTGTTGTTGCTATTCAACAGAGTTTGGACTGAGCATACATACCCCGCTCAGTGGCACGAAGCTACAGTAATTCCTATTCTAAAAACTGGCAAAGATCCATCTAACCCTCTGAGTTACAGACCGATAGCACTAACGAATTGTCTTTGCAAAATCTTCGAGCGTATGGTAAATGCCCGCCTTATGTACGAATTGGAGAGACAAGGATACATCTCCCCGTTGCAGAGTGGTTACCGCAGAGGTAGATCGACCTTTGATAACCTCGTATTGCTGGAAACCCAGATACGTAACACATTTGTTAGGAGGAATCACCTTGTCTCAATATTCTTCGATATTGAGAAGGCGTACGACCGCGCATGGCGATATGGCATACTTTCTACGTTGTTTAAATTTGATTTTAGGGGAAACTTGCCAATCTTTTTACAGAACTTTTTATCTCATCGAATATTTCGTGTCAGAGTTGGTAACTTTTATTCTGATTCTTTTATTCAAGCTGAGGGAGTTCCACAAGGAAGCGTCCTCAGTGTTACACTTTTTATAGTTCATTTGAGTCAGGTTTTTTCTGTTTTACCATCATCTGTTCATAGAACTCTTTACGTTGATGACTTGCAGATCTCGTGCCAAGGCAGCAGTATAAATCTCATTGAGCGTCAATTACAGAATGCAGTTAATAAAGTAGTAGCTTGGTGCAACAGTAATGGGCATGCAATCTCTCCCGAAAAGAGTAGGTGTATTCAGTTCTGCCGAAAACGAATAATTCATCCGGATCCAAATATCTATATTCAAAATGTACTTATTCCTGTGGTGAGTGAAGTGCGGTTTTTGGGAGTGATATTCGATAGAAAACTTACCTTTCTTCCGCATATTTTGAATCTGCGGAAGAGGTGCGAGAAAACGTTAAATATATTAAAGGTGCTTTCCAGAACATCATGGGGTGCTGATCGAACCTCCCTTCTCCGTATTTATCAGGCAATCCTTATATCCCGGATAGATTATGGGTGTATGGTGTATGGCTCCGCACGTCCGTCTGTTTTACGGCGGCTGGATACCGTCCATCATTGTGCACTGCGCATTTGCTCTGGTGCTTTCCGTACGTCTCCAGTTGAAAGTCTTTATGTTATATGTCACCAACTACCGCTTTCCTTAAGACGAAAGAAACTGTCTACTTTATTTTATTTCCGAACAAAATCTGTTCTAAATCACCCACTAAACAAAATTTCCCTGCCGGTTGGCCTTCGTCGACTTTATAATGCTCGCCCATCTCATATCCTGCCATTTTGTGAGAGAGCGAGATTGCTCCTTCATGATTCAGACCTTAATATTGTTCGTATTAAAGCTGTTGCCACTTTTAGTTTTCGACCTTGGGATATTCCACAGTTTTCTTTCTTGAATCCTTTCTTGGGATTCGATAAATCCTCAACTGCACCAGTGGTTTTCCAACAACTCTTTTTATATCATCGATATCTGTATTCTTCTTTCATCCCAATTTTTACGGATGGCTCGAAATCAGATGGTTATGTTGGTTGTGGAGTCGTTTTTACATCTGGTACACTGAGTCATCGCCTTCACAGTTCCTGCTCTGTTTTTACTGCTGAATTAGTGGCAATTTTCTGTGCTCTCCAGAATATATCAAACTCAAGTCAGCGTAAATTTATCATATATACCGATAGCAGGAGTGCTTTGGAGACACTTTCAAATTACCAAAATCAGATGCATCCTATTGCGCAAAAAATTTTATTCACCTTGCAAAATTTAAAAAATGATGACTTCCAGATTATTTTCTGTTGGGTGCCGAGTCATGCTGGCATCTTGGGAAATGAGACAGCGGACTTGGCCGCAAAATCTGCAACAACCTTCTTAAACATAGGTATTCCCTATTGTGACATTAAAAGGTCCATTAATCATTACATATATTCTGACTGGCAAAAGTCATGGGATTTACAGATCCAAAATAAACTACATTCCATTAAAACTGATATTTTTCCTTGGCCTGTTCATCCTATACGTGAGATGGATGTTAAATTGACTCGTCTCCATATAGGACATACGCGTTTCACTCACAAACACCTAATTTTTGGTGAAACCGCCCCTATGTGCAACAGCTGCCAAGTTCAATTTACTGTTCATCATATTTTAATTGACTGTCCTGTTTTTAATACTTATCGTTCTCGTTGTTTTACCACGTCTTCAACACTACAAGACTTGGTGGGTGAGAAAAACCACCCAAATGTTTTTAAATTCTTGAGAGCTATTGGGTTTTTTACGTACATTTAGTTTCTTTTTAACCTTGTAGGCGTTAAGCATTGTTAATTAAGTTCTTGTTTTTTACGTCACTATATAAAAATAATAAGGTTCATAGATTTAAATTTCAAGATACTAAAAACTTTTGCACATCCATTTCATAGTTTTTGTCTTCTGGCATCTGTGCTATTCATTTATAAATGAATTTTTTTTAAATATCTTTTATTTTTTACCTTTTGATTGGCGCAGTATGGCCAAGTTTGGCTTTTGTGCCATTAAACCTGAACTACCTACCTACCTTGAGAACTCGAGACAAATTTTGAGGAGATCGCTCCCGCTGGAAATCAATTATATTAACCCTCTACACTCAGATAGTGCCTCTCACTCACCATTCAAAACGGTGCATCACTTTGACGTTTTGTCTATTTATTTAAATTTTAATTGCTAAAAATATCTTCAGAATGATAAACGTATGCAGATTCATTTTTTCAGAGAAACTCAATTGAAAACAATTCTATGTGGTGTAATAAACAAGTCCATATATTAATTACATATTTCTGTAGCGATTACTTTTCCGGGTGCAAAGGGTTAATACTAGCTGGTAATGCACCCGTTACAGCCACAGAAGAAATATTTTTGGAAATACCTTTGAAATAGCTATCTTGTATAATTAGGAATGATGGAAAGAATGTTATTTATTTTCTTGTCAATAATGAATACATTCACTGAAATTGAATGGTATATAAAGGATACGCATTAATAATATTCATTCTGTTTTTGTTTTTTTAGTTTATTATTGAAGTGTTTGGGAGTAGACAATATGTTTGGTTTTTCTTATTCAGCAAATAAATAAATAAATCACTTGATTGTCCAAGTCATCTGTCAACGTATAAAAAAAGGAATGTGAAAAACATGAATTTTCTAGGTTCAATCCGCACACTTGGAGTGATTGCCCTTGTCAAGGCGAAGAAGAAAAATAAATTAATTAACGGAAAGAAAAAAAAAACATTAGCGCTTGCACTAAATATCTTCGATTTCATTGCACTCATATTGATTGGAAATAATGATTAACTATTGATGATAATAATTGTTTGATTAACTCCGAACGACATCTGCCGTTTTCCGTTTGTCTTTTGTCAGTTGTAAATTTTAAAATAATATTGAACCATAGAATTGTATGATACGATTTTTTTGTAAATTTTATTGTGTTCAAAATAAATGGTAATCATTGTACTATGCCTATGACCTTCTAGAAAGTGCAACCAATAAGTTGGCAGATTTTTAATCCATGTCAGATGAACGGGACGAATAAATTTAATTTAGTTAATCGGTAAAATACGAATAAGTTGGTCTAGTTTAATTAATATCTCGTTTTAAAGCAATACTAGGGCTATGTTAGGACGGACCACGTAATTTTGTACCGCGGTCAAATGACGAGGACAACATCTGAGCTTGTACCTTCTCCTTTTCACACTACGCCACACCAGCGGAAGGACGTTTGGTCGGACAGTTTACACAACGGTTCTTCGGGGGAACCGATTCTCGAACCTGAAACTCTCCGGTTCCAAATCTGAAATATTACCACCGGCTCCATAATACAAACAAAAATCATTTTCATCTATTAGATATAGGAATTGTACTATGCCTATAAGTGCAAACAATAAGTTGGTAAAATTTTATCGCAATCGGATGAATAGTACAGCAGCGAATAAAATACGAACAAACAAAAATTCATTTTTATGTATTGAATTTAAAAATGTCGTTCGAGAAATTTTTCGGCTTAATTCAAATCAGAAAATTACGTTCGCTGTCCCATTAGAATGTGAGTAGAAGCAACAAAGCCTAAATAATTAAGAAAAAAACTTTCTGACGTGATTTTTTTTAAATGCAAATGAATGAATCCGTAAAATGTTATTTTTTATTGAAATTTATATTAAATGACATTTTAAAATTTACTTAAATTGAAA
>JAPMOQ010033956.1:246681-301318 GCA_026543055.1 Argiope trifasciata
AAATTTATATTAAATGACATTTTAAAATTTACTTAAATTGAAATTTAAATTAAATAACATTTTAAAATTTACGCAAATTGAAATTTATATTAAACAAAACATAAAATTTACCCGAGTTAAAACTTATATTCAATGAAATTTTAAAATTTATCCAAATTGATATTTATATTAAATAACATTAAAATTTACTTCAATTAAAATTTATATTAAAAGAATTACTAAATGACAACTTAATTATATTTCTTTATTTCTTTCATTTCAATATATCACATTCAGAATAGAAAATGTGCCCCGAAATATCTTCTAAAATGAGATTTTGTCATGGTCACTATGACGTAGGATTCTACAACTATTGCATACTTTCTACAAAATTTCGTCCCAAATTTATGTCCATTTTCATGTGTGGTGGTATAAATATTCCCTTGTTTACTTTTAAAATATACTAGAAAGACATAAATTATTCAAAGATAAACTTGATGAGTGAAGGTAAAAGGTAGATGCTGACCTGTCTCTAGAGATTTACTAAAACCTTCCTTTTTTAGTAAAACCCCTCGCGACACAACAAAAAAAAACGTTGCTACAAAGGCTGTAAATTAGAAGAACCTAGAAGTGCTTTTTCTTGTAAAAATGATTTCTCTACTGTCTGTATTTTGTGTCGTAATGACTTCCGTTATCTCTCCTTTATAAAAATGGGTTTCTTTACTTGATTCGTGCTTTTCATTTCCAGGACCTTGAGGAACTCAATGCTTCATCATCATTAAGATCCATGGCGTTCAAAGGGAAATTTGCGTTTGCTGTGATATTTATTCAAATAACTTTTATAGTGGTGTATGCATTTTTTGTAAGCTACACTGAAGATGCGGATGCCTCCCATCCAAAAAACCATTTTATGAATGCGACGGAAAGTGATTTACATGCTTTGTATCCAAGTAAGGAACATTTATTGTTGTTTACATATTGTTATTTACATGTTTATTGTTATATATTTGTTTATTCTTTTATATAGTCATTATTAAAAAGTTTCTAGTTCTTGTTTAAGGCTGTCATACAATCCTATGTTTATTAATTATGATTAACATATTATTTCAGTGTGTTCAGGTGCCGAGTATTATCAATAAATTATGGAAAACCATTTACATTAATTACACTTGAATATGGAAACAAATAAAATTTATTTAAATGTAGGAGAAACATTATAGATTGAAGCATAGAAGGTGGCGATACTCTATTTACAAATAAAATTTTAAGAAATCAAAATCTTACTTTCTCAACTTTAGTTATGCACAGAATGTCTTGCCCTATCATAAATAATAAAATTAAAAATGTTAGATCTTCAGAAAATTATTTCAAAATGACAGTATTTATTGATTAACATACTATTTATATTCTAGATTATATACAATTTAAATAACCCAATTTTACTTTTTCAAGTTTTGTTATGTGAAAATGTGTAATCCTATTACAATGAATAAAGATAAAAATGTTTGTTAATCTGAATATTATTTTTAAATAATAGTGTTTATTGATTGACATATTATCTATATTTTATATTATAAACAAATTAAATTTAAAAAATTGCAAAAAATTTGTTTTTTTAGCTTTTGTTGTATACTGAATATTATAGCCCTGTTACAAAGAAAAAAGATAATGACGTTAGTTCTTCCGAAAATTAGTTTTAAAAGGTATTGTCTATTGGCTGATGTGTTATCTGTAAATCATGGGATGTGATATGTACGAGCCGAAAATCGTCCAAACCGTTTCACATGCCTGACCTTTGTTCTGGAGCTATCAAATATGTCGTGTATTTACTTCTTGGGCATTAATTTATTAAGAAAAGATTTTTATGAAAATTAATCAAAGTATTTATATATATATATATATATATAATTATAAAAATTTAAAATATATTATACGCATCTTTAACAATACTTTCCATTATTTTATTCAATGAGTTTATATTATATATATAATTTTTAGACTCGATTTTAAACTAACTTCCCAATGTTTCTAGAGATTTGGAAATTTAAGCACAGTGCAGAACTATATGGCAATGCAATATTAACTCTCGTTCCGTATCTGGCTGTTATGTACAAATTTTGCAATCGATTAAAAACTGTCATTATCGATAGAATGACATGCCGAGTCTTTAGCTCATCATGAAGTTTTAAACTGATTTCAAAATTTGACAATCTTGCATGATTTAAAAGTAGAAAGTAATTATTTAAATAAAAAATATGCTTAACATATCACGCTTTTAATAGATTAAAAAAATACAAAAATAACTTCATCAAGCCTCATACAAATTATCCAGACAAAATCTGATAGCGGATTTTTTAAAATTAATTAAAATTGAATATAATTTTTTAATTAAATAAAATTATTAATGCATACAATATTTCTATAAATAAGAGGAAAATATTAAGTTTCCTCTTATAACTTAATAATTATTACGATAGTCTCAGATGATAGTTTATCGAAATTTAAAAATGTATTAAAGATATTACAAAGGAGTTGAGTTTGTTTTTTATGGCACAAAAGTCATCGTTGGTTAAGCTGCGTCACATTCTTCAAAACAAAATATTTATATCAATTTATAATAAAATAAAAATATGGAATGTTTACAATATCCAAATGTCTAAAAGCGTAAATCTGAGTCATGAAAAAACGTAACAATGATGTAAGGTAAGGTACTGTGCTAAAAAGCGCGATTAAAGTTTATATATGATTGTAAAACCCAAGATTTTTTTAAAAACTAAGAAGTTCAACATGTTAGGGGTTGGGAAGACACTCTCTTAATACATGACAAAGAAAACATAATTGTAAGATCAGAAATTATAATTAAAAAAAATCATACATAAGTGAAAAATTATAAATGATTACAGGAATTTCTTATAATTACAGACAGAAAATATTTTAATTAAAAAAAAATTCACAAATCTTCAATTTTTTCTTAATATTTTCAAGGACAGTAGGAGGGTGTGGAGACAAAATGAGATTAATATATTCAATAAGCTATTAAATATATACTTTAAAAAATTAAATTTATCATTTAAAAAAATTAAAGGTTTGAATGAAATGTATTAAAATGTAGCTTAAAAATTTGAATGCCTTAACAGTTTTGTCATGTACCATATAACGAAAATTATATGTAATTATGTCCCTGAACACATCATTTTACTTGAGTTTTAAAATAATTATTAGGTAAAAAGAAGTTAATGCCTGTTACATATCGGTAGCACTGATAAAATAAAAAGGAAAATAAAAACTTTCTGTATACATTAACTAATGATACGAATTAACTAAAGAAACAGAATACGCCCTCCCCCCCAAGAAAAGACTAATTTATTTTTTATTGAAGTGAAATTCCCTTAGCTTACATGAAAATAAAATGAATTTTAACGATTTTTTTAAGTATTTCAACATTAATTTTGTTATAGAATTGTAATCAGAATTATATAATTAATATTTTAATAAATTTCTGATAATATTTCATGAAGGGATTTTGGTTATAGGAAGTTTCGAATTTAAAATTGTAATTTCTTAAATACAATATAGTTGATTAAAAAACGTACCTTAGAAAATCAAGACACTATGCACTTTGTACTAAAGCAATAAAGATTGTATACAAAAACATAACATTGAGAAAACAGATAAGCAAGGATTACTGTACAAAAATATATTACCAAGCAAAAAAAAAAAACTTTACAAACAAAAAGTTTTCATAATAATACACAAAAGCCTTATCACTTAAGTTGACTGGGTTGAAAAAATAAGCTACGGTGGAAAAAGTCAACAAGATATTATATAGAAAAAAATATATTTATTTTTAACGCTCATTTCTTTTTCCATATTCTCAATTTTCTTGCTATAGCATTTTTCTCATTTTATAAGTTCATAAATGCTTCAAAAATTTTAATGGAAACTAACTTTATTACTAAAAACAATATCTTATCGAATACAAAATCAAAGACGAAAAATTTAGACTGTGCAGAATAATAAGAAACTTTAAAAACGAATAACGGTATGTAATAATCAGCTTTTCGAAAAATAGATGAAAACATATTTTTTAATCTTAACATTATGATTCTAATGTTAAAAAATTCCATATTTCTTTATTTTCCACAAATTTCTCTATAAATTAGGTTCTGTCTTACAGAAATTTATATCCAAAGTTCATAATTTCATTATATTGTTCAATAATAGTTATAATTATTGAATAATATAATGACTATATGACTACTGCTATAAATTAACTTATAATGACTACTACTATAGTAATATAATGACTACTACTATAAATTAACTTATGAAATAAAATATTACAATTAGTAATTTTCAGATTAAAAATATGTGCAAGAATTACCAAATAATTTTTTGTTAGTTTCATTTTCGTAAGCACAATAAAAATTAATAAACAAAATTACATATTTAAGTATAATTCATCTTGTAATCCAATAAAAGACCTACTTAAATTTTTATTCTTTCATTAAAATGTAGAATTAACATAGATTTTGTTCACTAAGAACTTGAATATTTTTGTGATTTTAGTTTCCTATACTTCTTTCGAAATCTTCATCATTTAATTTAACATGAGGAAATGTGATAATTCATTTTTCTTAATTATTTCGTTCACAAAATTAGATATTTATGTGATCCAAAATAAATATGTTTTATGGAATAATTTTGAGAAAAAAAGTGCTCTATGGTTGCAGTCAGAGAATAAGTGTTTACATTTAGATATCAACTAAATATTTTATGATCAGATATCAACAAGAAAATGTCATAAATTAAATAAGATTAATGATATGTTATGTTAAAGAAAGTTGCAAATTCTGAATTATACTTTCAGACAGGATTTTTTTACTATGCTTTTCTGTGGTAAATTTTCAATAGTTTTCTGATATTAATTTTATTACTATAATTTTATAATAATAATAGCTAGATCCTTTTTTATTGTTTCTCAAAAGGTTTTTCGATTGAGCTCAAAACAGCTAGCTAAACTGGAATATTTGAATCATGAGAAAGTCTCATCAACTAGAACTGCAATCCAGGAAATAAATAAAGCCTCGAACAACCTTTATAAATTGGAAATAGAGCAAACTAAACCAAAGCAAACTAATATAACGATAAAATAAAAACCCAATATTGGTTCAAAAAGAAAAACTAAAAATATCGAATATTGTATTGCATACGAAGAAAAAGAAAGTGGGAAAATGATGAACATAAAATGCTATATTTCGATTTATAAACTGTGTATGAATATGAATTCGAAAAAAATAAAAATAAATATTTAACTTTTAAGTGTTGTTGAAAAGTTGACGGCTCAATTTTAGAAACCAATTTAGCAATGTCCTTGAAGAGAGTGATTAAAGTGAAAAAAAAAATGGCTAAGCACATCATATAAGCTTTTAAAAAAATAAAGACAACGAACAATTTTAAATAGATTACCCACACACTTAAAATTTTAATGGCACTGTTACCTTGGAATGCCGGATTCATAAGGATCACGTAAACAATGTGAAGTAAAAATCACGTAAAGAATCAGATGTAAGAATCATGTAAACAATAAGTAAAAGTAAAAACCACATAAAGAATAAACAGAAAAAAATAATTGTATAGATATAAAATTGTTTCGACCTCTTCGGAAAATGCATTTCTAAACTGTGTCTCAAAAATTTAGTAATGACGAAAATACTCGTCTAACACTGTATGTATAATATAAAATTCTATTGTAATGAAATGACATTTTTTATTTCAATAATCAGATTTATTAACTTTAACTAACATGTACTGTTTGCGTATGAACCATAAAAAAACTGCCTTCTTTTAACTATGTAAAAAGGATGCAATAGAATCCTCATCCCAGTTTTTATTACCAGGAGCGCTATTATTGAACGGTATAAAAAATTTATGCTTTCCTGAATGCTTCTGGGTTGACTAATATTACGCAGCAGCTCATATAAAAAAGCAATTTATATTATATGAAAGTTTTTTTTATGATTATAAATAACCCTTTATTTGTTCCTTTGATTTTAACTTTGCTTCAAAATATTTTAAACATCTTGAAAATTACGAATACAAGTTTTTATTAATGATTCGCGTTACGACGGAAAGAGGGTGCAGTAGCTTTTGAGGGTAAAGACCCCTGAGCACCCGAGGACAGAAATCTAACTTTTAGATTTTATGAAGATGACACACATCCGTTTGCACAGCCTCTTTTTATAGGAGGGGGGGGGGGTGCTCTTTAGCACACCTCAAAGATAGAGCCCAGCGTGAAGAACAACCATGCCCGGAAAAAGGACTTCAACCCGGGACGCCCAGATAATAAGATAGATATGGTACCCCTAGGCAGGACGCCGGCATAAGTTTTTTATAAATTGCAAATTGTCATTACGTATTAAATCTGACGAATAAACCCGTCCTTACCAAAAATATTTAGTACTTTATCCATGATGAGTAGACTCGTCAAAAAGAGTTAACTTGCTAAAATAACAGAACTTAACTAATAAAATAACATAATGTGTCACAGCTTCATTCTTTGAAATGCGTTTTTTAAAAAAATAATGTGCATTAAGTTATGCATATAAGAATTAATAGAGAAATAGAAATGATTTTCTCGGCTACCAGTCACCAAAAGCAGTTAGTTTTGCATAACAATAGATTCGTTATTATTTTATTATTAATTTAATGAATATAGTTTGATAGCATGTTTGTTGTTCACAGTGTTTCACGATAACAATTCCACCATCTTCATCGGTGGGGTTTTTATATACATTTCAGACGAAGTACGGCTAATTTGCTGTTCTTACAGTGTTTCAGGATAACAATGCCATCATCTTCATCGGTGTCGGGTTTTTATATACATTTCTGAGGAAGTATGGCTATTCTGGCGTGGGAATGAATATGCTGCTGGCAGCGTTATCCATACAGTGGACCATAATCACGCACAATTGGTGGAACATGAAAGATGGCAGAATACATATCGATATGACGAGGTAAGTATAGATAAGCTCATGTTTAGACTTCTGGCATGAAATCAATAACTGAATTATTTGTAATTTTATTCTACTAATATAAATTTACTCGAGTTCAAACCAGTGGAGAATTCACAACTAGGCAGACTAGCCATTTGCATGGGCCTCTGAGCTGCAAGTGGAACACAAGTTTAGTTTAGATTGTGTGTTGTGACTTATAGCAAGCGCTGTTATCTGACTGCGATTTAAGTCGCGTGACCTTCGCTTGTTTTTCAGTAGTACCAAAAAGGGCCAAGAATACGAAAAGTATCTGTGAATAATATCTAATATATTTAAATTCAAGCTTTACAACCGTGATTTAAGAGAAAACAAAAATATTTTCCTATTTTTGTTGTAATTGCCATATTTCGTGAAATACCATAATAATAATGTTATGTGTGTGACTTATGGAATTAAATTTACTAGGACATTGACAGTCATAAGGCGAGAGAGCGTCTCTTATTTTTTAATAGCTCCGAAAAGAGCCAAGAGTATGAGTTAGTTACTTCATGTGGCACATCCATACACCTCACTGATAGGACACTGAATAATCAGGCTCGAACCTGGACGCCGGGACGAAAGACGCGCTACCTCAACGCTAAGACGCCGGCAATTTAAAGTAATTTAGTTACATTAACGTCCAGTTTTAAAGCAGCACTAAGGCTATTTTGGGGCTAACCTCGTAATTTTGAATCTTGGTCAATGCAGACGACACTTGAGCATTTTTAATAAACAAAATTGAAAAAAAAAAATATCAAAATGACGCACCGTTTTGGAGGTGAGCGAGTGTCACCATCCGAGTACACTGGATTAAATAAGACATATGGTTTTATTGCAAGAATGTGTCAAAAATTTTGTATTTAATCCAATTAACAAGTTGACTATCTGCCGATCTGCATACTTATATGATACCTGTTCTCAATATCACAATAAGTTAGAGAGATAAATTATCGGCAAATCTTTACAACAAAATGCTATATGTATGACTGATTTTGAATCAAATTCAAATTCTTCACATGATTTGAATACTTATTTCGAAAATGAACGAACAAGTTGATAGAGGAAACACTCCTCACATTTAATTATATATTTTTTTCGACTCTTAACTAATCTTATTCTTTTCATGGATATTGTTTTCCATTTACTGTTTTTGCTATACTTGACCAAAATCGTTAATTGATTCTTTCTTTTCTGTGTAGTCTCTTAATTGGAGAATTTGGCGCAGCAAGTGCAGTGATTGCACTTGGAGGTGTTTTCGGCAAAGTCAGCCCTTTGCAGATGATCATATTTACATTGTTCGAAGTACTCATATACACAACTAACGAGCACTTCTGCATCAAAGGTTTTCATGTAAGTCCTTATTCTCTGTACTATTGACTGCAGTAAATGAAAGCAACTGTTTTTAATAGCTTTGTATGAAATTATATTGTTATATGGGAAACATTAATGACCTTATCATCTTTATTTAAAATTATCAAAATAGTCAATTGAAAATAGGAAAATTAGTGCTCATAATCTCTAATGCATCATCTTTAGTCCTATTTATAATCTCTAGGCCTACATCCACCGAAAATACAATGGGTGTTAAAATGAAACGTCATAACAACGTAACCGTTAACATATTTCCATATGTCGCAATGAGAAAAAAAAGAGAATCCTCCAGGGATGCTATTGAAGTCTCGAGCGTGGATCGAAGCATGCGCAAACGCTGGAAGGAGCAAAGGTTCTTATTAAGAGCGCCATCAAAAGTCCGCTATTTATTGAATTCCTCGAGCACACACACAAAATCATTAACTTCGATGTATCGTGAGGGACACTCCGAAGATTTCTCATTCCCATCGAGAAAAAAAGACCGGGGCTGCTCACGGAGAATGCCATTCTGTTTATGATCACTCGCGTCCTCGCGCATCCAGGGTCACATACGCTGAACTGGCCAAGTTCAAATGGGACCAGATCGAGTGAAGCACCATCCGTCCTGAAGACCGCACATGCCTCATAGCGATTTTCATGCGTTTGGTTCCTTGGAAAAAACATCTGAAAGGTAAGCGCGTCAAATTCGGACGGCGAACTCAAGGACGCTGTCAAAGACTGGGTTCCGTCACTGCCACAGGAATTCTGGGAACAGGAATCCTTCTGGCCGTTTTGCTCACGCCTTTGGTTTATACTTTGAGTAAAGATTTTATTTATATCCACCGTGTTATTTCGTACCTTTTCATTTGAACACCCCTTTTGGTTCGGTGGATGTGAGATTAATATAATCCAATAAACTGGATAATGGAATACATCGCTTTATTCCATGAATGATTCAGATATTCTGAAACATATAAGAAAAACCCATCTAAATTGTACAAAAGAATAGCAATTTTTGAAACTAAAAACACAGACAGAAATCTCTAATTAAGCAACAATAACGGACTCACCATCAATTTACCAGGTGATTCGGTGAGCACAGCTCCTGAAAAAGTCAAATAATTGAATGCTTCGGGCTTATAAACCCTTCTGATAAGGCAGAGAGCCATATGAAACTCCCCTGAAGAACCTCTATATCTCAGTTCTTAAGACAAAAAAGAACAAAGTTCTTGCATTTCCTCCAAAAGTTTTATTAATTTGATCGAGATCATGGATTTGGAACTTCTTTAACAATCTGCATATTTCTTTTTATGTTTAAGTTTAACATGAAAAAAAAAGATGGTGTTATAGATAAGCAGCAATAGTTGTTATTATCAATTAGTAAGTAAAAAACTTATTAGCAATATAAAATTCCTTTAGTTATATTTCTTTTTCCTTTTCAAGATTTCAGACGTAGCTGGCTCTGTGTCCTTGCATATGTTTGCAGGTATATTTGGTTGCTCCGTGGCATATGCGGTAGACAGAAAAGTGAATGTACAGAACAATCCAAATGAAAGTCCTAGCTACGAATCTAATATATATTGCATGCTAGGTAAGAATTATTTTAAATTATTCCTTTTAGGTGATTCTTTTCGGGGATTTCATCCTTCACAGAGAATTGTAGTCGCAAAACAAGCAAAAGAAAAAACTGTCGAATTTTTAAGCAAATGCAAAGTATTTGAATGGTGGGTGGTGTAGGTCTATTTTTATTACAATCTTCGCATTATCATTTTTTTAATGAATCTGTAAAAATGCTGAAGCAAAAATTCCAAAATGAAAATGAAATAAAAGGTGTTAGAAAGTAGCCTATAATTAACCAATTAAGTAGCCAATTTATTTCATAATTACCTCTTAATTAAGTTTGATGAAATATTTGAATACGAAACGAACTCAATATAAGTTCATTATCCGGCATTTAAGATGAAATATTATAAAATTTACGATGGCATTAGCTTGAAAAAAGGAATTAGATGAAAATCGTGCCTTTTTTTAAAATTTTAAACTACATATACAAAATACGAAAAATAAAATGTAAAGGATTTTAACATTTCTTTCAAGATTAAGCTGTCACATCTTTTACTTTCATCAAGTGCTTATAAATGATAAAAATCGACATTTTAATGGACTTTATAATATTAAAAATTACTTAATCATAAAAGCTTTTTTCCTCGTTTTGAAATTCTTTTTTACTGATTTCGCTTTTAAGTTGCTGTACTCGTGACAGGTAATGTTTCGTTTCTACCACAGTTTATCTAAGTGACTCCAAAGTTATTTTGCTATTAATTTATTAAGGAGTTTTGCCAAAAGCTTTTTGTGTCCGAACAAATTGATTCCCAAATCTTAAAAAAAAGAGATAGCGTCTTTTGAATATACAGGAAGCACCATTTATATTTTCCTTAATTTTATACTCTCAATTATTTTAACTATTCATTGTTTCCTTTTTTACACTATTTTTTACAGACTTGAATTATTTGTAATTTTTGTAATGATAAAATCTTTCATTCATTCGATGCAAAAGTGACAAAATATCATTTTTATGTTATTGAGTATTAATTTAAATAATGATAAAGAATACGATGATGTTTTCCCATTTTTCTTTAAAGATACAATGGATTACACATTGAAGCACTTCTAAATTATTATCATTACTATTATAATTTTGGTAAAATACAATTGAAAAACAAGGCTGTTAATTCAATTCATAATGCTGTAGTTAACTCTCAAACAATCAGTACATGCTGTCGCATTCTCTAAGGCTTGTTGTTTACAACAAACACTAGAGTCTTTTTGAATGCCTTTGAATTTTTATAACTTGATTTTACTCAGAGATTTTTAGATAATATTGGGTTCATTTTGCGATTTTTATATTATTCCAAGATTACCATTCTCCGTTACGCTGTAGTCAAAATAATGGATTCACTTGGCGATATTCAGATTCACCAAGATCCATTATATATAACATTTCAAGATTTCGTCAAGATGGTTGGCGATGATCTTTTTATCCCAGTTCTATCGTCTGAGCCTTAATAAATAGAAAGTCACTTTTAAAAAACTTTATTGCTGATATGTAACGGATTAATTCTGGTAACAAGTAATGTGTAATTTTCATTAAATACATAAATAAACGTACGACTTTCCCCGTTTGTATGATAAATTTTTAATTTTAAAATTTAGTCACTAGTTTTTATTTTATACAGTAAAATACTAGGAGCACCTTTAAAGATTTTAATACATTTTCATTATAATTTGTGACAATCAAAAATTTAAAATGTGTGATTATACGTCTTTTTACGTCTCTGAAAATACGTAAAAAGGATACTCTATTCTTGAAAACAATGAAGAAATTTTTTTAATAAACAGATTTGGTTTTTTTTCTTTATTTGTTGAGGGTAAAAAATCTTAAATTATTTTTATAGATAAACAATACTCATTTTTTTTCAATAAAATAAAGCTGGGGTGGGGGCGGACTGATGCTGAGGTTATCACTGAATTTTTATTAATTGTAACTTTTGTTTTCTGACAGGAACTGTATTGTTGTGGTGCTTTTGGCCCAGTTTTAATTCTAGTTTATCAACGGGGGATGCTCAGTACAGAAGCGTCATCAATACTTTCCTCGCCTTGCTGGGCAGTTGCATGATGGCTTTTGCTATATCATCATTGTTGCATAAAGATAAAAAATTCACAATGGTAAGTTTTTATTTTTTATTTTAAAACTCAGTCGTTCAAATCAGTCAAAGATAAAAACTACTTTCGAGCTAAATAAAATTTCCAATATTTAATAGTCTCGGTTTATGCTACAAAGATAACACAGCATTCGTTGGTTATGTAACATTTTGCTCAAAATATACAATTAGTTCATAAGTTCCGAGCAAGATATTTTCAAAGGAGAAAATACTATATTATTCGGCTTTTGTGGTAAAGATTGACAAATGGTCAATACTTTGAGGGATTTGAATCTAAATTTGATACGGATCTGTATATTAGATGCTAAACTTAATTCGCAAATTTCAATTACCTAATTTTTTTACATTTTGTAGTAAATGTGGTCATTTGTATACGAATAGCCAAACTTATGGACTTCTGCTAAATGAGTTTTCTTAAAAAATTTTTAGAAATTTACAGATTTTTTTAAATAAAAGTCTTTTGGTTTATCTTGTTTACAGATAGAATGCCACAAATATTTTTGCAAACTCTTGGAGAGCAAAAGTGTGAAGAATCGTCGCAATTCCGACTTCTATTTTTTAATGATTACAATAATTTCTCA
This sequence comes from Argiope trifasciata, assembly GCA_026543055.1. Taxonomy (NCBI): domain Eukaryota; kingdom Metazoa; phylum Arthropoda; class Arachnida; order Araneae; family Araneidae; genus Argiope; species Argiope trifasciata. The sequence goes on from JAPMOQ010033956.1 coordinate 259,348, forward strand.
ATAATATTAAAAATTAAATTTTGTCTGCTCCTTTTTTTACTTAAGATTAGAAGCAATATTTAAACTAATTTGATTCAGATGTATAATTCAAAACCATTGTTAAATCAACAAGATACTTTGACTGTTATTCGTTTCCATCACTCATAAGGAATGATAATAAATTATGTTCACAAAATTCATAGATACAAATCATTTAAAAAAAAATTACAAACACCAATTAAATCAAATAAAAATAATTCCATGTTAAGAAAATGAAAACAATTTTATAAAATTCCTCATTAGATGCAAGAAAAAACTTCTCATCATAAAAACACCTCTACTTTTCGTCCTTTCATATTAATTATCCCAAAATTATTCACATTAATAATTAACAACTTAAAAATAAATATCTTAAATTATAAATTTGCAAAATAAGGCTGCATGGCTCTTATATACAATAATATTTGCTTTGGATGTATAAGAAATGAAAATTAAAATTATTTCTTCAGTTAAAAGATTTAAAATCACTTTATATAACAGTATTGAATACATAAAAAATACACATTTCCGTAATTCAATTTATATTTTTTGCAGAAGCAAGCATTCTCTAAATTAATATTCAATTTTTCATTTCACCGAAATGAAAAATTGATTACGTTTGAATCATCTGTTTATTTAAAAATAAATAGATGATTCAAACGCTATGCAATTGCAGCAAAATTCTCTTAGTAAAAATAAACATTGTTAAAATGTAATGCATTTCGTAGAATTTCAAAAAGCGGTAACAAATTAATATTTCAGTATTTGTAAAAATGTAAATATTGTGTGAAGATGTTTTGCATTTCAGAAAATCGTATTAATATATAGAAGTATATTTTGTTTTAATGTGTTTGGATACGAGAAATCGAATAATCATTTTCTTTTCCATTAAATTTTTTAATCAATATTACTGTTTGTACTAACATTTGAAAGATTGCTTAATCTCAACAAAAATTGTTTTATATCCTACAAAAATATTATTTATCTTTACTACTACTTTATCGTGCTTACTTTTAATGTCAATGCTCAGAATTTTTTTCGAGGGGACTAAAAATAAACACAGCTGCACGTTTTGTCATTTGTTTGGGGAAAAAAGTGCAATAAAATCCTTAAATGGATGTAAATAAATAAATAAAGCGTACCTCAATTTCTTTCAATTCAGTGAAATGTATAACAATAGAAAATGCGTTTGCAATGTAATTTCTATGTGTGCGTAAAAATGTGATAAAAAAGATAAATATTTTGAAATTAATATTCGATTTATGACACCACAAATATAATTTTCTGTTCAATATTATGTGTAAATAAATCTGTGAAATGTAAATACGAAATATAATCTGCCATTTTCAAAATGGATAGAACTATAAAATGGCGTAAATGGTATTTGCAATTAAAGGAAGAGACAACCGAAATTTATCAGATTTCGTTATAAACGAGTGATTTTTTCTTTCTTTATGGATCTAATTAATGATCTAGGACTTGACGATAGAGACGCTTTTCATTACGAAACAATAAAAAACAAATAAAAGTTTTTATTAATCTATTTGTAATTAGAAATAATATTAGCTCGTAATGTAAATGATTACAAAAATTGAGATTCCATCATATTTTGTCATACAAGGAGTGCTCAAATGAAAAGGTATGGAACGACACTGTGGGTATAAATGAAGCCTGTATCGAAAATATACACCACAGGCCTGACAGCAACGATTCCACTCACAAACGAGTACAAGGATTTCTTGTTCCCAGCATTCCTGTGGCCGTGACGAGACTAAGTCTTTCACAGCGTCCTTGAGTTCACCATCCGAGTTGAAGCGCATCCCTTTCAGATGTTTCTTCAGGGGACTTAACACATGAAAATCACAAGGCGCCATGTTCTGGGCTGTAGAGCGGATGGTCAAGCTGTTCCCATTTGAAGTTGGCCAGTTCCGCGTGTGTGGTGACCCTGGACACTTGTAGACGCATGTTATCCTGGAGCAGAACCATACCCTCCATGAGTATCCTCGGTCTTTTGTTATTGATGAGCCTGCGTAGTATTCGGAGTATTTCACAGTACACATCGGAGTTAATGGTTCTTCTGTGCTCGAGGAATTCAACATTATTAGTCAATTTGACTGCGTTCTTTATAGAATCGAGTGTTAACGACCTGTTCATCCGTCAGAAGAACCATGCACCCCCCCTTCTGCTCTTTTAACCGACAAATTTGTCGGTAAAAAGGGCAGACATCAAAGGAACCCAGAAAACGGCAAGAGGGGTCGAAAGGGGAACACGTGGCTCGTCTGGCGGATGGACAGGTCGTTTTAACTCGGCTGAAGAGCCTCTGCTCACTCCCGCGCATTTCCGATCTACTCCGGAGTTACTCCAAATGCATCCCTACGTGTCTCGCTACGTTCTCTTAATAGCGCATAGACAAATATGTTAACTGCTACATTGTTACGATATTTCGTACAGGGTAATCAGCGAATAAGCCCCGATTTCAAAATTAAATATCGCTACAAAAAAAGTTCGATAGAATTATGCGGTAAACTGTACGTTTATTAGCAAAACTGTAAAAATAGTGTACAAAAGTTAGAAAATTTAGTTACAAAAATCGTTAATAAATGGCACTCTGTGCTGAAAACTCTTTCTCTGAAAGGAATCTTTAAAAAAAAAACAATAAAGTGATATGGTCTTTGCAATTTTTTCAAAATCTTCCCCGTTTAAGACAATGAGGTGGCGTAATCGAACAATGAAATTTGACATCACGTCTTGCAATGTCTCAACGGAAATAGAATCACATGCTACACCAATCATCGATTCAAGCTCATCTGGAGTAGTCGGATTGTTTCTATAGACTGTGTCTTTCAATGCTCCCCACAGAAAGAAGTCATAAGGAGTCAGATCGGGTGTCATTTTTCATTTTTGACGTCACACAGTCTAAGGGCATTGTGATTAGAGCACCATCTATTAACGATTTTCGTAATTAAATTTTCTGAACTTTTGTACAGCATTTTTACAGTTTTGCTAATAAACGTACAGTTTACCGTATAATTCTTTCAATCTTTGTTGTAGAGATATTTAATTTTGAAATCAGGGCTTATTCTCTGATCACCCTGTACCTTTTCATCTGAACAGTGCTTGTAGTTAATACAAAATACGAAAAAATATTATTGTTGGATCAGAATAGAAATTTATATATTCTGAACAAAGATTTCACTAGGTTGATATCAAAATTTAAAAATGATTTTCAGTTCTTTTTATTCACTCAAATTTTAACATATCTTAGGGTCAGATACAGAATGCAACTCTTGCAGGAGGTGTAGCTATAGGAACTTGCACTGATTTGATGATACAGCCCTTTGGAGCATTGCTTATAGGATCCATAGGTGGAACCTTGTGTGTGGTGGGATTCAACTACTTAGCAGTAAGGATCATTTTTTTTCTCTTTAAAAATCATTATTAATTCATATCTAGAATATGCTGTAATTAAGAAAAAATATATCGTTCGTTCACTGAGAAAAGCCCGATGACTGATACATACTTTCCCCATTGGTAAGTATGCATGCTCTCTAATGAATTATTTGGATAAATTACTAATCGAAAATTGTGGCTTATCTTATTAACATAAAATACTTCATGATATCTAATTGATATTGGAGCCCATTGATGTAGTTTCGAGCTCCCATGCACAGGTCCGAGATCGACTCAACTTTTAATCCCTTCAGTGAGTAGATAAACTGAGCATCAAGCATTCTTGGAAACTAAACACTGGGGTTTCCTCGTTAGGCTGACCACTAACCTGGACATATGCCTCGCATCCCACGGCCCTCTGTCAAGAAAGCAAATATGGGCACTGTAGGCCTTGACCCGCATTGTCTGTAGTGTCATTGAGTTCAGTTTTATCTAAATGATATTATGCAGCATTTAGAATATTGAACGATACCGTCTTGTGCAAATAAAGTAGATAACGACTAATGTCATCTGACGGATATGTAGAGTATTTCTTAATAAAATATACTTGCCATGTATTTAATAACTGATAATTACAACACAAAAGGTAATGAGAAATGATTAAGAATATTTCGAATCATATGACTCTCGTGTCAATGATAATATACTTTACAATGATTCATCAGTAGGTTATGCCATCTAACAGTTAAAAATATTATTCTGTAACCACATTGAGTATTTTAAAGACTAAAATTTCATTTCCACTTGTCAATTATTAACTATATTTTGTGGCACTAATTAATGATTAACAAAATATGATACTGTGGCAAGATTCAATTGTGGCTTAGAGACTGTTGGCTAGTATAGTCTAATCAGAACGTGGAATATCTCATCGTAAGATATTGGATATTTAGTAGCCAAAGCTTTGATTGCTATTCACATCACATATGGCAGCGACCATTCACTTCAAAAATATTTTCAATGATTTGAATCTCGTATCGTCTAATAAACTAAATACGATGACTTATCAGTAAATAGAATCGTGATTCTAATAAGTTATTTTATTACATAACAGTAAATGCATTAAAAGAAAAAAAAATCTTAAAATTCAAAATAGTGTTGTTCTTTAATTATATTACGGAACCTTAATTATTAGTAATCAATTTTGATACATTTGTGTATTCAATCAATTCTTCAAAAATAATTGCATTTAGTTACTGAAACATATACTATCTTCAAATTTCTATTCGATGCAAAATGTAAATTTCAAAAAAAAAAATTATTAAAGGTAAGTAAATTCGTTTGAAGAGTTTAGCTTTTAATTTTTTTTATACATTTTTAATTTTTGAAATGAGTGGAAAATTATTTTTCTTATAACTAGAGAATATATGAAAAATCTATAACTGAATTTCAAAAGCAAAACATGAAGTAAGTGACTAAAAATGAAAATCTCCTAACAAATGACTAAACAAATTATTGGTAATGATGTATTTATATTTCTAAATTGTTGTCAATCATGTTTTATTTCCTAATATTAATAGTTTCCCAAAATTAATAATTATAATATTGTATATTATTGTCAAATTTATAAAATTCCAGTAACTCCTGGGGGGGGGCGCCTTGTAATTGGAGATAAGATGTTTCCGACATGGTGGTTGGATCTCGAAAACCCGGTGGGTACAATTAAGATGGGGGATCTGGTTCCTCCCATCGGTGACGGGACGTACTTCCTACTGGGAGGGTTGAGCCGTAGCCGGTGATGGTCCGTAAGACTCAACCACAGTTCCTGGCAGTGTTTCTGTAACGGCGGTCCGGTCAGTCAGCATTTATTTCCAAGTGCATTCGGGTGGGACAGAGAGTCAATAATATGGCTTATAAAATTCCACCAGCATTAATGGGAGATGACAGTTAGGTGAATAAACGGTTTATGCTAAAGACAGCCTTCAGCCACAACAAATCCTGTGGATACGGCTTTGTTTAGTGGTGGCGGGGTGGTCAGCAGTACACAAGAAGATGCATTGGTGGGAAACGAGGCAGCGTTGTTTTCTAACAATTCTTTCATCTTTATAAAATGTACTCTTCGGAAGAATTCTTCAAATAAATATTCCATTGAAAGGCTCAAAGAACAATACACTTTCATATACATTTTTCAGATAAGACGGCATAAAAATCGGCACCTAATACATAAAAATGCCAATCTATAAAATCTCATTTTTAAAATTCTGAAATTCACCTTTCCACAGACTAAGAAGCGCAAAATATGCATACCTTGCGAATTTTTAAATTCTTCAAAAATATTTCAAAAATCCATTGTACAAAAATATATTTATAAATTCTGATTTGAACAAAAATTGCAGTGCAATAGGTTTTATTATTAACTTGATAAGAATGTTGATTATTAATATTTCACTGACAAAATAATATAAAGTTTCTTATTTTAAAAATTTATAAGCAGATAAAAATTTATAAACTTCATTTCAAGCGATACTAATATAGCCAAAACCATTAACTAATATAAATGGAATTTGTTAGTTTACAAGTTTAGAAAAAGAGAAAAAAAGTAAAAAGCGACTTTACCCTACATGCTGAATGATATTAATTAGTTTAAAATGTTAATTCATTAATTCAGTGCAAAAACTAATAACGAATAGTTCCATTTGATTAATTGTAGAATTTACTTGCAGCCTTTCCTTGCTAGAATGAATATATTTGACCCTTGCGGAATCAATAGCCTACACGCCTTACCAGGATTTTTTGCTGGAATCACAGGTGTTATAGCAGCTCTAATAGCCAACGAGCAAAATTATGGTCACAGGTAAGTAAGAAAATTTTATTTTGAAATGTTGTTCTGTAAAATTTTTGTTAATAGTCATCGGAATGCTATTAACGTCGTAGTATAAGTCGAATTGAGGTAAGATGGGTTTGTCTATGCTTTAACCTAATATTATAAACAGTAATTCAAGATATATAGTGAAACACAAATAAGTAGGAATTAATTGGAAAAGAGATATACTGCAGAATTTTACTGCTTGAGGTATTTAAAATAATTGGACAGATGACAAATTTTTATAAATTTCTTGAAAAAAACTAAAGGAATAAACCACTAAGATGGTCTCCTCAAAACTTTCTCGAGTGCTGTTTGTAGTGGAAGCTTTATGAGCCAGATAACATCATCAAGATCAAGTGATCACTTTTAGTCTTGAGGTCATGTTATCGCTACATCGTCACACTGTCCATTAAAAGACGTACATTTCCCTTGGCATAAAATTGTGAGTTTCGAGTAAGGCTGTAAATGACTTGCATGACATTGGAAAAGAATAGTTGGGCTCATGATGTGATAGGTCTTTTGAGTGAATCCAGCATTTTCATGAATCTATGGTGGGAATATATATTTTAGCTGCTTTTTTTCTGACAGATTGAAACCAAAATTTAAAAAAAAACTGTAGTTGTAATTTCAAGATTATACCGAATTTCCTCGATCTCAATCATTACGTTTATGAGTTATTAGATTACATACATGCGAAAGTACAGACCAACATATAGTTAATCCTCTGAAAAATCTAATTCTATATCGTCATATCTATATTTTAAATGCTAAATCTGAGCACCAAATTTTATTTGTCCATCTTCTATTCAACTTTTATAGTTATTTAATTCACTTATACTCGAAAATTAAGGTGGAAAGATTTTCTCAGAATGGATTTCACTCAAAATTTGACAGAATTGTACAAATTTTTGTTTAAATTTCATTAATTAAATTTCACCCTTACTCAAAGTGTTAAGAATTATCATGTTCATGGACAGACAAAATGCCAAAAACATGTTTTTTGAACTTAGATCTAAAATGCGGAAATGAGTTATAATCTCTAGTTAGATTTTCTTTATCTTACTATGCTTTATCTTCGTAAAAATTTGAGCTCCTGTAAGAAAGAATCATAAAGCTTTATTTGTTCACTGAATAATTGACCAAAGCGACATCTCATGGTCATATAAGCGATATTTATGCAGTAATTCCTTTCATGTCTTATATTGTAAACGTTTTTGCAATCATGGATATTCATTAAGTAGAGGCGTACATGTTTTACGTTTGATTCTCTCAATCTTCAAAAATTACTTATTGGAACTTCATTGGGATCTATGTTAGTCGTATGCATATTTTAAGTTTGATTCTTTAAATCTTCTAAAATTATTTATTAGAACTTCACTTCATTGGGACGTGTTGTACACTACGTTTCAATGCTCCTTTTGTAGTGCGCAATATAAAAGGAACTGAAAGTAAATATAGTGAATTTTTCACTGGGTAGTGAAATAGACTATTGTATGGGTGTTGCCAGTGTGGCCAAGGAAAGTCACTCATATCACTTATTACGTACAAAAATTTATTTACCATGTGCTTCTTTCCTTTACGTTTATTTTCTTTTTGTGTTATGATCAAATTGTTTTCTTTGTTTACGAGAAAGTTATGGTAATTTGTAATGTAACAATCGCTTTGAATATAGTATTTACATATTCAGCTTAACCATTTCGTAGCTTTCATCTTATTGCCATCTTGACTGGCCACAAGTATTGTTCAAGTACGTTGATGGTCATAAAAAGTCATAACAAATTTCATAGTTTCCAAATTCCTAATTATTATTCTAATGTTAAATTACTTGAATACACTTATGGGGAGTAAGTGCATGTAGAATATTATTTAAGTTCATTACTCCAGGTTACACTTTCGTTTTTAGGCTACAAATAAGACAAAGTGTAACACCCGAAAAATATATCTTATCATTTTTACAAGGATAAGTCATGATAAAGTGTGTGTAATACTGCCCGAGAAAAATACATTGTTTCTAAATCTTCAAAATGATAACGCTTGAGGTATATACAAGCAAAATCTAAAAATAATACCAGTTCATTCTTCACAAATAGTTGTATTTTTACAACTTTTCTGAAAAACGAAAAAGAAAAAAAAAAGATCCTGTAGATATTATATGAATGCGGGTATGCAGTTTGGAAACAATTACAATTTTATAAATTTCGGGTTAATTATTATAAATTGTATCTGCCATAATTTTTATCAAGACTGAAATTGTTACAGATTGCCTATAATTCTATAAATAATTTTAAACAATATAAACTTATATGTCTGTATTTTTTTCCGAAAATAATTAAACCTGAAGATGTGTATTGAGATGATTTCTAACTGCTGAATAGTTTACACTTAGTAACGACTTATCATTAACTAAACATTTCTGATAAAAAAAAAATATCATCTGCATTCTAGAATATTAAAAGAAAACACATTCTAATATTTTATATACCAATTCTTAATGTATAATTCATTATTATAATTATTATGAAATCTTAAGATAATGCTTTCTAAAATTCTCAATCAATTGGTAACTTTCATCTTAATCAAAATTAAATTTAAATCAATTTATAGTAAAGATCTGATAAAATTAAAACGGTGTTTTGTAATCGAAAAGAAAAACAACTATATAGAATTTAATATTAAAATGGGGTTTTATAATCGGAAAAAGTAACTGTACAGAATTTCAGCAATCTAGTACATTAGGAAGCGAATGAAAAATCTATTGCCAATATAAAAGAAATGAAAAATACTAATATCAAAAGAAAGTTAAATAATAGCTGTTGTAAAATGAACATAAAATTAGAACTAAATAGAAAAACAAGATGTTTTTGGAAACATAAAAGAGTGTTAAGAATTGAGCAGAAATGTGAACAAGTAATATATGTTTTGTTGGAAATAATAATGTGAGGAAAGAATGTAAAAAACAGGATATTATAGCTTCTGAAAAGAATAAAAAATAATTCAAGAATTTCTAGAAATATACATCAAAAGTGATAATAAAAAAAATCAGTTTTTATTTTTCAGACAATATACTCGCGTTTCATTTACTAGCAAAATCCCATATATATATATATATATATATATATATATATATATATATAATATTTGATAAAATTTTCGATGAACTGCAGATATTTTATTTAAAGCTTTTTTATGCCAATTTTTTCGAGATTTGAGACACACTCTTTGGAATTACTAACACGACGACAAGGCATATTCCAGCTTATAAAACTTTGCTCATTTCAAGCTCTAAAGTAAAAATTAATCTTTGATATTATTATATTTACATTGTTAACCATTTTCAGTTTTATATATATATAACTAAATTTCAATTTTGTTTTAAAAATTCTGCAATAATTTGTAGATTAAAATATTATATCTTCTCCACCCAACAACTAAGCATTTCATTATGAGCTTAGCATCATAATTGGTAGCTTTAGTTTTTTACTACATTCTGATACACATTATATCACAATTTCTGTATTTTAAAACAGCATAAAATGTTATATTTGAATATACAGTACTGTTCATGTTTCATTTTCAGAATTTCTATGCTTAATGCTCACAGCTACAAGATTAAAATTTGTCATTTTTTAAATTTCTGTATTTTGATTACATAAAATAAATAACGATTTTAAATATATTTATATATTATTTTTGAAAAATTAAATAACATTAAAGACGGAAACCCAAAATCTTATAAAAACCTAACAGCTTGAAATGTGTTCAGAAAATTATTTGCATTTATGAATAAATTTTTAGATCATAATTTGTTAGTAAAAAATGTATTTCTCTTTCTTGAATTTTAAAAATTTATTCAAATTATTTGTAATGCAAATTATTCTATATGCACCAAATTTAAAGAAATTTAAAAACTGTGAAATTTTTATTTTACGTTTTCTTGAAATAAATTGATATAATGTGACCGTGACGAACTGACAACTGATCTTCTATATGAGACAAACTAGTTCATTTATTGAGACGTAGAAAAATATGATAGTTTAGTTATATTAACGTCCCTTTGTAAAGCAACACTAATGCTATTATGAGACGGACCTCGTAATTTTGAACCGCTGTCAGATGACGAGGACAACACTTGACCTGGTACGCTCTTTTCCACACCACACCATATCAGAAGGAATACGTTTGGTCCTGAAAGGATTTAACGTGGAATTCGTTCACACGAAGGTTCTTTTGTGGAATCGGATATCTAACCTAAAACCCTACGGCTTACGAGAAGAGATCTTACCACCAGGCCTCAGCGGCCCATAACGAAAAATATGAAATGAGCGAAGGTTTAGCAGGACTGTAATAAATACAGTTAAATTTTTTATCTCTTAATTCTCTATGGAGCGTTACTGATAAATTTGGCGCTATGAAAGAACGTAACACAAAAATGACAAAAAAAAAAGCCAAAAATGGCAAGCACTGATTCAGGTATGTCCCCTAACATAAAATAGATTTGTCCCTCAGCTCTTACGTCACCATCATCAACTCAGCAGATCAATTCAATAGAATTATTATTATTATTAGAGTAAATAGAATGTTAGGAAAATGGATTCGGAAACTTTCCAAAATTAATCAAATTAATTTCAAACGATTTTCTCACTTTATGATATATTTTTATTAAGCAAATATTCCCGTTATTTAATTAAAAATAATGTAAATTCATAATTTAAAAAAAAGCTGCTTATCTAATTATTGACGACTGTTGAAATTTACGTTTAGTGTTCATAAATTGTAATGAAACTGAAAAAGATGTAAAAACTATAAGGAAAGACAGTTTAATTACTCTTAGATCGATAAAAGATTCAGTTATTTTTTTTTCTAAGAATGTTCAACATTTAATCCAATTATTATGAGCGTTATTTACCACCATTACGTTAATTTGATTAAAATATTTTTTTGTTAAAATATATACTGTTGTCAAAAAGCATGTAAGAGAAAAGTTGCGATTCATTTGATCACTTAAAATAAGAAAGAAACAAAATAATCAAATTAAACTGAATACTTTAATATGAATACTTTAAAAAGAATTTATAATGTGAAAAAGGAATAATTTCCTTGATAATCAACAAATTTAAAACTAAGAATTAATCATTTATTAAAGTGCTGTACCATCAAACGAATTAGTTAAGGTCATTTACTAAATTGCTTATCTTTCAAACAAATTCAATGTTTAATAACATAATAAAGCAAATTAAAAAATTTTAATTGGTTCTTGATTAGCTAAATGTACATATATTTCTTAACAGTTAATATTAATCTAAAGTATATTAATAAAGAAGCAATATTTCTTTCAAATGTTTTAGAGAAACTGATTTTGTTAAACGCATTTTCTGTCGAAATAACTAAAAACAATAAATGTTTTGAAAAATGGTGGTAAAAAGAACTTTACAACTTAGAACTAATGATGTAAGAATTTTAAAAAAAAACTTTCACCTTAAAAAAAAACACATGTAAAATGCTTTCTTTGTCTGAGATTGCTTTTCATTTTTTCCCCTTAATTTAAACCCCGGAAATGGGGAGAAAAAACTGGAATAAAAAATGAATATTTAATCTCAAGAACAGTTTTAATTTTTTATAGCCATTTAATTCCTTAAAAATAACTTAGCAAGTTTCATACTTATAAATTCGTTTGCAGAATTAATTCCTACGTGCTATTATAAAATCACAATTTTAAAAAAATAGTGATTCATTTTAATTATTCTTATTCCTTTTTTTTTTTTTTTTTTGTTTCTGATTTGATTGGAATTAAGTAACAGATTGTTTGAAAATGTGATTACTCTTATTTTGATTTGATATACTTAAAAAATAATTTTAAAAGCATTTAAATCGTGCAAGAAAAAAAAAAGCATTTTTACTTGCATTTTGATTAAAAATTATATTTTATTGCAGTATTATATAAATAATTGGATAAGATATTGTATAATTAATTTGTAGCAGTTATTAAATTTTCAATTAATTTTGGTAACAGATTTTATATCCTACGATTTAATTTATACAAATTTGCATAAATTTATACAAATTAAAAAGGGTTGCTTTATTATCTGTATTTTATTTTTTGACTCTGCATATTGTTGGAATTAGTAATTTAACAAATAGTAATATTTTCATTAAAACGCTGAATAACTCTTTACTATAATTTCATTAATTTTCTACTCGCCTATTGGACCAATTGTTGGCCATTTATATTAATAGCATTAATTTCGTAAGATTAATCGATTTTGACTAACTATATTGTGAAATATAAGGGACATTCCCTGACAAAGTATGTATCCACTATTTGTGAGCACATACACTGTGCTCCTGTATGCAATATTATATATACGCAAGAAAAATCAGGAAAAATTTTCTTAACTAGTCATCCATTAATTTACATCGAGCCACTCCTTATTTTTACACAATTTCTGATAAACAATTCCATTTCACGGTTTAAAAATATTTCTTCAAGACAGTAAAAATCATTTTCTTCATAATCTAATTTCACAAGAGACTTACTAGGTTTCCAAGTGATCATTAAAATAAATTTATTCTGCTTTACCACGTGAGCTACTGATCACTCACATTCCACATGAGTATCTACTTTTCTTGACAGTCTCGCAAATAAGAAATATTTTTAGCATAACTTTCAAGACAACGGGAATACTTTGCCATCTGCGATTAGGAATTTTAAATAATCTCAACATGTATCTTATCACACCCAATGGAATTTAATTTTATATATATTATGTTATATTATATATATATTTATATATATAACCTAGCTTTCATAGTAAACAAAGATTGGTTAATTATACCCACAAAATGATCAACATGAAAAAATTCTTGGTAGTATCAAAAAAGAAACACTGGAGGTGGGAAACCTCCAACTTTTTTCCCCTGAATTGAACAATTGGAGAAAGGCATTGTTGATTTTTACTTTTCTTAGCAAGAAAAATTTCATTTATTCAAGTGCAATAGAATTAAATTTCCGTTCGTTCTGACCTTAATACCTTTCATTTTGATTCTTAATTTATCGACATTTTAAAATCGCATCTATAATTGTAATATTTCACTATATCTAACAAACTCTTCGATATGATGTATGCTAGTGATTATCTGTATATCGGGTAACACCTTCTTTAATATCTTTTAAAGATAGTAGAGAAGGAATAATCTAATTATGAAAATTAGTTTCTGCTCAAGCTGTTTCTGCTTATTTCTATTTTAGCCTATACAAAATATACCCAGCCATGGCACCAATGCACAATTCCAGTGAACTGATGGAAATATTAAAATATTCACCAGATGTTGCGCCGGGTTTTGCAAGAACAGCACCAATGCAGGCATGTTTCCAATTTCTCTACATAATAGAAGTCATGCTAGTGGCCATTTTGACTGGATTAATAACAGGTAAGAGATTTTTTGTTTAGAATTTTTGTAACTGAATGCAATAAAAAACCAACTTTGAAATGGACACCTAGCAATTGGTATTCAAGTAACTGAAATGAATATCAGTCATTCCAATGAAATAAATGCTTTGTGGCACAGATGTAACCGTTTAGCTGATGCTTTTTATCGCCATTCTCACGCGTTTACAAACTGTACCTATAAATCACATTCAAACGCTCGTAAAAGGAAAATAATAATAATAATGCACATACAGCTGAAACTACAATAAAGCATATCTTTTTTTGTTGTGGTTATTCAGCAGTCAAAATAATTGCAGTCAGTCTTTCTAAATAAATATATTCATTATATCAATAATATCAATTTTTTCCCGCGTATTCTTTATGAACAACAAAGAAAAGTTGATGGTCAAACAAGAAATCGAAAATATGAACGTTTGATATTCGTTTGCTACCAAAGTAACAGCTATTATCTTTTTAGTGTTAAAAAGGGGGAAAACATCTAACGTTAAACTCTCACAAAATAAATTAATGTATTGTAAATATACATGTTATGCATACGGATTAAAATTGCTAGAATTCCGAAATGAAAATCAAACGTTTAGGTTAAAATTTTGACATTAAAAGTTAAACTTAATAGTTAGATCCTGCTATCATAATTGCATTCAATCCAAGACCTTTCATATAAATGATAAAACGATTTTATTTATTAAGTGAATACAAGATTACAGAAAAGCACTTAAAATATATGAAATAATAAAAGATTATACAGTAATAAGATAAATGATGTTGAGAATCCTATAGAGATTATTTAATTTCTGTAAAAAAATTCAACCTTAGAGTTCAGTTAAATTTAAAAAAATCGATTATGGTGGTTGATAATAACTAAAAATAAATAAACTTCAAAACGATATATACAGTTGAGTTTGTATTGAACAAAACGCAATTTAACTTAAAAACTCTTTGAAAATTTTGTTTAAATTTTAAAATTAAGCTACAAAAACTAGGAAAAGTAAAACCCAAATATGAAACTTACCTATCCATTTTATATATTTTCATATATATATACCAAACAGCGAAAATGTCTGTGGTTCTACATTGCAGAGGTTTAACACAAGAAATCACATTTTTGATAACAATTTTCACTTTTTTTTTATCAAGTACTGAAACAAATCATCTGCCTCAATTTCTTGAAACTATAATTTCATTCGTATATAATCAAATATTGCTAGTATTTCTTCTACTGAAGATTTTTAATAACTCCTTCATTCACATCCAAAACACTCATTGTAATGTCTTTACTTTATTTCTTTATATTTTTCAATGTCCTTCTTAGAATTTTCAGTAACTGTAAAATCTTCTTCCGCAAGGAGAAAATCAGATGAAGATATACTTTATTGAAGGAGTTGACAAAGGGCGATAAAATCTGCTCTGCTTTTAAAGAAAACTATATCCAATTGCGACATGAAGAAACAAATAAAGAATTGCCTTTACATCAACTGGCAGTTTCAGTTAGATTTGAAAACTTTAACCAGTAGAAGTGAACTCCCTCAAAACTTTATCGCAATAAAGGTTCTATTTCGAGAATTCTTTCTATAGTATACGAAATACTTTCTGATTACACTGTATCATTTTTACTGAATCTGTCGTGTCATCTTTGGCGATTTATCCCTGGAGCGGTTAGTAGTAAACAAATATAGAATTTGTGTTTTTGACGAGTTTTTCCCACCCGATTGAAACAAAAATTTGATTCAAAACCACAATTGTAGTCACAAAATTCCAAACCATATTTGATGCTTTTTAATAATTTTGTTTTTGAGTTACAGCTGTATATTATTTCTAAAAGCACAGATGAACAGAATGTCAATCCCTTATTGAATTTGATTTAAAATTAAATAGGTATCTACACTATATATGTTCATTATGCGTATCGAATTTCGACCATCCACCATGTTAAATTATATTCGAAGAACCGGGAAGACAGATTTCCTCTGAGAAGATTTAGACAGTCGGTCTTCTTTTAATTAATAAAAACATCTTATCGTTTCGCCAGTCTATAGGACACCCTAGATTCACAAATAAATATATATTATTAGGTGATCAATTGCTTGTGGGTCCACTGGATAATTATGGCACAACTTTTTCTGATATATTTAAGGAATAGCTATATTTGGATGCTCGGTGCTTGTCTTCTTTCAAAACAATAGCAATGATCAGACAATATTTATTGGTCAAGATCCACATATTAATTTCTTTGGCTTATTGGTTAATAGATTTTTATATCTTAATTCGAATTTACTTTTGAGATTTCATTAGGACCTTTTGTGTTTTGTCAGTGATTATTTTGTAACATTTAATTTGAAACCGGTTTTTTAAACTTTATGCCTTAGAAATGATTCGTTTGGTGCAGTATAACCTATATATTGAGTCTAAGCGATAGGATTCTAAACCAAACCAAATTATAACTTCATCAACAATTCCCGTGTCTTTCAGATGCTGCCATTTTCCATATCCTTCGATTTAGTTTATAACTTTGACAAATGTAAAATCGCGCATATTAACGCTAAAATAAATAGGATTATTTACTCTATAGAAATAATAGAATTTTAATATGACTAGGAAATCAATGTGAAGTAACGAAAAAGTCAAGATTAAATTGAATCCAGCCTGAAGACTTCGTTATAAAGAGGGATTAAAACCAATACTTCGATTCGAAATCCACTCATTCGAAACCACTGGATTCAACAATCCTATGAAAACAAGAGGTTCGGAAAAAGCAAGAAATAGTAGATATACAGGAACCAATAATATTGATTGCTTATTGTAAACAGTTCAGTAAATTTATTATCAGAATAATCCTCGATTAATGATTTACAATACACTAAATGAAAACAAAAGAGGTATATTTTATTCAAGCCGAATTGGTACTTAATGTTTATTAATTCTTCACCTTCGGAACACCTCAATTTTTGAAGTAAAAGTGAACCATTTTTGGACGAAGTTCAGAAATCTCACAGAGAAAAAAAACACCCGGCTTGAACCTTGGTTTAGAAGTGAGTCTTGATAAAATCTCCAGGTCGGTTTCGTATTTATCTTAACTTTTTCAGGAAAGTTTTCACAATTCTGATATTTCTGCAGATTATCATTCATGATTTAGATGCAGCAACAATATGCGCTTTCTAAATACAATGCTTTCAAATCGTTTTTTAATAGGTCAGTGTTTTATTTATATTACGGCATAGCTTCTACATTATACACCGCATCAGCTGAATTCTTTATTGTCTTTTGCATGTACTACTTTTATACAAAAATAGCTTCCGTATGTGGATAGTCAGTAACGTTTGTAGTTCAAAGTCACGGTTCTATAGAAGATTTCGTTAAATGGAGATTCTACGGCAAAATAAAAGTTGTAAAATCAGTCAAAACTAATTGACGTTATAAAATCAGCAAATTAGATTCTGCTATAGACAGAATTGAATTTGACCAAATTTACAAATCATGTAAAGAAATTGCATGTTAGCTGTGATTTGGTATTTAATGAAATATGAAAGAAGAGTTCAAAAGTGAATTCTAGTTTTTAAAGACGAAATTTGAGCAAATTCCAATTTTGCATCTACAAAAGTTACTTTATAATTTAATTTAATTTACGGATGTTCTCGATAATATTACACGAAAATTCTTCCCTCTCCCCCTAAGTTAGCCAAATATATTTAATTTAGCAATTCTAATCAAATAAAATAACTTGCGTAAATGCTGACAATGTTTTGGTTTATGTTCTCGCAACTCTAATATTTGTTATTCACACAAGTTATCTAATGTCCGTTTATAAACTTGAAATGTTTTTCTTACTTTAAAAACTTTATATCCAAACTTTAACAACTTTGACACTTAACTGGGAGTTTACGGTGATATTTTTATCAGCAAGGTTTCATATTTTTCCCACTAAATAAAATTCTAGAGATAAGTAAACATTTCTAGACGTCAGAAATTCGAAAGAATTTTTTTATGCATTTATTTTAATTTGTTTTTTTTTAAAACTAGTGTTCGTATAATTAAGTTAATTATAACCGAATAAGTCTTACTTTTATTACAACTTTCTAAAAATCATGAAATGTCTTACTCTATATTTATTACAGTTATAGAAATGAATGCATTTCAATAAAAAAGAATTTATGTAGTTAAGTTTAAGCCTAAGAATACTATTTCCGCAGTCTTAGTTTTATAGCATATAAATTATTTAATTTGATTTGATTAATGTTTATAAACTTTTTTGTAATTTATTTATTTTTAATTCTTTTCTTTATAGCTTTGAAGTTAAGAGTCCTGATAAAAATAAACTATTTTTAATTTTTCATATTTGAATTATTGCCTAATTCATTAATATAAATAAATTTCCATCCCAGGCTAGCTGCGCCATCTGGTGAGGAAAATTTGATTCCGTAGCATTTTTAATAATGAATTATAAATTAAAAACTGAAAATAAAAATAATCTTTTTATTGCAATGATGAAAATCTATTATTAAAAAGTGATTTTATAGTTTATGAAGAAAGATTAAAGGGTAGCACATATTATTTTTAATGTGAATGTTACATTTAGGTAATAACTTTTTTTTAATGTAAGCTTCTATAAAGGAAGGTAGAACATTATCAGCTTTGATGGATTTTAATCTCAAGAACCACCTTGACTATAATTATTATAAATTCAGTAGTTAAATTTCATTTTGTACTTTTTATTATATTATTTTTAAAATTTATATCTATTGTTCTGTATGTATTGTATTGTATTGCGTAATCTATATCACTATGGTTAAATTTTTTGGAAAGAGTTATTCAATATTTAATTAATTGTTGAGAAACAACTGTTAGATTATATTTGCTGGGTTTTAAATTTAATATTATTAGAAAAATTATCCCCTATTGTTACAATGGGAGTTTAAATTTGTCCTATAGTATGAGTTCATATTGAAATAAATAGAAATATTGACTGGAAATGCAAAATGTTTATTACTTGAAAATTGAGGTAAGATATTTTTTGCGAACACTCTAATTATAAATTACCGTACAAAATCAAGTGGTTTTGCATTTAAAATTGCAGTATTTCAAAAGAGTTTTTTTTAATGTATAGAGTAGACAATATTTAACTGCGGTGTGCGATTTCTTGTCAACCATGCCAAAATCGAGCCAATCGTCTAAAAACCTCGCAAAGCCATTTTAGATTGCCACAAAAAATAATAAATACTTTTTATGATCATGTCAAAAATTGATAGCATTATCAAATTTGGCGAAAAACGTTCAAAAGAAAATTAAGCTTTGATAATGGCATTTTATTTATAAGTCAAATTTTTTAAATATGATAAGGCTAGAAGAAAGGAAAAATGGAGCCAATCTTCCAAAAAATGTTACCATAAGTCCATCCTCTTGGATTGTTACAAGAAATAGTACAAAGATGGTAAAGGAAAGTTCGACAAAAGGTAAAATAGTGCCAAATGCCCAAAAGAAATAAAACTTGCCAAAAATTAACTATCATTGATTGCCGAATGAAATACTAACACTTTTTCGAGACAGAAATAGAACGAATTATCCTATTTGGCGAGGAATTTTGAAAAATAAAGTTTTAGCAACTACATTTTATTAGTAAGTTGAGTGTTTTCCATTGTGAAATTATTTTTATTAGTCGCAGATCTAAAAGTACGCTATGACTAGTATAAGTCAAACAGAAAATTCAATCGTTCACTTATTTGTAAATTTCGAATTTATATAAAAGGTATACAACTTCTGTATTTTAAATATAGAAATTATTAGATGAAACATTATTTTTAAAATTCTCCGTCTTTTTCATTTTAGGTAGCTTTTTACGACTACAAATTTTCGACCCTGTTGAAGACAAACAAATGTATTTGGATGATCCATTCTGGGTTGTACCGGAAAATAAGGACAAAAGGAACGGTATTTCTAATCAAATGAATGACACCAAGATTTGAATCATAATAAAATAATTATTTTTAAAAATTGTAATGTTTATTTATGTATTGTCTCTCTACAATTTATAATTTATCTTAATACGGTTAATTTCATTAACCTTAAAATAATTTATACATATAGAGTTCTTTTAAATGTTTACCTAAGACTTTGAATCAGTCTGATGATTCTGTTAAATTTAAGCATTTCTTTGATGCATGTTTTATATTATATCATTTTCATGGTCTCAATTGTGTAACCTTATGTTGTTGTTGTTTGTTAGATAAGCTATTGTTTCCTTTTACACAGAAAAATAAATCTCTTTTTTTTTGTATAAAGTTTCTAGATAACTGAGTTAGATTATTCTTCATATTGAATGAAGTTATTTTTCTTTAAATCTGCTAAATAAAATAAATATTTTTGCATCGAATCTTATGATTTGAGGAGAAGATTTCAAATCTGGCTCCTGCACCTTTTTACTTAATATACTCAATACTAGAAGGCCACAAAAGTTTATAACAATTAACAAATTAATTCAAATGTTTAGTTTTCGCCAACAATAAAAACGATAGAATGGGTCTTTCCCTCTGAATTTTGATATTCTACAGTTTCAAATAGAATTTACTTATTTTTAGAATTGATAAATTCATCAGCAAATCATTCAATCACATAGAATTTACGAATGTGCTACTCGGAAGGAGTCAATTCAAATTTTTAATTAATTAAAAATTAGGAAGTGTTTATTATTTTCCACCATAACTTCCAAAAATATTACAGTACAAAAATCATTTAATATCACAAGTAAACATTCAAAATATTATTAATGATACCAATTTTACTAAATTTCAATAATTTTTTGTACAATTCTCAACAACAGATCTTATTACTGCAGTGGAATCAAAACTATTTTCATTGTTTCAATACATTATTTAATTATGAGATTTATTTCCCCTGTTAAGATACTACTTATTATCCGCATATCATACATGAAGAATCAAAAAGTGCAATTATAATATCACAAACGGCAACATACATTTTGAAAAAGATTACTCAGTGTTATGCGTTTAATCGAACTATCATGAAAATCGTTTCCATTGAGAAAACATACAGAAAAAGAAACAGGCTTTGGTGGTGGTGGTTGTTACTTATGCCACTTTTCAAATCCGCTGATGAACTATTAAACCAAGAGTGTGTGTAGTAGCTTTCGATGGCAAAGGTCCCTAAGCACCCGTGGACAGCAGTCTGATATCTATGTCATATAAAGGTGACACACACATTCGTTTGCACAACCCCTTTTACAGTGGGGATCTTTCGCACACCTCTCAGATAGAACACATAGTACAGAATAGCCCGAACCAGGACTCAAACCCGGGATGCCCAGGCCATGGGGAAGACGCAGTACTCTTAGATCAGGTTGGCGGCACAAAACAGACAAAATGTTATAGAATAGTATGCCTTTAATATTTGATGCAAGTCAATGCTTAAAAATATTTTGAGTTGATCGTGTGCATCAAATTTAATTAAAATCAGACATGTGTCATTTTTCTTTTTCCGCAGAATCAATTAAAAGCCAAAGCAGATTAATATTTTATAAAAACCAAAATTGCACCCTTCTTTTTTTAAACACAATTTTATCGTGATATAATTAATTATCGCTCGTGCTAATAAAAATTCAATGTAACTCATAATTCACTCCATGATATCTTGATAATCGAGCAGTTTCATTTTTAAACCATCCCTTTTATACTATAATGCAGGGATTACACTCGGCCGGTAGGTAACGCATTAGCAGAAAGGGACTGATTTATGTTTGTCACAATTACATAAGATAGGTTTAGACATTCCATGTTTGGCTTTAAATTACCGTTTTGGCATCCCAATCCTTCGGAATTTTTCTTTTTCACTGCGTATCGTATTAAAATGATGGAAGTTTACATAAAGAAACATGGTAAAATTTTTAAAAAGTTATACCTAAATTTGGAAATTATAGGAAAAAAATGAGAGAGAAACCTTGTATCATAAAGAATGAAGAGCAAAAAATGTCGGAATTAATCTATAGGGCTCACTTTTTGATGGCAAGAAAACCCCACCACATTCTACAAATGCGTGAGCAACAAGAGAAAAATACAATATAGTTGCATGCTGTTATCCCGTCGGGACAATTACCTACCATCGACCGAACAGCATGTCTGCAACCTTTCTACACATGCGCTGCCTACTGATCGTCTTATAGCTGACGAGTGTAAATCTGGTATAAAAGAAAGCAATCAACTGGATTTTTTTTAAAAAATGTCGCAACCAAATCTGAAGTTTTTCAAAAAAATTATTTATTAAATTTAATAAAAGATTACCAACTTGTAGATTTACTTACTGGCGGAAGTGTCACACTCTTGAAAATGGAATAATATCGTAACAAATTTGTCAATACCTGAATAGTGATATAACTATACATTTAATCTGAATGAAATTCATACTTTAATATTCAATTAAATATTTATATACTTAAAGTAATAAAACTTGGCACTTCCAAGTTACACGAAGTATCATCTAATAACAAAATAGATGACATAAATTTACTTAGAATTCTAGTCAACAATATTCTATTAAATGTCCCCTCCATATCGAAAATTCCAAACATCTCGTAGAGGGGATAGATGGACGTGAAGGACACATTTATCATTTCCTCCTTTCTCCAGAATGTTTCTGGAAAAAAAATGATCGATGATTAGGTCAGGAACATATATTGATAATACAGCAAAAGAATCGGTAATAAATGAATATTATCCCCCGTTCATGAGAATAAATGATATCAAAAAATAATAAATTTCATTTATTACTTAGTTATATATTTTTTTAATATGTGCTAATTAGCTGTTATCAAGCGTTGCCCGAGATGAAAATACTACTTTCATGTCAAATGTTTTTAAATAAAATATTACTACATTCACAATTCTATTATCGTTTGCATTAAAAAGAAAAAGAATTAAAATGAGAAAGTCAGTTTTACCGATTTTTGAACATGCTGAAAACTATTTTTTGAAGAATAACATAAACTTTAATTAAACATGAAAGTGGCAGCTAAGTAACAAATAAATAAAATAATTCCATTCAACAAAAATTTAAATAATTTCTCTCTCTCTCTGGGTGGAAATTAGATATGTAATGATGCTGTATCAAGTAAATTCTGAAATATCGTCATATCAATAATTTTAACAATTAGTTCACGACAGAAAAAAAACCCATTTATACCCACAAACTGTTTTTATAGTTCAAAGTAGTCATATACGGCTTCAACTCCTAAAAGAAATCCAAATTTGTCATTCCGAAATTTGTTAATTTGGACAAGAATGCCAGTTTTAAAATTCTTATATATACATAAATACAGAAATAAATTTAATGAAATTTAAATAACAATTATAAAATACTTAAACGCCATTTTAATTTAATAAAATTAGAAAAAAAAATGCTGAAATAAAACCAATATCCCTAAAAAAATAAAATAAAAAGACAATTCTTCTGTATTTAAAAAATTATGAAAATTGTTTTTGCCCAGTTATATGCTCCAAAGTTATTGAGGGAGAAAAAAGACTAAACTATTTGATTCATTTTCAACTAAAAATTAAATAAAATTTTGAAAACATTATATAAAAGTATGTACAAAAATCTGAAAAGCCATTTTCAAATGAGCTCTTACTACTCAAGAAATAATTATATACCAAATCTGGTATCTCTGCATAAAATCCTGTAAAGTGCTTTGAATAATTTTTGCATATAGCCTTCAGATAGTTAGCAGTCTACAAACAATGAAAAATCATTAAAAAATGTCACGAACTCATGAATGAGCAGCTTATAAATTCTAATTTATACCTTATTTAAGTTTAATTTATGTTATATACTTATTTTAAAAGATAAAAGAAGTTAAAAAATATATATATTTTATAACTAAGACTTTTATTTTATATATTATATACTTTATAACACAATTTTTTCCATGTACATTTTTAAATTTAAATTACATAGAGTTCCAATTATTATTATTTTTTGGAAAGGGAGGAAAATGAATTTCGATAAAATCCATACAAGTTACATTAAATGATTCAAAGCATAGTTGACATGAGATTCATTTTGCAATATAAAAATAAATGTAGCATTTTATGGTTAGAATAATAATACTGACTTAATGCACATGCGTTAAAAAATCTTTCGCAGAATTATTACGAATGCAGTAATCACTGTGCCAAAATTAATAAAACTGTATAATCATATAGCAACGATCTCCATATCTATTAAGTATCCTATTATTTTGTCGTTGTAGAACGACATAAACATGATTATGTAATTATACTGATCTCCATATCTATCAATTAAAAAAATTACGTTTCAGATATCTTTACTAATATATAAATGTGAAAGTTTGGATGGATGTTTGTTACTCCATCACACCAGAACAGAATTGGATGAAATTTAGCACAAAGATAGATTATAGTCAGGAATAGAACATGGGCTACTTTTTATTCCGTTTAATTTTTTATTAATTAAAAGC
This sequence comes from Argiope trifasciata, assembly GCA_026543055.1. Lineage (NCBI taxonomy): Eukaryota > Metazoa > Arthropoda > Arachnida > Araneae > Araneidae > Argiope > Argiope trifasciata. The sequence continues at coordinate 283,547 of JAPMOQ010033956.1, forward strand.
TAACTTTCGCGCCAAAAAGCTGGGACCATAGCCAAAGATAAGTAAGGCTCCACATTTTTTTAACAACAGATTTGAGGTTAGGCTTAGATGAATTTCTACCGATTATTTCAAACGATTCTATTAATTTTCTTTGTGTTTGATGTATTTAAAATCAAATGTTGTTCATGAATTGATCTTTCGGAGTGAATAAATGCCTAACGCTGATTGGCTGCTGATATGACGTCTCTTGAAGCTCGGCAAGCAATTCATATAGGCTTAAAAAAAGGGGTAGCCATTGACCCTTTCTGTTTTTGTCTTCAATCTTACTAACGTAAAATGGATAACACGTGCAAATTATGTAACGTGCATTAAAAAAAAAAACAGTATTTAAATAAACATTTGTCTCGAGTCCATAAACAACCGTCCAAATCGTATTGCTACATAACCAATGAGCATTAAGATTGACACATCCCAGGTTCGGATTCAGATGCCTGTAAAGTTCGCACGTGATGACAACTGTGTTTTTATTTAAATTAAAAGTTTAAAAATTAAATGTATAACACTGTTGTAACTATTTCAATCTCGATCAATAAATAAAATAGATTTGACCTGATTTTAAAGAAATACGGACTTGATTTGCTGTTTTGTTTTATTTTGGGTATACAATGTAAATAAATAGTTTTTACGCTAGTTGTGTGTTTTTGTTATTAAATTAATCGCGGTTATTAAATTGTATTTGCGTTATATATTTTTCGTATATGCTTATACTTTTAAATGTATCGTTTTTAGGTTAGGTTAAATTTTTTTTATCTATTCGATAATTTTCGCACATATACATCAAAATTTCCATGCGAACAGAATCGCTGGTAATAGCTAGTACTACTTATATTTGAAACATACTTATACTGGACTACTATGCTTACATTGGGAATACTATATTCTATAAGCCAAAAATGTTGTGATAAATACCATACAGCAATAATATTTTAAAGGCAAATAAATAATTTAATGCTGAAATACGTTTAAATTAGATTTAAACATATTTCAACATAAATAATTTGCTGCTAAGTTAAAAGACATTTTCTACAAAAGAACTAAATTAAAATCGAAGTCTTAAAAACTGTAGCTTTGCTAACCGGAATTATCAGAAAAAGGCTGTGGCGCCCTCTATTGACAAAAAAACATGTTTTCAGACTCTTTTATTGTGTTAATAACAGTAACGCAACATATATTTTAAAAAAATTGTAAAGTCTAGTAAAAATATTTTTTAAGCCAATTTGTAAATCACATATAGCCTTCTGCATAACTGTTCATTGCAAATTATGTTGTTGAATCGATTGAACATAAAAATAAAATAGAAATTTGCTATTTCAATGAGCAAGCATATTAAATAGATGATTTCTGGAAAAAAAAATTCGTTTTAATATAAAAACTCCCAATAAATAAAACAAAACAATTTTGTACAACATTTTAATTAAGAATTTTTTTAAAATCAACATACATTCTAAAACATTTTTTAAAAGACTAGCACTTCTTTTTATGTTTGGTTTTTACCATAAATTAATTTGTTTTTAAATTTTTTGGGATTAATTTCAAAAGCACTTAATCTGGTATTAGACGAAACAATCTTTTTTCCAGAATTATCTACAATCTGTATTGAATTAGTGTCATTCTGTTTCTTATAGTATTGAAATTTCTGAGAATAAAAGTTTTGTTTCTGAGGTGCCTGTGAACCAAAAGATTGTTGTTGATTATTTTTTCGCTTATTTTTCTTTTTTCGGTTTGCGCCATTTTCAACAGAATAGTCATCATAAATGGATTTTGCTGTATTTTGCTCCCTTAATGAAGAATCTGTCCTTTTATTATTCACAATTTTTTGTTTTTTAATCGATTTATTTGACTGTTTAAATGAAGGTAAATCTGTTTTATCAACAGATTCTAATTTTCTCTTTTTCACCATATCTTTGTTTTTATTAGCTTCTGCTTCATCATCATCAGTTTCAACGCAAATAGTTGATGGTTCTTTTTCCGAAGATTCAAACTTCCGCTTTTTCTTTTTACTAATTTCCTTTTCATTCATTTCAATTTCATCATAAGTTTCTGTAATAGAAACATCCTCCTCTACGAGTTGTGATTTTTTTCTTTTCTTCTTTTTACAAACTTTTATATTGCTTTCAATCATAGTATCAGGCTCTGTAAACGATTCAATGTTTGGAACAGAGTCACTATCGTTTAAGTTCTTCATTTTATTTTTCTTCTTCTTTTTAACATTTTTCACTGAGTTTTGGTTGTTTTCGGCTTTAGTATCCGTATCACTACATTCCTGATCTGAATAATTTTGTTGCATATCTTTTTCACTGAATCCATTTTCATCCTCATGCAAATCTGGTCTGGAAATTGCGTCTGACAAATTTTTTAAAGATTTCTTTTTCTTTTTATGCTTGGTCTGATCGATAACTTCAACGGATGATTCTGGATATCCATTAGCACCTGCGTTTTCCGCGGATGATATTTCATTTCGCACTGAATTTGTATTTTTTTCCAGAGTATTTGAGTTTTCGGTAGTTTTCTTTTTCTTAGATCGTTTTTTCTTCTTTTTTGGTTTTGTAGCAGCTTCATTAGAATTATCTGTGCTTGTCTGCGAAATTTTTTCTTCTTCGGGCGGTGTATAAACGCTGGCCAAAATCTTCTTCTTCGTTTCGAGGTTTTGTGCTTTCTTTTTAAATGCCTGAACATCATATATCTCATCTTTATCGTCTCTGTATTGACAAGTTTTTTTAACAGAACACCAACGATTTAGTTCTTTGTCCTGAGCGGCCAAAATTTCATCAATTGTTAAACCAAAATCATTTGGGACGACTTTTCTATATTTAAATCTCACAGGCATATCACCGATTATGTCTTCATAATCTAACTTATAATACTCGTCCAGATACTCATCAAATGATTTACCATTAGGATCATACAATGGTTTAGGCTGTGAAAGTATTTTAGCGAATAAAGATTTCTTTCGTCCCTTCCTTTTTTTATTATTAGAAGTTGAGTCAATCATTTCCTGTTCGAACTGTGATCTCAAATCTTTTTTTGAATTAAATTCTTCTTCTTCTTCTTCACTGTAACCTTCTTCGTCATTTTCCTCCTCTTCTTCCACTGCATTCTGAGAATAATTCTTCTGATCTCTAGTCCAGCGATCCCAATTTTCATCGTCAATCTCCTCATCGTACTCAAATTCTGGTTTTTGTTCCTCTTCTACATTATAATAATCCTCGTTGAACATTTCTCTCATCTTCTGATCATGTTTATCGGGATCAAAATCACTTTCCATATCACTTTCATCCAAATTCAACTGATCTTGCCCACTGGCTTCTTTCAATTTTAGAAACTTTTCCTCTATTTCTTTTCTTTTTAGAGCTTTCAGGCGTTTCAGTTCTTCTCTCTTCTGCTCTTTCTCTTTCTTTTTTCTTTCCGCATACTCTTCTCGCTTTTGTTTCCTTTTGTTGTTTTCTCGTCTTAATGAATCCCCGACAGTTCTTGGGTAACTTTTTATAAATTCTTCATCAGGTTCCTCAAACCTAAAATTGTATTTATGCTCAAATATCTCCTGTTTCTCCAAGTCTTTTTCGTCCTCGTTCAAGAGTTCGATGTCCTGCGTGATTTCATCATACATTGGTATTTCGCCTGGCTTATCATCAGTGAGGTATCTTTTATTCAAAATGTAATCCCTTAAAAATTTTTCATCCTCGTCTATTTTCGGATCATTCCAGTATTTGTTCAGGAACAGCATATCTTTTTCTGTTTCTAGCCACTGCTTGTAATCAGCTTCTTCCTTTTCTTCTTCAACTTTAGACTTTGTTCTAACTTGAAACAACTCGTCTTCTTCATCGGAATCTGGTACTGCTTCAAGAAAACTTTTTTTGATTTCTTCTTCCTCCTTATTCGTCAAAAGTTGCTTCTCAAACAACTGTTTGTTATCATCGTCATCTTCATCAACAAAAATTCCATTTTGTTCAAGAACAATTTTCCTTTCATAATCTTTCATAAACATAGGTTTTTCTTTTTTCACTTTTGGTTTCTTTGGAACTGCTTCTTCTTTAAAGAATTCAGTGTTCTCATCATAAATTCTAGGATCTTTACTTTTCAACAAGCTCAAAGTCTTGAGAAAATCTTTTTCAATCTCGGGCTCTTCCTCTTCTTCACTCTCTGAAGACGAACTGCTGACTTCTTTGCTCAAGTCTTTCAGCTTCTGGAGTTCTTCTTTATTTCGCCATATATCATATCTTTCGGCATAATTTTTATTTATGGTAAACTCATTTTCAGGTTCTTCGTCTGACGAGTCATCTAGAAGCTTCATTGGAGGCCCCATTTTCTTATTGCTTCAAGGCTCTGCTTCAAAACAATTCAATAGAAAAATCGCTTGAAAATATTATTAACCTGAAATATACTGAAAAACAAAATAAAACGTTTTAAAGAAGATGAAAAAACAGTTAATTTAATAGATAATAAAAAATAGAAAAAAACATCTTGAAATCAAATATTAATCTGAAAGTATGCAACAGAATCTTATATCAAAGTAAAATTTATATATGATATGCAACTATGTTTAAGAAAATGAATTATTAGTAATTAATATATTACAAATAATGCATTAAATTTCATTTATAAAAATAAATAAGAAATGAGTTGACTCTATAAAATGCACAAAAAGAATAAGATTATATGAAACAAGCCCAATCAGTTTAAAAAAAAAAAAAACAATCACATTTGTAAATATTCAAATAATTAAATTATATAAAATGCACTAAATATGATGAAACAAGTCAAACCAATTTTTTTTTAAAAAATCATTCTATTTATAAAGATTTGAATAATTAAGCAATGTAAATTGCACAAAAGAATTCATTGACATTACACAACAAAATGGGATCATAGTGATATATTTTTGTTAAATTATACTTCTCACCAGTTAGAAAAAAAAAAAAAGCTTGTAATTCATAATCATGATTTTAACTGATGATATCCTAAAAATCTATCAATTTCATAGCTTTTGAACTTAAAAAAAATCTTATTGGAGCAAACAATCCAACCTTCTTTTACAACATGCTACAAATTTAACAATAAATTTGTTTTAAATTCAAATGATTATAGAATCTTTACCTGAATATTTATTCCTCGATTGTGCAAAAGAGCACATATTAGGAGCACACATTACAAATATATAGGGCACTATAATATACTAAATGTGCTACTAGTTAAATACTGTACATAATTTTACTAATTCATACTTGTATGAATGTCCTTGCAAAATAATTCATAAGGAAGATTTGCTGAAGTAATTTTTTTTTTCTCCTTAAAACATGAAGAAAAGAAAATATTCTTATTTTTTTTTTTATTAAATGACTACTTAAAAAAAAATTTCTAAGGCATTATAAATGACAAAAAGTAAGTGATAAGCAAAACAATAGAAGAAAATTGCTTAAATACTATATTTCCAAAGAAACCATCACAATATCAGGGTAAATTATTTTCACATAACAATATGTTGAATAAGTGGAGCTTTAATAACTTTAAATAAAGCATCATACAAATCAATGAACAAATTATTATATAGAAATTATGAAAGCAAATGGTAAGCAAACAAATGTAATTATTTATACAATAATGTAGTAATTTTAGTCACTATAATTGATCATATGTTTTATGAATAAAATTATCATAGAAATAAAATTTAAGAGAAAACGTGTTTAATTTAAAAATCAGAAAAAATTTAAATCAAAAAATAGAAACACTCATTACAGTGCTAACTTATGTAACATATATAACAATATAAGTTAATTTTAAAAACTATATAAAATAATAGTGTACATAAAGTAGTTTATTATGCAACTGATACTATTTTCCAAAGCTAAAAGTAAGTATTTGTGTAATATTATATTTTCCTAGTTGGTAACATGATTTGGAAGCAAATGATCAAAGTGAATTAATTAAGCTAGATGAAATGAATAACTTTAAATATAATGTACAATATTTAATTTTTCTTAAAACCATTTTATAATTCTGCTTTTCTTATAATTTCGAATTAAGAAACATTTATTCGATTTTTTACAAAATTATAGGAAATTATACAATTGATATCAAAGATGTACTATAGAAAAATAAGCATTTTCATTAAGTCCTGGGAAATTTATATGACTAATGATATAAACTCATATACAAACATTAAAATCATCAAAACATTAAAAATGAAGTCTAATTTCAAATTCAAAGTTTTTTTGGGGAAAAAAACTTGCACATAAAGTTTAATTCTAAATAATAGTATTAAAAATTAACAAAATGTCAAATGTGAAGGGAAAAAAAATAAAGATTACTAATTTTAAAGAATGCAGATTGAAATTCAGGAAAAGCAAATCATTTGCTCAGCAAGCACATTCTTATTAAATACATTACTATGCATGAAATATAAATACATAACTGAAACAGCTTTTTAGTTTGTTTTTGATACAGAAAGAAGTCAAATTCAAAAATATATAAATGCAAGTCAGAATCGAATAAATTAATATAAAAAAATGGTATAAAATTCAACATATCTGGTACATTACAATTTCCTTGAGATTTAAACTATTGTTACCATCGAACAATTATCCTTAGTGTTTTGAAACACAGAACATAATTCTCCAATAAAATGTTGCAAGCAAAAGCAGCAAAACAATTTACTGCGACAGCAAGTAAATATATAAAACATAAACCACACTAAATTTTGGAGATATTAAATAAATTATAAGGGACTTTAATGTTTTTATTCTGAGAAATAACCTCATATTCATCAATTATTCAGACCAAGTATGGTCTCAATTATTCTCTATAATTTAAGAGTTCCAATGTTTTTTTAATGCACTTATTTATCATTATTATGATTATAGGCAGTTTAAATTCAAAAGGAATAACATAAAAAAATGAATTCATATAAAAATGTCTGATGAAATTCTTTAAGATGATAAATCTAACAAAGGTTATATGACTGACAAAGACTTTAAATGGTTAAAATTCTTCAAAAAAAAAAAAAATTCTTTACAATTTGCTTAATTGAATATCACTTTAAAAGCATGGATTTGTAATACATGAGGTATGGCCAACATTTTAAAGTATATTTATTCTCAATCATTTTTCTTATTGGCAAAGAAAGAATAAAAAAATGTTGACTTCCTCTTCAATGCAAGTAAACAAACATCTATAAACATTGCACAATGAGAATTATACAAAATCTAATAAAATTTATAATATTTAAAGAAAAAAATTATTACATGCATGATTTTGCTTTTAAAATCAATAATGATAAATATTTCCTAAAATCTGAGACTTATAAACAAGTTACTGGAATGAAATTTATCATTGCATGAAAGAAAAAAACACTATATCTATGAAAAAATATATATATCTAAGAAAAAACTGCATTGCTTGGCACACAAAAATGAATTATTCTGGTATAAGCTAAATGAACTTTTCTTATATACTATTATTATATAAGAAATTGTTTGAATTCCAAACTACCACACATAAAATTGCATTTGCAATGAAGTAGTTCTTTAAAAAAAGGTTCATGCATCGAAAGAAAAAAGTTCATGCATCAAACTACTGCACAGGAAAAAAAAAAAAAAATGGAAATCTTTAATAGATATTCTCTTCTTGTTAGACAAGCAATTGTCAGAGAAATCAGAATATGCTTTGCTTCTTTGGGATTTTTATTTTTTATAATCTCGAGGAAATAGCCCAATTTTTATTTATTTTCAAGACCGATTTCTTTATCCAGATCAAAGTAAGCATAATGTAGTGTATCAAAAAGGAAAGCAGGAAACAGCACAATGTGAAAAAGTATTCTGAACATATATATCTTTAAAAAGAATTTCTGACATAAAGGTTCCACTCTGTGGAGAAAATAATAGCCTGTATAACTCATAGGTTATGTAGGCTATTTTAAGTTTAAGTAAATTATTTCTAAAATGTAGATTTATGATAAATTATTACATGTATATATATAAAAAGTTAAAAAAATTATTTTAAATCTGTACTAAAATTATAAATGTTGAAGCTTCTATGTTTGGATGGATGTTTGTTTGTCAATCACACCAGAACAGATGAACAGAATTGGATGAAATTTATCACAGAGATAGAACATAGGCTACTACTTATTCCAGTTAATATAGAGGTTAATTTGTTATTTATTAAAAATTAACTTTGGAGCCAAAAAGCTGAGGCCAAATCCCACCAAAGATAATTAACGATCCAGTTATTTCCCCTCCACACACACAACAGTAATGAGATTAAGCCTAGTGTTATTTTGATCTTTTATTTCAAATGATTATGTTTATTAACGTTTGATGTATTTAAAATCAAATGTTGTTAATTAATCAGTCTTTCGGATTCATTCTGAAGTACTTTTAAATTGAAAGAAAACAGAATAAAGGAAATAAAAAATTTCTCACACACATTGTGTTATTCCAACTGGCGTACGAAAATCAGACATTTTTGTTATGCCAACTGGCATTGAAAGTTCAGGCATGATTGCTGACAACTGTGTTTTCATTTAAATTAAAAATTATGTGTATAATATTGTTGTAACTATTCCAATCTCAATTAATAAATATAATGGATTTGACTTGATTTTTAAGAAATACAGGCTTGATTTGCTGTTTTGTTTTATTTCAGGTGCACACTGTAAATAAATTGTTTTTAGGTTAGTAGAGTACTTAAAAGGAGTAATCAAACTCAGGTTATGTCAGTAACTAGAAGTAAAGAGTCGAATCCTCAAGCAGAATTTAGAAGAATTAAGGAAGCAGAGCAACAGACTACATCTAGATCAGCTAAAATGCCATAAATGGTATTGGAATAATGGAATTTATCAAACTGTTTTATAGATAGACATCAAAATTTCCATGCATACAAAGATGCAAGTATAAGCTAATAATTCATAAATTCTAAAAATAAATCAGGTAACAATTTAAAAAAGATTATTATAGTGCAAAGTATTTTATTAGCTATTTAGAACATTTAATGCAAAAGAAGTTCAAATGTTTTCCAAGTTGCAACCAGTTTGGCATATTTTGTATTTTGCTCTTTTGGAATAACCATTTAATATTCCAATACGGTGCCCAATGTTGAGCAAAAGGAGCGAAAAAAGTAGATCAACCATTATCTTAACATGGGTTAAAACTCCTGTACCCCTTCACCAATTGCTTCCCTTTCGTTGGTTTTCTTTTTTGATACAGCCAGTAGACAAATGTTTATAACAATTATCGATTTAGCACATTCATCAATTATGGAAACAAAATAGAATATCTTCTTTGCACTTCTTGACAAAATTAAGCATTTTTAAGGTTCTTAAAAACTGTTTTCAAATTTAACTGCTTTTTAATGATTTTTCACCCTGTATAATAATTAAGGTAGTAATAATAAATTTCAAAACCCTTTCACATGAAATCTGAGTAATGGTTTGAATTGGAATGTTATCACAGAAAGTAGTATTAAATGACAAAAAGAAACCAATGGAAAGGATTTTCCTAAGAAAAAAGTATTAAATATTTTGTTACTTTGATTTTGATGAGATCTTGCCTGATAAATTTTTATCTTCGTCAATTTCAATTGGTTGATACAAATTTTCTATAAGTATAGCTGATAAACTGAACAATAAAAAAAATACAGAAATGCTTGAAATATATGATTTAACTATTTTATCAGACTTTTCTAATTTTAAATCAGTGATATTTTGTTAAATTACATTTTAATTAAATTAAACTAAATTTTAATTTTGTTAAATTAAAATAATGACAGTGACTCAAGAAAAAAACAACAACAAAAAAAGTGTTTCTGAAACAATGCAATATTCTATATATTGGATAACTATGTTTTGTCAAGACAAATAAAAACAAGTATAATATAATTTATTTTAGCAATAATATCTTTTTTAGAGACCCAGAATAAACATTAACAATTTAAAATACTCAATTAATACCAGGTGTTTCAAAATAAACACTACAGCTTTAAAGCTAAGTGATATTTATTTACTTGACTAATATTACAAACTTAAATTCAAAGAGCAAATGCTTTTCCAGTGCCAATGATGTGGAGGTTGTTTTCAGAGTGCCTAGGCTCAGTGGCCTTCAATCTCCCTTTCGACTAGAATGATGAATGGGTAACAGACAGCTTATTATTGACATAAATGACTATCATATATATTTTAACTTGACATTTAATTTAAAAAAACAATAGGGAGAAAGAAGGCAATTTAAAAAATCATATCACATTGCAGGTTTTTCTAATTAGTACATTGGCAATTAGCAGGGTTGCGGAAATGGTTTTCTAACAAGTGTTCATTGCGTGATCCATCATACAAAACACAGCACAACAATAAACAAGTTTTCTCCATATACTGATAAACAGATCTGGAATAACTGATGTAACAACTACTTCAGTCCTGGTTCTAAAATATGGTAGGCATGTTACTGATGTGGCACATATGCATAATCCTTCCAAAATACTTAAAAGAAAATCTTTCAGAGGTTTTTTAGAAATATATTAAATGTTACCTCATATATTACTTCAAAAAAATTTCATCATTCTGTATTCTTCTCTTTCAAAGACATCTAGTGGTTCATATTGATAATATCATCTAAATTACTATTACTCAGATTTCATCACAATTGAGCTTACCATGGAACATGCATTGAACTGTTTTTAAAGAACTGTACTTTGCAAATTACAAAGCAGAAAGAACTTTTCGATTTGGTAGTTGCAGTTTTTGTTACTAATAATTTTATGCAAAATATGTATTACATGAAAAATTGTAGGTACAATTTGATAAACATAAGATTATGAGCATAGATACCATTAAAATGGCATATTTAATCTTCAAGACTAGAAGTGAAATAAGATTGTTTAACCTTATGTAAGTAGTACCATAAACAAATAACTACATAATACTAATTTTGAAGCATCTGGTACTACATACTGAAACTAATAGCATGAATAAATAATTTAAAAAAAGGAATTTTGTTCGCTCAGAACAAGATATATATACAAAAATTTTCATAGCTACTTAAAAACAAAAGAATATGATCAATACTATAAAACAAAGCAATAATTGATTGTTTTCAAAAGATGTTAAAATGTCATATGCATATTATAGATAAATGATAATGAAATATATTTTATGATATCACAATTTCATAAATCATAACTCTCTAAGATCAAGACAATTCCTATTAGAAAGCCATATTTCTTAAAACATTTGATAATAATTAAAGCCTGTTATAAAATATCAAGAACAAAATTTTGCAAGAAACTGATACTATTTGTAAATACAAGAAAAATTTCTAACATAAAAAAATTCTAAAGCTCAGAATTGTAAATAATCAATTTCTTAAAATATTAAATAGCTTTGTTTATTTTTTTAAATCTAAAATCAAATTGATTTCATGTAATTAATAATTCAAAGTATTCAAAACATTTCATGTCATCAACTTAAATCTATAATTAGATAATCAGATCACAGATTGTGTGTATTGTAAGATATATTGGTTTTTCCAACAAATCTATAAAGAAATTTTTAACTCAAAAAATATAATCTTAAAATCTGATTAAAACCTCAATAATTCAAAAGGAACAGCACTTAAATATTTACACTTTTCCAAAAATCAAAGAGAATTCGTAATCTAGGATAATGGTATTTTCTTACATTTTGTCAACACTAATAAAATATTGAAAATAACGTGTTTCTGTTAAAAATAAAGCATTTTTTATCTAAGAAGCAATGAAATAACAAAAGAATAGAGGATTTGTAAAAATGCTTTATAATTTCAAAATATAAAATCTAAATGTATTTTCTTCAAAGAATCCCACACTATAATTATATGTTAAAAACAATGACATCACCTTTCCATTAAAATTCTACAAAATACTATACAAATTTAGATTCATAAAAAAATTATAATCACTAAGTTTCATAGAATCTTACATAGTTATGATCTCAAAGAACTTATTTACATTAGTAACCTATTTATTTAAAGAAGCTTCTGATGCAACATCCATTCCATAATCAAAGATTATCATTTTATAACAGCAAACGATTTGAAGCTAAATTTTCATAAAAAGGCAATAAAGAAATAAATATATTTTTAGAGCAATAACCATACAGATATAATTCCCATAACAGTTAACTAATTTCTGAACAAAGTTTGAGGTTGCAAATAGAAGCAAATAGCAAAATGTGACATCCATAAATAAAGATGTTATTTTTTGCATTTCTTAGAGGTATCAATTTAAAATGAAAGACATTCATGAAGAAAATCATAAGATAACCAAATATTTAATTAATGGCTTTTGAAATCAGAACTATATTTTGCACATTTTATAAAAATATATAACATAGGAGTGTAAAATACATTTCACAGCAAAGCATTTTTTAATTTGTAAGCAATGAGATCATAATCGTATGTCATAAATTTAACTGACAATCAAAGAAATCATAAATGAACTTTATAAATTTAACTAATTTACAAAAAAAAAAAAAATCATTTTAGGTGATTTTAACATAAACTAACAGTAGTAAACTATTATCGTGTATTAATCTATTATAATAATGGTTTGATGATTCATGGATAGATGTAAAATTAGAAAGAAAAAAATAATGTAATGAAACATCATAAATGAAGATAAAACAAGTAGCATTCATACATGTAATATGATATATTAAGGACCATTAAGATTATGTAATTGAAAGATTGTAAATTTCTTCCAATATTTCAATGAAATAATCTTAATGAAACTGAAATTTTAAATGTAATATATGAGAAATAAAAAAAAAAATGCATCTTAAAATATTTCTGTAAATTTAGTATATTGATTGAAAAAAAAGTATGACTTACCTAGGAAATCAGATACATCATATTCATTTTCTATTTATTTTCAGCATATTCATCTCTAGAAAATTCTTAATCATACATGACAAGACTCAGTTTTATTTGCCAATTTGCTTCAGGGCTATTTAATAAAAATATATAACAATCATGCTAGAGCCATTACAATGAAAATAAAGCTATCATATATTGATCATTTTATAGATTTCAAAATATTATGCATAAATAAATACAAAAAAAAAAAATTCAAATATATATATATGTAAAAAAGATAGTCTATAATCATTGACAAAGCTACAATCATAACTCATTCAGCAAAGGAGAAAATGGACAAAGTATTAATTTTAATGAATTTCATTTTAAAGTAATAGCAATATTTGTTCCAATTTATTTAAAATTCTGTCAGGCATCCTTTCTAGAAATCAATACATTTGGTAGAATTTATACCATTATGTACTTTTCCATATGCATTTCACATGCTATTTTTCCCACGTTAGATATGAAATTTCATGTTTTCAATTAGATTATCTTTATCCATGAATAATAAAATAAGTATGAATAATATTTTAGTAGTAAAATTAATTGTGTTTGGGTTCAAGTGAGTTAAATGGAATATCTAGATGAAATGAAATGAGATACACTGCTATATATTTAGCAAACATAAGTTTCACAAAATAATTTTTATTCTTCTTAATGACACTGCATTTTTCATTTAAAGTTTTTTAATTAGAAGTATGAAAGATAAAAAAACTGAATTGCTTAATTATTCTAAAAACTTTTCTTCCATATAGGTTAGCTTCTCTTTTTTTATGGCATGCCTTTAATCCATCATTCAGCATTTTTTTTAAAATTTATATTTGCTCACAATTTATTTAAAATATATAAGTATGGAAACAGATATATTTATTTAGCCAAAATGTAACTATACATAAACTTATTCAAATAAATTTTATCAAAAGCCCGTACCATTTACCATTATTAGTATAAAGCAATACTTTTTTCAACAGTGGGGTATAATGTTACAATAACCATCACAATCAAAACAAGAATGGAAATATTAAAAAAATTTTTTTTTAATGATATGTAATGTGTATATAAAGAGCCAAAGATCAATTTAAAAATTTCATTTGTAATCAAAGTGTATCTTGGTACCAACCTGAAAATGAAAAATCTTATCTTCCCCTACAATAAAATGTTAAAATAAATACCTATTCCGTAATTTTATAAATATATATATATAGTCAAGGGGGGAAAAAATATTATTACTTCATAGTGAATTTTGATAGACACAAACAATTTCAAGGAAGAGAGAAAGGAATAATCTCACAACAATATCAGTAGACCATGTTAATTAGTCAATGCAGAAGTTGAATAAACTTAAATGAAGTTCAAAAACTAATGTATTAACTAATGTATTATAAAGAAAAAGAATAGTCAATTAAATAAAAAATTTAAAGAAGCAAAAAAAAAAAAAAAAAAAGTTAAAACTGACACGAACAAAATTTCTTAATATTATTTATAAAAATATTTTAGGAAAGTCCTTTTATCAAGTTGAGAATTAAGAAATACCCACAAAACAATTGCATACATTGGTTATATATGAAATATATTATATACTGTATATTATTATAATCATAAAAGGCATAATGGTTATTAAGTTATATATTTTAAGAAACGACAACAAAAAAATGGTAATTTATGACAAATAACAACATAGCTTTCATAGTATTAATATAATTTAAGAAAGATCTTTTACAAGTTATATTCTATGGTAGACAGATTCTCCATTGGCCTTGATTATTTCTCTTAAATATAACAACACTATTCCCATAAGTTTATTTTGTAGTTACAAGCAAAATATTTTTTCAACAGGGTTCTAACTTATATTGAGGGGGTGGGAAGGAATTCAAAGACTTTAAAAAAGAAAATTCAGGGATTATAAAATTAGATGATTCAGATATGGAAATGCAAATAATAAAAACAAATCCACTATTAAACTTTAAATAGATAAACAATCTCTTGTTTACTACTTCTAAAATGTTTAAGAAATAACACTAAGGAAATTTCTGCTTATTTTCATAAATTAAAACTTATAGCTCAAAGTAAGATTCAAAGTCATAATGATACTGACCTCACAAGCACTTTTATATGCTAAGTGACATTACTACACATTTACAATTAAAATAACAAATGCCAGAACCTGAAGAATCACTTAGTGCTTAAAAAAATGAATGGAAAAACATAAAACACAAATTAAGAAATTTTTATTTATATTTAAACAACTGAACTAGAAATGATGTAAAAAAATATGTATATTAAAAATATCTTAACATTAAGATATTTCAAATCAATTATTAAAGCAGCAATTCCTAAAGCTTTGATTCTATTACCATTGGAAATCTCAATTTTCCGACTTTTCAATCAATTAGTTTAGCTAGGAATTTTTATTTGAAAAATCAAAGAAACACTATTTAGTTTTTAGACTTTCAAGAACCAAATTTTTTATGGCACTGAAATTTTTCAAAAAGTTAATGATCATCTTTACTAATGCTAAAAATGACAAGTGTGGTCAATCCTAATAGATGAATGTTAAAAAATGAATAATTTTGATAAATGACAGGGGGGGGGGGAGGGAAACTAGTGTCGGAGATACTGGATTTTATTACATTTAGATTTCTTTACTTTTGTACTTTTTTTTTCCAATCAGTTTCATTTAGAGGCTATCCCGATCCATCTTTATCCATAGTAATTAAAACTCATAGTACTTTTAAGTAACATATTATACTGTAGATGTTAATTTATTGACATTTTAATTCATTTATTTCATAAAAAACTCATTATTTTTAAATCAATAATTAACTCACAAACAGTTTTAAAAACTCATATTTAAGATGATCAGCTGATGTTAGAGTCAAACAATTATTGCTATCATGGCTTTGTGATGTTTACATAAGCTCCAGCTTCCCAATTTACTGTGAAACTGGATATTATTGTGATATTTTAAAAAAACATTTTCTTTTTCATGATACTTCACAATATTTCCTATATTTATATCAATCCAAAGTTTTATTTTGTAAAAATAGATAATTATCATAAATAAGTTCTAAAGACATAGGAACTAATTAAACTATTATTACAATAAATATACATCAATAATAATTTCTTTATGGATATGTATTACTCACTCTATATGTATAATCTGTTCACCAATCTGTGATGTTTAGGAGCAAGACTTAATAAACTTTTCTTTCCAAATAAACTATTGCTATTTATTCTAAAATTTCAAATCAAACACAATAATTAGTCAAATAAATCTAATAAAACAAGCTTTTTTTTAAAAAAAAATTAAAACTTTACACTCTAAGCAAAGATATGTGAAATTAATTGCATTTGCTACAAAGGATTTAAAATTCATACATTATTAGAAATTACATATAAGACCAAACAATGATCACACATTGTAATATTTAAGAGCAACAAAAATGCATTTCAATCGAGCTTGTGTTTAAAAAAATACCTATTTAATGCCTGTTTTAAAAAAATTTAACCTTTGAAGCATGATTAATTTGTTAGAAATGAAATAATTGCAATTTACAGCTCTATTTTACATCTGCTACAGAGCTGTCGATTATTAATAGAAATATATAAAAATAATATTTAAAAGGAAAATTATTTTACCAGATTTACCACATGCGTTTTGTTTGGATGGAAGAGAAAAGCTGTAGTCGCAGTTAAACAAGATAAGAAACTCAGCTGAGTAAAAAAAAAAAAAAAATGTTAAACGCTTTACAATCCTAAAAAGAATTTATTTAATTTTGTTTGCAACTTTATTATTTTTTTCTTAGATATATGATTGTTAGAAATATCTCTTAAATAATTAAATACCGATGTCTTATTCTGAAAATATATTTCTATTTTAGAATGGCAACAACTTATATCTTTAGTTTTGTATTCATCTTCTGCAGTTTCATAAAAATTGGTATTTATGTTTTTTTCTTTGCCGGCAAAGCGATTGGGACTTATCTCGCCCTTGATTAATCGCACAGTTGTTCGTTTGAAAATGGTATGTGAAATTCATTTTATACATAAGAAAATGTTGCATTGTTTTTCCCTTGCGACTTGTACTTTTTAGTTTGAAACTTTTATCTACTTGTAAAAATTATAGCACCTGTTTGAATGGTTGATGAATTTCTCTGTGTATTTCTGGTGATTATAGGAATTTTCTATAAAATAAATTTTTATTTGAATTTCAAAAATGATTTTTGCATGTAGTTATTTTTTTAAATAATTTGTAAGAATTCTGAATTTTCTGTCAGATTCCAATTTGCAATTTTCTTTAATCTTGAAAGCCATGAGCGATAAAAACCCATCAATTGCTTCATTTTGACATATGATAACAATTGTATGTTAATTTTAAGTATCTTTATTAGTATCTTTTTATTTTTAAATACATAAACGATACAGAAAAATTGAGTTAATGTGATATTATGGTTTGATATAAATATTAAAAGAAAAAAAAAGTAGCCAATTATTTGTATTGGTTAAAAAAAAAAAAAAAACTGAAACCTGTACAAAGTTATTTTATTAAAAACAGTATTTACATAGATAAAAGAAACAAATGAAGAGACTTTTTTTATAAATACAAATAACTGTGTTAACAGAAGAATTTTTTAAATATAAAGTTTGCATTGAATGATGTATGCAAATATGAATTTTTGTTCCTTTCAAAATTAGCTAGATTGGGCATGTTTTTTTATTACTAGAAGTAGTAAATTTTGTTTATAATTGAAAATGTAAGCAGCAAGTAAAAATGTATCATAGTACATCAAGTGATATGACTCCTAACTTCTTTCCAATATCAGTGTTGTTGTCATATATAGAAATGATT
>JAPMOQ010033956.1:323776-385375 GCA_026543055.1 Argiope trifasciata
GAAAAAGTTATTCTGTACTTTTTCTTTTCCTTTATCAACTGATGAATACTTATGGATTAATTCCTTGAAACAATAGTTGATTTCCATGAAGCTGAAGTTATTGAAAATTCTGAAGAAAATATTTAGTTCACTGATGAATAACTTAGAAGCTTTTCACAAATAAACCATGAAAAAAAATGCAAAACTTCAACAAATGTAGAAGGCGTTATAATTATTAATTTTACAGTTGGAACAATCGGCCTATATCGAAATTTGATTTGGCCACAATGCAATGAGTTCCCCGTTTGCGTGGGACTATGCTGTCGACCTTCTATGAATCCAGATAAATGGTTTTTGTTCTGTAGAGATTCGAAAAAATTTGCAGTCTTAAAAATAACCATAACTCCTTTTATTGATAATTTGAATAAGGTTTTCTATATTGTTTTATCAAGTCCGAGCCATACATATTCGATAGAAACCTGCTGTTTGCTTCGTGGCTGAGAATATTAAGGGGAAAAAAAGAGAGAGATTGAAAAAGCACATTTGCGACTTTTAACAGCTCAGAAAATAGATTCTCTATTTTTCTGAATTGACTCTGGAACCAAAACTAGAGAACTGTTTGGCCATCATGTAAGCGGGTCTGGCGTACTTTAAATCCATCAGGGCCAAATGTACTCTCATTGGTGCGGTGTCATGTGGAAATTTTGGTGTGTAGGTGCCAGCCCTAATGTCGTCCTCATGATCCCGGTTCAAAACTACGAAATCCGTCCCAAAATAGCTCTAGTGTTGCTTTGAAATGGGGCTTTAATATAACATAACGGAACTCAACTTGGGCATCAACTTAAGATAGTTGAAGTTATCATCATTGTATCCTGATTGACATGGGAAATTTATGCATGTGAATCCAATTTCTACAATTTAGTTTTCTCGTGCAGTAAGTGTAGAGAGTAATAATAGCAATCAAAATATTCGCACTGGTATTTTGACGAATCCACACGCTAAGTGGATTACGACCTACTTGAGTTTTAAAAACATATTTTTAACAAATTTTAATCTATCTGTGACAAAAATGACTTAAAAACGCTTCAGGCTAGACAAATGAAATGTAGTATACAGACTTAAATCCAAACTAGTGGATTATCAAATTTTGAACAAAATTCGTTCAGAGGAAGTTCGTCTATTTTAATGTACTTTAGCACGATAACTAGAAAACGAATAGAGATATTTAGATTTAAAAAAACTGTGCACATATTTAAAATTATTATAGATGCCTAAATTTTGAGCGAAATAAAAAAAAAGGATTAGACCATTTGTTCGTCTGTACTTTCAGAAACATATAAGATTTTTTTTAAATTCAATGACTTAAATACATCAAATCTGATATGTGATTTTGCGAGTTTAAGAGTAATTTCCTGCCAAATTTCTGCTTCAATCGGCTGGAAAGAATATGTTTGAAACTTAAATTTAATTTTTTTATTCTTTTCACAACATGCCAAAGACTAATCACCTAAATAGCTGGCCAAGGATTACACGCTAGATTCAGAAAAAAGGCTAAATTCACGCCAAAAAAATATTTCGTAACTATTGTATATCAATGCTATGAATGGATAATATCTTATCTGCGAGAAAATTTTGAGGTGGACTGCTGTTCTCTGGTAGTATAACTAATGGCTCTATTGCCAATGGAGTCTTTCTATTCGCAACTCTGCAAAGAAAAACCCAGCGGTTAAAGCAACCCCTAGTATTTATATGCATTTTAAGACATACGAAAATCCTGAAAAAGGTCGTCGAAGACAATTAAACAGTCTCAATCAAACATTATTTTATCATTGTAAGGATGTATATACTTTACAATTCATAGGAGTCTGATAAATATTAATATGTATCAGGTTTAATATAAGTGACAGTTTAATTGTGCGTGCAAGTTATAATAGAGCTGTGACTAAGTCAGAGAAATGTTTACTTATGCAAAATAATTCTTTCCTTTGAATCGTTTTTCTTTCCCATATTATGAAATGCATATTATCAGAAATTATCATTCTAATGATCAAACTTCACTCTCCCTCTCTAAAGTGCTGTAAACAGGAATACTTTAACTATTTCAGCACTTAAATTTCATTGGTTAAAAAAAATGTAGACTTTCACCAAACATTTGCCACATTTGTTTCAAACTCAAACGGGAACCCATTCAAAACAAAGACATCGTAAAATTCACAAACAGAATAAAAATTACTCTTCAGAGAGCTTTTCCTCTGAATAACTTTTCCTTATATAGTCACATCCAATGGCATTGTCGCTTTTTGCCATTAGGGGGTCCCAACTCGGCTGACCCTGCAACGACATCATCTTCTCCTCCCACGCCACTAGAAAACATTAAATTGATCCATTGGGTGCAAACGCACTACAATACGACACTTTCCCACTGGATTAGTATTTACGATCCTTCCATAAAGTCCATTTTGTCAGTCCATAAGCCTTGTTAGGGCGAGATTTAAGGAGTTCCTATATATAATATTGCAAGGAATCGACCTTATGTCATGGGCTTTCAGTAGGTTACGGGCCCGAGATTTATGGCTTGTATGATCTCTGGAACGGCGGAGTTTATGGTGGGGTCGATGACAGTGGGAACAATGTGACGAAGTGTACGGAGATGGATGAGGGTGATTTTGGACCAAAAATTGAGAGTCATGCCATAAATGTGGACTATTGTTTGATGTTATTGATGAGTTTTTTGTTTCGTTGCAGACTGGATCATTATCGACGAAATATGCGTACCGTTGGTAAGCATTGCTGTTACTCTGTAAAATCTCAGTGTTGCTAGATTTCGCTCATAAAGCAAACTACATGCTTCTCTTTAGACATTTAAGCAATTGTTTAACTCATAACTGGTGACATGAATTTCCTCATGCAGCCAGAGATATGGAATCGAAATGACTCTACTGTTATTTTTCTTTTTTGTCTTTTGTAAACAGCATTGGAATTTATTTCGGAAACATCCAGGATTCATGTACTTATTAAAATTGTTGCATGTTATAATATTAAATGTTGTAAAGATGTCACCAGAAAAACTTAAACAATCTTTTGATGAAAATCTGCTTCATTTAGAGATTATGGAATTACATTGATTTTAATAACTGTTAGAATTTAACAAACAAAAGTGAAGAATATAATATTTTAAACTACTATTTTAAGAATACTTTTCTATTATTTTTGCATTATTCAAATTAAAAATAGTTTCAGAGACATGGAGTCTTTGATACCATAAATAACACCAACACTTTAAAAATAATATCTCGGTTATAAACATGTATTCATACTTTTGCCAACGTATTGCTTAAAGAACAACTTGATGGTTCCAAAGAAACGATTGTTTTCAAAGGGCAAAATACCACATGATAATCAGAGTTAATGAAGAATGCGGAGTCATTTTGATTCCCTTTTTTCTCATTGATGACGGAACGTATTTCCCAAAGGACGGGTTGTGCGATGGCCGGTGATGGCCCTTCGGACTTTACCACAGTTCCAGCCAATGATGTTGTTGTGGTGGTTCGTTATTCAGATTTTTCCGTGTTACTTCGGACGGTTCTGAGTAACCACTTTAAGGTTAAGTTTCATTTTTAAAGTAATGTCCCGTCTCAATTTTGAAGTAAGGTTCGATCGTGATGACTTTATTATTCAAATATTTTTTCGCTATGAATTGCAACTGAAAAAGTTAGATTTATGATAGAGGACAGTGCGTCGAAATTCGAAGCTATATATAAAACTTAGATTGCTTTTACTGAATGTTGGGCTTATATCATGAAACATCTAGTTTAATATTTTATTTCAGTTAATTTCTTTTTCAGTTATTAATTTTATTTTAAAAATAAACTCGATACCAGAATGCAAAAAAATGTATAGAATTTATTTTGATGTTGCTAAATAATTGCATTACTTGTAATAAAATTAATACTGTATTTTTTATGAGAAAGAGAAAAGTATTTATTTCTAAACCTAAACAAATCTTTATATACAGAAAACCGTAACATATATTATGACTGTTAAAAAAAGGGCGTTTTCGTAATATTTAAAATTTCAGATTTTTTTATAAAGTAATTGCCAGAATTTTTCAAAATGCCAGAGTGAATTTTTCTTTTAGTTTCCTTAATATTTGAAAGCAAGAGTAATTGAAAAATATCTTAATTTAAGACATTTCCTTAGTGAGTATTAATTAAATTATATATAATTTATTGACGGTTATTTGTAACATATGATACATTATTTATTTAATTTCTAAAACATGGTGGTTGACAATTTTTGTTTCATCTTTTAAAATGAATGAAAAGAGAGTAAGAAACGGTTTAATTTTGAGAGAGGACTTTTTAATAAATGGGGGAAAAATTGGAAGGCTAAATTTATGATTACAGGCGCATGGAAGATTTAGATTAATTTTATTTGTAATGATGCATTCTGAAGAAGCTTTAATGATGGATAGGCAAGTATCGCAATATACGTTGCATATACTTGTTAAACGTATGTAATATTTGTATGTATCTTATAGAGTAGTCTATGCTTGTATGTAATTTGTAAATTTGCGTATACTTGTACGTACAATGTACATAATACTTGTTAAACGTTCGATTGATAATTACCGTGATAAATGAGGGGTTATTTTCAGAGCAATCAGAATGAGGTAAAAAATACCCTTAATTATATTTTTACAGAAAAGATTGTTATATGCTTAACTTGTTTTTAATTTTATAAATGTTATTTAACTCTAATTTTAATTTCTTTTCAATAACACCAATAACATTTTTCTGTCTAACATATATAAATTTCAAACAAAGATTTTAAAACTTTGACTTCCGAAATAAAGTTTTTTTTTTTTTTCTGAATCAGGAGGAAGTTTTAAAAGTTTGATTCCTGGCAAGAAGTGAGGAGCAGACGTAAAATGCTTTATTCAGAAGCTATTTTTTCGAAAGGAAGGAAAAGAAAAGATTTTTTTTTAAAAAAAGATTCCTTTCTTTTCACAATTTTTTTTTAAAGATTTTTCTTTGTAACTTTGAAAACTTTACCCTCCGATCTTCTGGCCATTGATTATCTACAAAAGCTACTAAATTTTGGATTTAAAAAAAATCCCGAAATCTTCTGCAAACGAAAATTGAATCACTTACGGTTTTTCACATTGGCTTAAATTTCTTTTGAAATGAATTTTTGCATCTTTTCTAGAAGCTTAAAAGAACTCTAATTATTTTTAAATAGAAAGAGAAAAACTTTTGCATTAAATTATTTTTGGAACCAATTACATAAAACATCTATGATAACTAAATTCATTCAAAACTATTTTTTAAAAAATCGTTTCATTTTCCATAAGACAAATTTGCATTATGTCAGGTTTACGGTCGGCCAGTTATAAGATGTCAAGCGGACAGAGCATGCGTAGAAAGGCTGAAAAATGCTGTTCGATTCATGGCAAGTACGTGTTCCGGAGGCACATCATGCCCCTCTAGTGTATTTTTTTCTTACTGCGTAGGCGCTTATAGAATTTGGCATGAAAAAAATGATTCCTTAGCATAAATTGATTCCAAAATTTTTTTAACGTTGTTCTTTCTGATGCAAGGCTGCTTTTTTTTCTAAAATTTTATTTATCATTTTTTTTTCTTTAGTTTTTCAAATTTACTTATGTTGACCTTTTCTTCTTTATTTTACCATGTTTCTTTGTGTAAATATATATCATTTTAAAACGATAGGCATTGAAAGAGAAAAATTCAGAGATACCAAATCGGCAATTTGCAGCCAAGCATAGAATGCCTGAATCTATCTTATGAAATTGTGGAAAACATAATTAAGTCACTTTCTGCGCATGCGCTTTTTACTGACCCAAGATCACTATAATACAAATAATACCGCATTTATTTTAAAATAATTTATTTTCAATATAACTAAATTTTTTTCTGGAAATTATATTGCCCTTATAATCATCTACTTCCGCATTTGACAAAAAATCTTTATCAAAATGGAAAATATTATGTCTTTTGAGACCTAGCATTAATAAAAAAAAATGTGTAGTTATGACAATTTATCCTCGAAATACTAATTTAACAATAAATAAATAATAATATGTCATGGTGACTCATATTAATAATATATTGGTGATTTAATATATTGATTATTATATTGATATTATTGGTAATAGTACATTGAGGATTTCTTCATGTACATGAAGAAAATGAAACAAAAATAAAGCGTTATATTATTATTCTAATAATCTGCGAACATTCCTCTAATAAATTTACCATGTAATTATTTCAGTAACTTATTTTTATTCTATTTTGTAATAAAAATGTTAATTATGCAAAAAATTAATTATTCGGCACTTTTACATTTTCTCTAGGCTCTTAATACACTAATTTGTGTAGTGTAACAAAAAAATAAGAAAATACCACAAATTATGATTTTTTGTACGAAATTTTATTTATTTCGAAGCCCTACAAACCAACTTTACATTAGATATCACTTTTGTTTGAACAGATTGTTTTGATTCCTTCATGCATTGATTACCTAACAAATGTACTTACTACATTTAGGATTTTAATTACATTGATCATGGAATTAAAATCCAAAATATAGTGCATTTACAAAACAGCCACTTTGTACATTTGCTAAACAAATGTATCGCCGTTTCTGCTTCGATTCGACTTTTTTCATTATATATATATATATATATATATATATATATATATATATTCAAACTGAATGTTCCAAAATCTGTCCTTACAACGAATAACAATAACAAACACAAAAAAATCCTATAAATCCAATAAGTGACACAGTTTGCATTTACTAAATATCATATTCCTAGATTTTCGACAGACTATTTTGATTCCTACATCCATTGAAACGAACTACCTTCGAAATGTACAATATTTAGAATTTGTAATACATCAATCATGTAATTAAAATCTGAAATATAATACATTTACAAAACAAGCTTACATATTTCCAGTTCTGCTTTGACTTTACTCGAAAATAAATAAATAAATAAAGTTTTTTTTTAAATAAATTGTTATCAAATTAACACAGCCAAAGTAACCTTCAGCTAATGAAATAGTTTCCAAAACCAGTTACTTAAAACTTATACAATTACTAAAATAACTGAAAAAGGGGAAAAAATGGTGAAAAAAAAGTTAGCATTTTTTCAAACAAAAACCAAATTGAGCATTCCACAAATCTATCATTAAAATGAAAACAAATAATACAGCTAAAGAAACAACTCTTATTTACTAAATTCTATTATATATGGATTTTAAATAAATAAACAACTTGAGCTTTTATTAAAGAACTTATCTCCGTTTCAGCTTTGACTTCTCAAAAAAATATCTTTTTTTTTTATTTCAACCAAATGAAATCGTTATTAAAGTAAATTTAGATACTTAGTTAAGTAACCCACCGCTAATGAGATTATTTCCAAAACCAGTTCTTAACTTCTACAATTACTAGATTAATTGAAAAGGCAAAAAAAGGAAGAAAAAAAGGTTAACATTTTTCAAATAAGAATCAGGCTGAACATTCCCAAATCTATCATTAAAATAAAATAAAAAATAATAACAAAAAAAAATCCAGTAGCAGGAACAACTCGCATTTAATCCTATTCGTTCTGGGCACATTCTGATCTTCTGCTTTTTTGTCAGATAAAAATCTTAGATGGCGTAATATATGGCATTTCTCTTTACAAAACGTGATTAAGACGGGTTGGGGGTACTTAATAATTGTCATTCGGGGCTGGGGTGTCAAACCTAAGCACGCAAGTGTCTACTGGAAATGAATTGAATTCGACTCCACTTCTGGTTTAGCAGTCGCAGGTGATATGCTTTTTTTCTAGGTAGGTGATTTGCTTTGTTGTTACAATGATTGATTAATATAAACACAATGAACACATGCTGCTTCATTCGAAGAAAAATGACTCCGAATTGAAAAACACACACTCCTTTGTCGCGTATGAGCAATTCAAAATATATTTGATGAAGACGAAACGACAATTTGGATTGTCTAAACATGGATAAAAATTGGCACTTGTTTATCTGCCTGAAATTTTTGCCTCTTTTGCTGATGGAGAACATTCTTAGTACATGAAACAGATTACCATAGAATAGATTGTTAAAGCCAGACGACTTGCTTTACAAGTTTAATTTAAAGAAGCATTTAAATCAATAATGCTTGATTTGTCTTTAGTGAAAAAAAACTTGAATGTTAGCTCTTTTGAACAGAAGCATCATGAATATTAATATAAGCAGACGAAAGTGATTAACAAATACATTCTTCAGCTAACAATAAGGAAAATTTGCATGAATGTTTTATGTAATTAGTATAAGTTGAGGTAAAATTGTTCCAGATTTTTTTTTTTTTTTTTTGCTTTTTTTACACAAGCATTCTGTTGGCCAGATAGGTTATAATCCTCATTCTAAATAGTGGTAAAAAATGATTACTTTTTCTTTTAACTAGTGGATTCAATATATCTAACCACACATATCAGGAATAATTCCACGTCAGTATACATTTATATAAAATAACTCACATCTATCAAATTTCTTTTCTGTAAGAATATTCTTTCAAACTTTTTTCAAATTAAACTTTATTAAGAACCTGTCTCTTTTAGCAATTAGTTTGTTCTCGGGCATTAAAATTACGAAAGATTTCAATTAAATGTTTAATGACGATATTGGTCTCAATTAACTAAGCAACATAATTTTAATTTTGATATTCCTGTAGGCATTTAATTTATACCATATTCGAAATCTAATGCAGTTTTGCTCCTTGATTTTGTGCTTCTTTGTCATCTATCCTACATTTTGAATTTCAATTTGGAGCGAGAAATTAAACTTTAAATAAATCTAAAAAAATGCTTACAAAATCAAAACATTTTATCAAAAAATACAAAAATTTTAAATACTGTCAATCGGCACTGATGTTTCCTATATATATGTTCCGTAATTTATGTACTGTATTAGAGAAATTTTATTTTAATTATAATTTTTAATTTTAATATAACATTAAGAAATCAAGATTTTATGCTAAAAGGAGGGCAGTACATTTTAATATACCCAGTAGCATTATTTGCTGAAAAAAAAAAAAAAAACAGTATTTTATAAAATTGAATGATCTCCCCTAAAAGTTCTCATATTCTCTATTGAAGATGTTGATCCAGAGCATGGCATTGGCATAAATAATTATGAAATATTAACCTTTAGTGAGAAAATAGCATTTTTACTAAATCGATCAGGCAATCCTTAGCGAGAATTTAATTAATTAAAAACTTGGAAGATGGTTAATTGATCCGGAAGTTGAAATTATGATTTAGCCATGTTTTTTCCAACCAACTGAAACAAAAATTTGATAGAGGACTATATAATTATAGTCACAAAATATTACACCAAAATTGATATACTTAAGTCATTACGTCTTTGGCTTATTACATTTATGTGTTTCAAAAGGCACAGACCGACAGACGGTTAATTTGTATTTGATCTTGGCTCAAAATTTGAAAGGTTTTTCGATTATAGATGTTATGTTAATTTAAATTATATAGCTGGACAGAGAGACTGCCTTTGAGCGGATTTTGCTCAAAATTTGATATAAATCAACGAGTTTGGTATAAAGACCATGTACTAAATTTGAACCGCCTAGATCAAAGTGTTTTTCAGTTAACTCTGTCACAGAGAGACAGACATACGGGCATTTTCCAAAAATGTGTTTTTCAAACTCAGGAAGGGAGGTGCAAAACGTTAGGGATTTATAAAAATCTCGAGTTCGAATTTTTTGACAATTACTGTACCTTCTCTATACTTCGTATACGAGAAAATAACAAAATGGTCGCCATTTCTTATTTCTAAAGTTAAACTTTAATTGAAATTACAATAATTAAAAAAAAACTTTTATTTGAAACATGATTAAATAATAAATCTGAGCTGGAAATAAAATCGAACTTTCATATATTGATTATGAACTTTAATTACTTTCATATATTTTATTTATTAATTATGAATAATAGAAAAAGACCCTTTAGAATATAGCATTTGTAGCAGCTAAGAAAACGATTCGAATTGTTCATACAACGAGTGGTATTTTTGTAAAATATATGTAAAAGTATTTTTAAGAACGTATTAAAAATTACAGATAATAAAATTATTCAGAATCAAATTGGTAGTGTTAGAAAAGTAATATTTTAAACTTCAAAACGATTCTTGATTTTTTGTTTTTCTGCAATGCACAGTGCTTCAGATGCAAGGCAGGATTATTAAATAGGAAATTTCTTAGGGATCCCATAGGGGGACTTTAAAACCGCAATGTTATTTTCATGCGATTCAATTTAGTGCTTTCATTTATTTAAAAAAGATCCTGCAATCGATCTGATTGAAATGAAATGAAATTAGCATTTCAATTAATTTTAGAACTTTGATCTAGTAACACTTTCGATTAATTACTATTTGCAAATTTTATGGTGCGTTACTTAAAAAAAAATGCGGATATTTATAATAAAAAAAATCAAACTATTCCTGAGTATTAGTTAGATTACGTTAGGAAAAACCCTTTTTAACTATTTTGTTTAAAATAACTTTTAAATTGCAGTCCTGCAAAATTTTATTCGCGATATTTTGAATTTTCAGAAAAGGTTCGATATAACCACTTTTCTAATTCAGTTTGTCAAAATTTTCTAATTAAAACTAGTTATATAATATTAAATTAAAACCAAAAGTATTTGATTTTAAAAGTTTGAAGAGGAAAAGGTGCTTAGTGATTTACAATACTTGTGAGCTCCTAGGTGGCTTGATCCGGCCTTAAAGACAAATTTACTCCAATTGGAGGATGAATTTATTCCTTTGTCTAAAAACATTTCTTTCTGCGAGATCTATTCCATCAGAAATTATTTCATTAAGCTCAAATATAAATATAAAATTTCTCAAATATACAAAAAAAATATTTAAAATAATAAGACGACGAATATGGGAGTAATTTGAATTATATTGAAAATAAAAGGGAAAAAAAGCATGTTGACCTTTGTCTATAAAGTTAATTTTTAAATTTTCGGCATCCCGTTTTTTAGAAGAATGAAGAAAATAATAATAATAATAAAAAGACGAAAAAGACATATTTGGAATTCTGACTTCAACCATGAATCATGAACAAGATATACTAGCCCAATAACTAAAAACGTATTTTTTATGTATATAAAATTTGATAATATTAATTATTATAAAGTTTATTTATATATTTATCTCGAAAATATGCAGTGCTTAATTTCAAATTAACAAATACAGATTTCTTCTTATAAACAAAGGCTTTTGTTAGAAAATGCACAGTGCCATCTAGATGAAAAAATATAAGATGCCAATTTGAGTTATTGTTCTGCTGTTAGATCACATTCTAATAAGTTTTAAAATAATTTTTATCTTAATCATAACTTTAAAATCCGAATGGAATAGATATATATAGTTTAGTGCTCAAAGTGTTAAACGGAAACTATACAAAATTATTTAATGCTCACGAAATTAATGAATGCAATAAAATGCAAAATCTGTCTTTATTATATCCTATATAAAGATGAATGTTTATTTGTATGTCTTTGATACAAATCTGGGTTTCTTGTTTTAAATACAAAAGTTTCAGCACTAAATATTATTTTCTCTACTTTTAATAAAAAATTTAAATGTATTTTGCTCAACATTTTGTAAGCAAGCATTCGTAGCAACATTTGCTTTTGTTGCTATTAAGAAATATAAACATGCATTGTTCCACGAAACCATTCGATTATGAGCTTATGAAATGCTAAAATTTCGATAACAAAAATTGGTTCTTTCTGATGTTATCACCTCCCTTTTATTTATTAATATTTTTCTTCCTAATTTTGGAGCTCAATAATTTGTAGTAGACTGATTTAGTAGATTTATACATTTCAATCTTATTAAACAACGAAATGTAATTTTAAATTAATGCACCTCTAATTAACAGCAAAAAAACGTCTATATTCTTACCGAATAAGATGGTCGCCAAAAGTGTCTAGCATTTAATGGAAAATTATAAAATTATTCAGAATTGAATCTAATAAATTAATAAATATTTTATATTAACAATTTAAAATTTTTTTGGAGCGTTAGAACATAAAAATATATTTTACCAGAATTGGATAAATACAAATAAGATACGAGTGTTATATATATATATATATAATGAACATAAATAAAAAATATGGGTAGTTGCATGAATGAAATTTATTTTATATTTACGCTCAGAATTTATACATAATCAATTTTCTAGGAAATCCCTGAACACAATTATATGCTTTTTTTTTTCTATTCACATATTCTGTTTTCTTTATTGTCTTATAAAACTACATAATATTCTTTTTTTTTTTTTTTTTTACAAAAAAGTCGTTAACATGTTTTGCTGTTCACGTGAAATACAATTTATGTATATATAAATTGTATTTCACATAAGTATATATATTATCTATGTTTGGATTTTTTAAATTTATCTGTAAATAATCACTTACTTGTAAAGCAATTGTTGTTCCCATTTTAAACAATGATTTAACAATCTCTTTAACTTTTTTTTAAAATGGTAGCTATAGAAGTGGTCTTCAATCAATTAAAGTACATAAGAATGTTTTGTTTCTTGGGCAATATCAATGAAACATTTATTTATTATTAGTTGGCTTTTCTAAATTTTTTATTAATCAAAGATGATAAAAGCCTTTCTGTAGGACGATATAAATTGTACAATTGTTGTTATCTCAAAGTAAAAGGTATCCAAATTTTCCAATTCATAAAGCAATTTTTTCTCATCTTCAATAATCTTGATGAAATAGCTTTTGTATTATAAAAAATAAATTATTCCACTTATTTATTATTACAGTACAAGAAGCATTTATAACTATTATGATTTTTTAAAATTATTATTATGAAATTTTAAAAATACAATTTTTTTCCATGAAGCATTAAGAATAATCAATTTACTTTCACATGTTTTTTAATGAAAAGAAATATTTATTTGTTTCAAAATTTTAATAAAAACGCTCAGTATTTATTTATTTATGCTAAAATACATCATTTTGAAAAAAATCCAAAACAACTTTTTTCTTATAAATGTTTTGATGTTTTGAATAGAAAGTTTTTTAATTCTAAAAATAGACTTATTTTAAAATTTTGGAAACGTTGATGAATATTTTCTAAAATGAGAAACATTTGAGTGTTACTTTATCACAAATTCATATTTAAATTTTTAAAAAATTCAATGATCCATGAACAATTAAAAAAATTCAAATCCAGGAAAGCGCCATTTTTAATTAGTTACATTCATTGATTTTTCTTCGATGCTAGTTTTTTTCAACATTATTTGGGAACAATAGGAAGATATAAACTTTAAAGAGCTTTAAAGAAAAACAGATAAATATTTTTATACTTTATCACCTGCCATTAACATATTTGTTTCTTAAACACACTCTTTCGGAATTCTCTCGTCAGATTTCGATCAGAATGTTACTGTATTTATTTAAAATCATGATCACAATATACTTTAAAATATGCATAGTGATTATATTTCTATAGGATTTGATTATTTAATGAATATTAACTTTGTACTGTATATGGTAATTTTGTGATGTTCTTATTAATTTTGTAAATCACATATTAATTTCGTAATGCGCTTACTAATTTTGTAATGCTCTTATTGATTTTGTGTTGTGCATAGTAATTTTGTAAAGTGCGTATTAATTTTACTGTCCATATCGGAACCTTTCTTGATACTTTCAGTTAAAAATAATTTGAAATCGTACAAAAAGCATTTTCATTATTAATAACTATAAACTATTTGTCCAAATTTTAAACCTATTGATTATCATATATCATATAGTCCATTTAACAGCTTATAAGTTCATATATTCTTCCTATACATACCATTAAATAAAGATTTAAAGCCTTTCAATGATTTTTATTTTTCCTTGTAAGCAGTAAGTAAGATTTCAAATTTCATTTAATCCTTACCACTTCATTGTCTGCACAAGCAGAACAAGAACGAAAGCAGTTTGTTTAACCTTAATGCAAATACTGCACTCTACCACAAAAGCCCAGACAACTACCCGCTTTCTCTACTCCCTTTCCTCAATCAATCCAACAGTTGAAAAGAATGTAATTAACTGAGCTCCCTTTCAAGACCAAACCCACTCTTCTGACACTCTTCTTGTTGGAGGAGTCCAAGTCAAACAGCCATTTTCGCAGACAACCAAACTTCAAAGGCAAACACCATTCTTCCGGAACAATTTACGCAAATATCCTTTTACCACCGGAAAGGAAAGTGCTGGAAACAAAGGACCAAATTTCATCAAGTGCCTTTCGTTCTTCTTTACAAAAGAAGACGAATGGTGAGGACTTGCACCACAACTGAAGACTCAATTCCCCAGGCGGGTCTTTTCTCTAAAGACTCAAGTTCTTTAACCCAGATCGGACAATAAATAGCTGCTTTACATCATCGAAGATTCGTTTAAACTCCCACGGGCAAAGAGTGATTTACAATTGCTAAACGGGCATTCAAGTTTAGAGGCTCATATTCCTCCCCTCTCCAGACCTCTTGATGGCTTGTCTTAAGCACACACTAAAGATGTCACCTACATCGAAAGACCATAAGTACTGCTTGCTAAAGATTTTTATCCGAAAAGAGAGTTAAAATACGAGATGGTTGGTTGCAATGACTTCTTATTATTTTTATCCTTTATCTTTAAGGTGATTTTATTTCTTTTTTCCTTGGTACGACCTGAGGATTAAAAGTGGCTCGACATGTATGATCTGGGTGGTCGATTGGGTTTTAAATGTTGATCTTCAGTTTTATGAGCTGTTTCTGTATCGCAAACCGTGCATCTGGTGTTGATCAGTGATGAAAGAAGGGTACTTGGGATTCAAAAGAGTAGCTATAGTTTTAAAGTTTCCTTAATCTCAGAGTCACTGAAGCTGTTTTAGATGCGTCGTCACGATTTGCTTTATTGCATATGGTGGATGGTAGTGTCTTTTGTGAGTGCCTTTAAACTGTGAAGTAAATTTGGTTTCCCTTAAGGAAAAGCTGAATATGAGAAAAACTTAGTAAAAACGAAAAATAATTTTAAAACTTTTGCTTAATATCGAGACTGTATAATATCCGAAAAAAGTTAGGATAATCTGAAAAGACTGGAGTAATTGGGAGAATGAGCAAGAAGGTAATTATTACGGCACCTATCTATCTCTGGTTACCAAAAATAATGTAAACTCTCAGTAATTCGACAATACACCTAGCAGTAGGCCAATTTACTTATGTACTTTCTATAGTCCGGCATTTTCAGAAAGGCTAGAGGGAAGCATTAAAAGGAGAAATGCACCACTACTTGTGGAACTCAGTCATTTTGGTGAGATGAAAGAACATCCATTATTAAGATTTTGAATCATAAAATGTTACATTTGTTATATACAACTTTATTTTATGTATGATTTTGCATATTTTGTAACTTTTGTGTAATAAATATAAGTTTTAATATTAAAAAGTATTTTTTTAAATGAATATCCTTTAATTTGACAATTTCTCTGATTCGAAGGGTTCTTTAGGCCGACATATGCTGAATTATTGGAAATCGATTGTAACTTTTATTTCTTGTTTTTATTCAGCAAATTTGTTATTGCTTCCAAACCGCGTGAAACGTTTTTTGAGATATATCACTTAATTTTGATTCCATGTCAAATGAAGAAAACATCTAAAATAGCTTTCCAAACTTCCAAATTTTTCATCACATTCATGCTAACGTTCATGCTAACAACATTGAATCGAAACAGTAGATTTAATAGATACCAAATACAAACTTACTGTGAGCATTAGATAAAATCAGAATTCGAAGTTGATTCTCGTAAATTAAAAATTTACCACCAGATTAACTTGAGCACTTTTCAAGTTTTTAAAACCTGATTTCAAAAAATACGATGAGAAAAGCGAATAAATATCTATAATTCCAGGGTCATTTATTTGATTCCTCAAAAGTATGAAAAGGCAATTAGAAAAACTTGTTTTTTTAGAAATAGTTATTTCTTTTACGAAATATATGAAATCTTTTCCACAGATATTTTTATTTTCGTTAATTATTTTATTTCAATGACTTTTAAAAAATATATTCGAGCATACATTTTGCATTCCATGGATATTGAAATCCAATTAGAAAGTCAGAGCCCACACTTTTTCATAAAATCACAACATAAATCACTTTCGAGGGGAAAAGAAATTTAATAGCTTATTGAAAACATTAAACAAATTAAAGATTAAAAGTGTATTAAGTAAATAAATTAAAAAAAATTAATACACATTGAACTGATAATAAAAATATTATTAATATTATTACTTATAACTCTGAATTCTGTAATAAAGCACCTATGAATATCGAAGGAATTTATATACTTAATTGTATAGAAAATGGATTAATAAAAGACATTTCCTTAAAAAATTTTAATAAGTAGTAAACAATAATTAGAGTAAGACTCAACATTATTTTCATACATTTTTGGTAAACATAAAATGTGGATAAAGCGAGAAATTTTAGAGCAAAAATAGTTTTTTTTTTCCTTTCGAAAAGTGATGCGAAAGGAAGAAGTTAAAAAAAGTTTGTCTTAGAAATTCCAACAAATTTTTTTCCCCCGGAAGAATCTCTAGAGCTATTTAAATTCCATTAATTTGGCTTTCGAAAGCAATTTTATCTTTTCCATGTTGTAACTTTAGATTACATTTTATGTTCTTTTTTTCCGACAGAGAATGTTCTTTATAAAGTAAAGTTGTTTTATATCAGATTAAAATTTTCGTAAAATGAAAGATAAGTAATTTTTTTTATTGAAATATAAATTAAAATTAAAAATAAAGTGGTGGAGTGATCATACAGAATATATTAAAGATAAGTTTGATAAAAGGAAAAAAAAAAAAAAGAAAGCGTATTTAAAGATCCTTTCATAAAGAAAATTTTAAATGCAAGGGAAAAAAAAAAGCGTATTTAAAGGTCCTTTCATAAAGTAAGTTTTAATGCATGCAAAATATTTCAATATTTTCTGAAATTCCTCATATATATATATGTGTGTATGTGCGTGCGTGTGTGTGTGTGTGTGTGCGTGCATGCGTGCGTGTGTGTGTAATATATTTTAGAATGTAATTTAAACAATTAATTTCCTAATTTTTAGTTCAATTCAGTACATATTAACTTCATTCTAAAATCTTTTCTTATTTTCTGATCCAATTCCGTTTTTTCTATTTAATTAATGCAACAGAAAGCTCTGTAAAAGCGCTGTCATGACGCTCTGTTTCCTACGCTCTGAGTGAAGGGATAAAAAAGTTTCTGACCTAAACATATTCTTTTAAAACATTCCTATAACTTCATTGTCTGAGGCCGACACATGTAGGAGATCCCTATCAAAATTTCACATGATATAATCCTGGGATAAACATTTCATTAACTTTTACTCATTACTTCTTGCGTCATTCTGCGTGATGTATTTCATCGCTTTTGCTTCAGTATCAAATTAATTAAAAGTGATTTAAGATACTTTATATTATATATATGTCAATAGAAAAGTGTAGCTTTTTGGACTATGAACAATATCCATTTTTTTTTCTCAATTTATAAAATGACATTCTTTTTTTTTTTTTTTTAGTACAAATAACAATGGAGGCATAACACTTCAAGTATTTTTTGTCCAGTACTTAATTGTTAATCTAGTAAGCTTCTAAAAGAGCTTATTTGTGCATTATTGGATTTGTTGCAATTTATGCAAGAATACATCGAGCCTAATAAAAGGCTTCCTTAAAATATGCGTGCTTTCTTACTCACTAATCCTTAAGTGTTAATTACTTTTGAGATTCTTAAATTAAGTTTATTTTTAGAGGTTCCATTAATTGCGAAATTAATTAAAGTAGCTGCGAAGTATTATCACTTAGGTGAAAAATCTGAGTAGCTTAAAGTTTAAATAAGAAACCACTTATGAAAAAATAAAGTGTTCTCATGTTATCTTTTCCTTCTAATTAGAGGAAAAAATAAAATTTTGTTCTCTTATTCAAAATAAATTGGCGATTTAAAATGTTTTAAATGATAATCCTTCTTGATAAACGAAATTAATTATGAATTATATTTTTAATAAATTATATTCTTCTTATCTCCTCAGATATAATTGTGAATAAAAATATATTTACTGTTAAAAGCAGATCAATTTTGTTTCATTCGTTATTATTTTCAAATTAAAATAATTTATTAAATATATTATAGTAAAAGAATAATTAGAATATATTTAAGAAATGTTTCTTTTGTTTATTGCATGCAATTTTATAGGCAAGACTACTTTAAAAATTCTTCAAATTTACTATTGTAACCTTTGCGAATTAAGAAAATTTCGAAAACACGCGATTTCTTTCGCATCATCGTACGTGTTAATTTATTAAAACTGTATTATTTTCGTTACCCTTTTATATTCCTAATTATACATATTTACTAAATAATGAATTATTTGTTATACAAAAACATTACATGCACTTTTGATTTTAGAAAAATGGCAAATTTGCTTAAATCAATTTAAAGATAGATGGAATTTTGCATGTTTGGCCATAATATGGCAATCTTTTTAAGGTATATTAAACTAAATTTTTTAAAAAATCTAGAATTTAAGATATCTTTTACTATGCAAAAACAAGCATATTTACTTTAATTTCTATTTGCTAAATCTCTGAGTAACTCCGCAACTTCCACTGGTTGAGAGTTAAGAAAAAGCATGTTCTTATTCCGATATTTTTAAGAATTAGAAATCAGACTTTTTTCCTACTCATTTTGCACTTTTTCTTGGGCTGTGTTCATATTTTTGACATAATTAGCACTTTAATCATCATGTGAAGCAAGTGTGTCTCACAGGTAATATATTCATCAAGGTCGTGTGAATCATATATGTCCCACATGAAATCTTTAGATATTTTTTTAATCCGTAGCTCAGGGCCATTTCATATCTACCTTATACATTCATAAATAAAAGTAAAGCAATGTCTTTATGATTATGACAATTATATATTTCTTTGGCTATCTTTTAATCATCTGATGATGAATTGAGGAATTCGATCTCATATTCATCCCGGATTTGATCAGTCTCTTATATAGTACATCATCCATTTCTAGAAACATTGCTTTGCGCTCTCGTAACAAAACATTTTTATAGAATATGCATGATTATCCAGAAGTAACGGGAGGTATTTGGAGTTCTATAGCTTGTTATGTACAGGATGAAATCTAACAAAATTTGGTCACCATACACTTTAAAGTATGCGGTTTCAATTTACCTGAAATTTGGTGCTAAAAAACTCCAGAAGGGAAATTTGGACTGTGCGATCGAAACCTTCAATATGCAGTTTGCACCTACGAGGGCTTTGCGACAGAATATAGAGGATAAAAGGAATTTTGAGGGAATTCAAGTCATTCTGGAAGGATTCTCCCTGTCGATGGTGTAGTCACAACGCAAAACGTACCTGATTAGTCAAGCTGTTATATCAGCGAGATGGAAATGTCGTGCTGTTTTTCGTGAATACTAGAGGTTAAAATAGTTCGTAGAAGACCATAACTAATTTACGAAGAATAGTTGAAAGATTTGAAACAAAGGAATTGTTGGTGAGCAACCATGCCGATACACTGAGAGCCACTATCGAAAAACTCACGTGCCGCTTGTAATTATTGGAACGTCAGGCTGGTGGTCACCTCGAGCCAAATTTGTAGGTTGCTAAAATGAAAATTTTTTCATTGGTATTTAGTATGGTGTTATTTACTATTTCTGTTGGAATTTATATATTCTTTTTTCACACATTATGAAGCTGTTGGGCCAGGATATCCTCTATAGGCATTTTTCGGTATTCTCTCTCCTCCCTTTTTTTGACAAATCGAAACAACTTGCTGTAATACATATGTCAAATTTAGTTATATTTCGTCCAGTACATAACGCGTTACAGGGCTTCGAATACCTCTATGAATATTATGAAATTAGGGATACAAAATTGTCACAATTATATGGTTCACTCTCAGTTCTCTATCAAATGGCTTTACTCGAAGGGAATCAAAATTTTATTGAAATTTTATTAAAACCAGGGCAGATATATTTACTGCATTGAGGGAAAAGAAAAGCATGACCATGGGGAGCATTTAGAGCTTACAAGTGGTGTTCAAATGAAAAGGTACGATACGATGCTGCCATTATAAACGAAGTTATTCAAAGTACACCATAGGCCTGAGAAAAACGATTTCATTGATTAACAAGCCGAAGGATTCCAGGAATGCATGTGGCCGTGATTAGACCCAGTCCTTCGCAGCGTCCTTGAGTTCGCCGTTCGAGTTGAAGAGCTTTCCTTTCAGATGTTTTTCAGGGGATCGAATTCGTGATCTTAGGTTAAGGAGCCAGATAACATGACCAAAAGACAAAAGTGAACACTCAATCTTCAGAATGTTATTCAGTTTATTAAGCTTCCACAACACAAACACATGAAAATCGTAGGTCGGCATGTCTGGGCTGTTAGGCGGTTGGTTAACTTGTTCCCACTTGAAGGCCAGTTTCGCGTGTGTGACCCTGGGAACTTGTGGATGCGCATTATCTTGGAGCATAATACCTTCCTTTAGTAGCCTTTGTGTTTTGTTCTTGATGGACCTGAATAGTCTTCGGAATGTCTCAAAGTACATTTCGGAGTTAATGTTTCTTCTACGTTCGAGGAATCAAACAAATAGCGTCAACTGTACGGCACTCTTTATAAGAGCCTCTGATCTCTCTTGTGTATGCTCTGATCTATGTCGGAGACTCTAATCATATTCCTGGATGTTTCGCTACCTTCTCCCATAGCGGCATAGGCAAATATGTTAAAGGTTACGTTGTTACGAAGTTTTATGCCTTTTAATTTAAACACCCCTTGTACATTTTTGGAATTGTATCTGTGTGTGTACTGGATAATTAAAAAACTGTCTGAGTAGGGAAGATTAAATTTTATATACGGTTTCTA
This sequence comes from Argiope trifasciata, assembly GCA_026543055.1. NCBI lineage: Eukaryota > Metazoa > Arthropoda > Arachnida > Araneae > Araneidae > Argiope > Argiope trifasciata. The sequence goes on from JAPMOQ010033956.1 coordinate 344,789, forward strand.
CAATATAATTTCTACCACTTAATGCTTCTAACTTATTGGTCCACTTAATGCAAATATGTCTGTCCGATTGTCAGAATATAAAACTAAAGCTACTAAACGAAGACATATAGACGGATAGTATGTGGTACATAGATATAACATCTAAAATGTAGATATGTACCAGATTTGAAATCAAATAAATCGACAGACTGATTGTCCGCCAATCTGTTATTTTATGAGCATATGAGCAATTGAAAAAAACAATGATTAAAACATAAGAAATTCATTTTGTAATTACTATTGCAATTCTGTGTTAAATTTTGATTTCAATCTATAGAAAAAAAATTTTCCAAAATGCATATTCGGTTGCAAAGGTTTCCTAAATGCATAAAGCTTGTGTATCTACCGCATCACGTGATTATTTGCCGCAAAATATCGACAAAGATGGTGCGTATACAGTACTCTCCCAAGTATCCGGTTCGTGACTTTTCGAACTTGTTTTCTGTTATTGTAATTAAATGAGGAAGACAAAGTGTATTTTATGTTTTCTATTAAGGACTTTTCAAAATCTTAAAAATACAAGTCTTATCGTTATGTTTTCATATTTGAGCAATCGTTTATCAGAGAAAATAAATCAGTTTGAGTCAATTTTCTTAAGAATTGGCTTTACGATTTAAGTTAATGTTTTGTTTATGTTTACTGCATTTAGTTGGGAATTACAGAATTAATGTTATAATGTGAAAAGTTTATTCCCTGTAACTTACTTTTTCTCTAATAAATTCTATAATTGTGCAGAGCAGTATATAAACGTATACAAGCTACCAGTACAGACCCTTCTGTTTTAATTCGACAAGTTAAAGGCAACTGCTTCTGTGATTTAATGGGAAGATAAATTTGAGATTAATTGAGGCTTATTACTCGACAAGAAGTGAGAAAATATTTATTATAACACTGAGTTTTGGTATAAAAGTTTTTAATTCATTTTTGTAGTCCCGCAATTCCTACAGCCATTTTAAGCCGGATACTGGGGAAAGTACTGTAATTGGTATGCCACTTGTGGTTCATCATCAAGTATATTTAATAAAGAATAAACGATAAAGTTTTGGGGATAGTATTTCCGTAGTTTTGTGTATCGAGAAGCAAAAATAGTAGATATGAATTCTGAAATTCGATCAGATTTCGCAGATGCATTGAAAAAAAAAAGATCTCCAATTCTTTCTTTCTTCACGAATTAAGAAGCCTTCATACCACCTGTAACAAATATCCTGCCAAATCGTGACGGTAAACAAAGACATTAGCATTGTCTTCCTTTTCACTTTCCAACCTGAACTCATGCCATCAGAACAAATCCAACTCGCCCCGAATTATCAATCAACCTCTATCGTCTTTTGTCATTTTTTTAACCCTCATCTGGCGGTGGTGAGTTCCTTTGCTTCGGTTCACATGCCCCGATACAACCCACCTTGAACCGGCCCTGACCTTCCTACATCCTAATAAGTCACGAAATCGGCTACCGCACGCTTTCTTTTCTTTTTAGTCTTCTTTTTCCCACTGTTCTCGATTCGGGAAGGCACATTCGGTGATTTATCGCTCCTCTTCTTATAATTCAAAATGCTTATTACTTCATCTTTTTAAACGCGTTCCGATAAGTGGGAAGACGGTTACAGTTAATTTGGGTGGTGGAGTAACAGCGATGCAGAAATGGTCATTAACCTTATGGTTAGTGAAATGCCCAAGAATTTCGTGTTTTCGAGGCCAGCTTTTTTTTTTTGGTGCTTCCGTATTTTCTTTTAAAATTTTTTCAAAAGCCTTCGCTGCGGCTTAAGTTATGTAGCTGGTTAAAAAATAAAAATATTGTTACCTTTAATAAAAACGTGATTTTATGCATATTTATGTTTTAAGCTTCGATGAATCCGAAAAATGGTTGTTATTACAGTCAAAATTCCCATTTAATGAAATTTCAGAGTTTCCGTTGAACACTTCGTTTTGAAGAATATTCGTTAAATACAGACTTTAAATTATAACTATAAAAACAATGGGGGAAATATAAAAATTGAGGCATCATTTTATAAAAATAAATAACATAAAAATTAAATTTTTTGTTCCTGTTTTATGCGCTACCGCACCGTTCCGCCTATTGCGATAAAACTTTGCCAACATATTGCTTGCACTTGCGCAAAGGTTGTAGCATAGTACAGTTATTAAATCTAATATATAAAAATGAATGTTTGTTTATTCTTACTGTTCATCCGATTATGATAAAACTTTGCCACCTTACTGCTTTGAACCTAGAAGATCCATGTTTTTCACATGGCCAGTTCTATGTTGGATGCTCATAAGTCAGGCAGCTACAAAATGTATTTGTTTTACTAAAAGCCCCCCCCCCCAAAAAAAAAACACCTCTATCCTAAAGTATAATAGAATAATAAAGTCAAAGGAATAGATTAAATGCTTTTTATACTTCTACTTTATATGCAATTCGACTTCAACAAATCCATTCATTATCAACAAAAAAAATAAATGTCCTTCTTTCTGTCACTCCTAATTAAACAAGAGATATACTAAAATTTCAAATGATATTTCCTAAATTATTTCTTCTGCAGCAGCAACGCGCCGAATGCCATCTAGTATTATATAAAAAAAGAAATTATTTTTAGTAAAAATTTTGCCCTTTTGTATAAATTTAAACCCATTATCTGTACGTTTCTCATAGAATTATAAATCTAATCGCATCAAATACAATTAGTATTTCTTCTCCTCAAGTTCTTTAAATTTATCTCTTCACTATCATTTCATCGCTTACTGCTTATCATTTCCTTATACAAGATGTCAGCTCTTAACGTGGTCCTGTAACTAATTTCTCAACATCTTTTGAGACAGCTGGTTTAAGCCTGTTTTATCTGTATTAACCTCACTAATGAATTCACACTTATCTCCACATCTCATAACGCTGGGCTTAGTCAAAAATGATTCTGATAATTTCTGATTTACTTAATAATTTTTACTGTTAATTTCAACTGTGTTCAGCTTTAATCTTTTGAATAAGGAATTTCAAATGTTAGCATTAAACTGTCACCATAGCTTTTGGGCAATGATAACGTAATGCTAATATTTCAGTGTTTAAAGTTCGAATTGCGAAAGATTTTGCTCGCATTTGAGAACCGGTGCTCTATAAATCTGATTTAGAGATTGGAACGTTTATTCACTGATAAGCTGCTAATGCTTGGGAAAAGCGAACAGGTAATCAGGCTTAATCATCAGGACACTTTTCAAAATTGCGGAATATGGCTATCCAAAATAGTCCGTGTGATATTTTAAAAGATGTTTTAGATGCCAATATTCTTTCTTTTAATCACTGTCACTTTATTGCATATTTCTAGAATTTCTTTTACTTGCATTGGATGGAGTATGATAATCTATAAAAGCCCTTTGAAACTAGTATAATGATCTCAAATTTGAAACATTCTGAAGGGGTTCACTAGTTTAGGTATATGAGTTAAATGATAAAGATGTAGGAATAAGTAGAAATAAATAATATTATTTTTAAGATTTTAAACTAAAATTCATTTATACTTAGTTTTAGAATTAGACACAGAAATGACAGCTTACTTTTTCCTAATTAGCTGATAACGTTGATTTATATGATAAGACAATCTGTGATCTCGTGATAATGGAATTTTTTTTATTATCATTGGATGGAGCATGATTATATAAAGAAGGATTTTATAATTAGTATAATGATCATAAATTCGAACCATCTGAAGAGGTTCACTAGTTTTAATTATTAATTAAATGATATTGATATAAATGGAACTAACTAATATTATTGTTATAAGGATTTTAAGCTAAAATTCACTTTAACTTACTTTTAGAATTAGACGGAGAAAAGACAGCCAACTTTTCCCTATTTGGCAGATGGTGTCACTTTATATAATAAGTCAATTTATGATCACGATATTTGACTTGCTAATTTAATTTTGGGATCTTTAATGGATTGAAAATAACATTTTATGTAAACTTCCTGTTTGTAACACCATTAAGAAGTATAACTTAGAAGATTACAGAGTTTTCAAAATAAAATTATTTGTGATTCCAAATTTCAGAAAAAGTTTTTCAATTGAAATGCTAAAAATACAGCTAATGTATAGCGTATACTCCTTTTATTATCTTAAATTGATTAATCACTTGTGTATATAATTTTAGTTATTTTTTTCCCTATTTCCCAATTATGATTGCTTTTTTAATACAAATGAAATTTACTGTGGTTACAAATGTTCGTATGTTCCATATCTCCTTTTAAACAATCAACCAAATTTAAGCAACATTTTTCACATTTATTACGTAAGACAGAATAAAAAATACAATTAACTTTTCAATGTACAAAAATTACTTAGATGTTTAATTAATAGAAATCAATAAAAGTTGTCCCTTTTACATTTATATACCACTAGTTTTTTAATCAAATTGAAAGATGCACATCTAAGTGAAACTAGTGATATGCCCTACAAGAATTTTAGTGTCTCCAATGTACAGCAGATGGCAGCACGACCCCTTACAAGGAAGCAAAGTGCAGATTTCATTGTGGATGATATACATGCTCGCGCCGAAGTGCGGTTGTTACAAACACTTTCCAGATTGCGAAAACGTTCGCTGAGTTTTCTTTAACACATTCTTAAATTTTTGTCAACGAAAATAACAAAAGAAACCATTTTGTTTTTAGGATTAATCGTCAATTTTATTGATATTTCTTTTATTTATTATTTAAGTTTTAATACATTCCCCCAGCCCTTCCATTTATTTTTTTTAACTTCATTGGTAGAAAAATTTCATGAAAACAGATGTGAAAAATTTATTCACTTGAAAAGTGTGGATGAGTGGTAAAAATAAAAAAATTCACTGTCACAAACAAATGCTATAATTTCTTCGTTTTTAAACTTCCTCCAATGATGTAATGATTAAAAAAATAAAAATCAGAAATGATTAAAAAGATAAAAATCTCACAACTACTTTTCTACTTTCTTCTATGCCATACACATTCTCATAGTTTTGATCGATTCTGCTCAGTTTGGAATTGAGCATTTTTGTATACCAAGTACATACGGAGAAAATATTGTAATCGTCAAAAAAATTTGATCCCGAGATTTGAGAAAAGAATTACCACATTTTAGATCCTCAGGAGGATAAAAAGGATATTTGTACATTTACGTTCATCTATGAACGCGTATGTTAAAAAAAGTACAGAGCAAGAAGAATGAATTTTGGTATGTAGTCCTCATTAAGAAATTTACATATTTCTAACAAATTTTGACGCAGCCCCTCAAAGGAAGTCTATCTGCCTATCTGGATGTAAATTCAATAATAAAAAAATACAAGGAGGATGAACGAAATTTGGTACATATTATCATTCGAAATTTAGATGTTTATAAAATTTTGGAACAAATTTGCCAATGTATAATCATCTGTCAATCCGTATTAACGCAAGAATGTAAGACAGCAATTTAGGAAATAAAATTTGACATGGCATGTTTTGGATGAAATGTTAGATCTGCACTAAAATTTACTATCGAAAGTAAAAATCCCCACATGCAGAAGTCAGGAGAAAAAAATAAGTGGTATATGCCTTTGCGGATTTTTGTCTTGACTTTCAAAAGATTTTCTGCTGCACTTCTTTACACTAGCGATGAATTCAAGGGAAAAATTTATTAGGAGAAAAATCCAAAGACCTTTTTTAAGTATGCAATAATAATAATACTCCAGTTGCTCTATAAGACAATTTTAAAGATGCGATTTTGAGTCATTGTAATTCTATAAAGAATAAACTTTATGTGGAGAATTTAATTACATATTTTGGTACAAACGTTGGTTAAAATGTTGCCAAATCGTTTGATATAGAGCCAGGAAATTTGGCCCATATGTATCAAAGAGTTTAGAACTGTGCACTTTGGAGAGATACATTTAGGAATTTTCATTAGAATTTCAGTAGTTAACTGAAATTCTAATGAAAATTCGCTAAACGCTAAAAATTCACATTCACATTAGTTAAATGTGAATGTGAATTTTTAGCGTTTACCGGAAATATTACAGAACATAAATGAAATTTAGGTGTTTTAATTTTTTAAAGAGTTTTTTTAGCAGTATCAATTCAATAGGTGTGCAAAGTTTTTCTGAATTTCGGCAAAAATATTTTTTTAATCTTGTTTATAGCAATAGATTACATTATTGTCCTGAAATTCAAACTATTGTCACTGTTTCATCAAATATTGAACTGTGAGATTTTTTCCACTGTTCAATATCTGAATATCCACTGTTCTGTTCAATATCTGAAGTTCTATTCTGAATGTGTAATTTACAAGATAAAAGTGGAACTGAAATATTACGAAATTTAGATAATAGATAAACTGGACATTTAAGTTTTTAATAGCACTGTAATGTCGCGGGTCTGGTCTCCATAAGAAAGAAGCACAATGAACAGAACGCATGCAAGATAATTAAAATAAAACAGCTTTACTATCTGGTAATTTGAAGAATTCTTGGACGTAAAAATATAACTAAACGGTTAAACTGAAAATAAATGTAACTAGTATCTCTAGTGAACCAGTTGGACACCAAAGGCGAATATTTTAATAGATTATTTTTGAATTAGTATTTGTAATTAAATTTTCTGTTTGGATGAACTTATTGGAGCCAGCAATTTTTAATTTTGAAATCCCCTTCACCTTGGATCAGTTTTGAAATTAATCATTACTTACAGGAAGAAGATATATTATGCACCGGAAGAGGAGGGGATAATTTAAACATTGATCAAAAGGCACTTTTGGCAGCCCACACAAATTATTCTTGTTTATTTAGTGGTAAATGGCTTGAGTTTGGCATTCTTGGCGATGAGGCACTATCCAGAAGCAAAAAAATCAAATATGGCATACTTTAATATTGCGAAATAAATTATTCGATAGTGCATTAATCTAATACAAATTTTATTTTATTTTCAATGAGACAAAATTTTCTAACATACTCAGAGGATTTAGTTCAATGGTAGAATGGTTCAGTGGTAGGGTGATTGGCTGTACTCAAGAAGAAGATCCTGAGGATGAATGAAGAATGATTGAATGAATGGATAACATTTACAATTATTTCAAAAAATTGCCATATACGTTAGCCTTTTTAACATACATGTTTCTACAAAAGTTGAATGGTGTATTTTATACATTTTCCTGCGCATTGCCGCATATGTCCACTAAAAAAAGCTGTTTCCAGCTTAGCTATTATGATTAGTAATTTGTTCCTTCACATTTCTTTTGTTAGACAAAAAACATACAATTATTTATTCATACAACTGTCATTGACAGAATTTTCATGAACTTCTAAACCATAAAATAATAGAAGGAATAGGCTAGCAAATTAACAAATTATTCTTTATTTAAAAAAAAATAATAAGTTTTTTTTTTTGTAACAAAAATATTTTTAATTTCACCATTTCATTTCTTTCCGCAGATGTACTTGTAATCTTGTACTTGTATCTTCATATTTAAGATTCCCGCCGCAATACAAGTTCGAATGCTGATCCTGACAAAAATCTCTAAAATTATGGACGTAAAACAGGGCATTATTTTTCTCTCATTTCTTCGAATCTTCGAATAAGTAGCCCGCTTATTTAACACAGGATCCAGGATCACCTGATTACTCTATCGGGTCCTTTAGAACTAATCACTTATCACGTGATTTACAACAGAGACAATTGAGACGTAAAAGATACCAAGTTTTCGGCTTCTTTAACATCGGGCAGCAAAGTACGATTTAGTGGGACCATATTTTCTGAGATTTTCGATCTTTTCTTTCTTTTGGGGCTGTTATGCGGGGCCCCCTGTAGGTTCCCACGTCCCCCTGTCTAGTCACGCATCGACGATCTAGAGCTATGAGCAGGTGAAATGCCCCCTACGCACGTACACCCCCTAAGGCGTACTTCACACACCTGCCTCCCCCTTGTACAGGTTGATGGGAGGACACGGGGATAAAAAAAATGAAAAAGTGGAACAGCCTCTAATTTTTTTCCCAACTTTCCTCTTAATAATCCGTTTTTGAGGGTTTTTAAGAAGGGACTATTGGAAAGAAGGGAATCAGAATCCTCCTGTTGAAATTCGGGGGAGGACGATGATGCTTGATCGGAGTTTTGAAATATCTGCCATAATAATCATTAACATGTAGATATTTCAAAACTTATTAATTAATTGTGAATTATTCACATTTTTTTCAAGCGTTTCTCTTGATCTCAATAATTTTTTTCCATCTCATTTGAAAGGATTTCCTCATATGGAATGATATGGATATTTTATTCCTTTGCGATCGTATTAAATTTGGACCTAGGTGCCATGGTGATCGGAATTAATTTCCGTTGAGAGAGCAGTAATACATAATATGCAAGTTATGAAAGAAAAATACAATTTAATCATTCTCATTCTTTCGTAAATTTAAATATTGTAAACACAAAATGTTTTATTGCAATGTTTTATGGTAAAAATTATAGTTTATAGTTCGCCATCGTGTGTTATATTTTAAAACAGTCTTCATTGTGAAGTCCTGGTTTTCCATAACAAGCGTCACCAAAATAATTCGTTTGGCGTCAATAATACCACCCTTAATTTTTCATGGCGAGTCAGAAGTGGCTCTATTAACAATAGGTTCCATTATCACGAAGTGGTAGAAGTAGAAATGGAGATTAAGATATGTAGAATACAATGTAAGTTTAATATATTTCTTTGCTGTGGAGCAGAGGACAGACATACGACAGGAATGGAAAAATTCTTTGGTGGTTGAGAGTAGATATACGACCACAAAGTTTTATTTTCCGAAGTAGAGGATTTTATGATGATTTACCACTTTGATGGAATGCTAAAATGCATTCTATCAAAATGTGAATAAGCCACAAATTATTTCATGCCCCTTCTGATTCATAGAATTGAAAATTAATTGAAATTTTTCTATTAAATAACACGGATAGGCTTTTTCTTTGTTATATTTTCTAAAATTTCACCTTCAACGGATTTTCAAAATATTTTTCTTCGAATACCTTTGAATTCTTCAAATATTATTCCAAAATTTTCCAAAGGTTCCAACTAATTTAGAATCAATAGAGAATGTATTATATAAAATAATCTAGACTGATGGTTTTAAAAGAATTCATGTCTTTTGAGGAATAAAAATTGAATAAAATTGAATTTATTTATTTGATTATTATTTAAATTGTGGTCTCATTCTTTTTAAATGTCTGTAATTATATATATATATATATATATATATATATATATATAGGTAACTTCATTGATTAGATTAAGTACATGGACACAAAAGACAATTCTTATTATGAATAATAGTCCTTTTTCTCTATATAGTTTTAAACAATAACAATTTTAATATTGTCCATATAACTATGCAATAGAAAAACTGTAATGCCAAAAATACAAAATACTAATTAAAAATACAAACGAAATACAATACGAAAATATAAGAAAATTAGCCTGTGCTAGCGAATTAGCGGGTATGACATAAAAATTATATAAAACTAGCAGATACCCAGGGCGTTGTTGCCGCAGAAAAAATTATATTGTAAATATCGTTTGAAATTTAAAATAGCTATCTTGTTTAATTCGGAACGTTAGGAAGAATTATTATTTTTTTTTATCGACAATGAATACTTTCATTGAAATTGAAATATATATAAAGGAGGAGCATAAATAGTATTTATTCTATTTTTATTATTATTCTATTCTGCAGACAAATATTCATTATTATATATATCTATTTTTATTGTATTCTTTTAGAATTTTAAAGCTTGGTGTTCTTTCAGAATGGTAATGAAAGTAACGTTTTATTGTATCTCGTGATTCATTTGATATTAGTTCAGCATTATCAAGTTTAATTTTAGAAAATGTGATTAAATTATTTTCTTTTAAAACTGATTAAACATATAAAATATATTTATACCGCAAAATTTTTAATATAGTAGAAAAAATAATTTTTTGAAAATTAAGAGGGTGCAAAATTATTTACTATAATATTTTCGGAAGATTCCATAAAAAAAGGGCTAAAATTTTATAAATTTATAAATTTCAAACCATAAGGTTGGTTTCTCGTACACTCTCTAATAAAACTATTACCTCAGAGAAAGACTTGCATTGTAATTTACATACAATAACTACAAAATATTAACGTCTAGCTTGAATCCAGCATCTTTACTGAATTTTTTGTGTCTCTTTGGCTAGTTATTTAGTGGTTAATCCATTGTTAATAGATGCGGTAAATAGATACAAAAATACTTTTTAAGTATTAGATAATAATTTAACTACGTCTATAGCCCTCCCATAACAGTAAACAATATGTTGTCGAAGTTTTTTCGGAATCGGATGAGCAATACGGCAGAACATAAGAGACATACAGACAAACGTTCATTTTTATTCATATATTGATGTAATAAATTTATTTTGATGTTAGAATGTGGACTTAGTTCAAATTTTTTGGGTTCTGGTTGCATTTTTCTCCTTTATTATGCTCGATTTGCCAACAACATAACAATATTAATATTGAAGAATAGAAAAAATACACCAAGTTCAACGCAATCGTGCTTATTGCAAATCAATTATTTCCCCTCGATCTGTTATGAATTTCATTCATTTCTCCCTTTCAATAAATTCACTTGGCCAAAGAAGGTGAAAATAAAATTCAATCAGGATCTCGCTGAAGCCACACTATGCTGACAATAATTGAAATTTATTATAATATTCAGATGAATTTCATGGGATTTTAGTTTTGAGAACTGAGATTTCAGATTTTTGAAGATACTAATTTTGTATCAATCCCACAATATTTTGGTAACCTAACGCACAATATAAGGCAACATAAGGACAATATACAGACAACTTTTCAACTTTTTTTTTCTCACTGTGAAGCATCAAAACAACTATAAAACATTTCTAAATGTATAGATTACTTATTCTCCAGTTTAAAAACTGCTGGACATATTAAAAAAAAGATTATATCAAATTTTAATAAAAATATCCATTAGATATTAATTTATGAATGTCTTCGTAAAAAAACTCTGCCAAAGATTTGAATTTGAGAAAACAGCATCTAAAGATGCTATTTTCTAGAAATAAAGGTACTATTTTACATCTAAAGATGTTAAATAGTACTGTAAGATATGGAAGTGCAAATAGGAAAATCAGTGTAACTTCTCAAAAAATAGATTTAGAAACACAATTATAACTACTTTATAAAGAAACTGTTCAAATATTAAAAATATTTTTTAAAAAATTCGTAATTTCTAAAAAAAATTTGATTTTTTGACGTAGTTGTCTAGTTAATTTAATAAACAACGGATTTAACCATTAAATCAATTTTTTAACAAGACTACTATAGCATTTCCTGTTCAGATACATTTCTACAACATAATTATACACAAGTTTACAATATGGAAACATTCCATTTGAATAAATATAAATGGAATTTCATCCGTATTTGAATAAATATAAATGGGATTCCATCCGTATTTGAATAAATATAAATGGGATTCCATCCGTATTTGAATAAATATAAATGGAATTCCATCCATATTTGAATAAATATATATAATTATCATTTAAAACGGATTTTTTTCAATAAAATAGAAAAATCTTTTGACATCTAAAATGAAGATTATCCATTCATTACACCTTACCACTCATTTCAATAATATTCATCCACCAATCTATATCTCTATATCGGAAAATTCTCAAACTTGTCTCAATTGCGGAGTATTGTTTGCTCCAATCGATTTGGGGCGTGTACAAGAAAGAAAGAAAAAGAACGATTAAGGGAGGGGTTCACCGGGGTGGGGGGAGGTATACATCTGCTTCGAAATTATTGATGCATAGAGGAATGAACTTTCTCCGCCTCATTGTTTTAGAACGAAAGGCTTCAACAACAATAAACAACCGTCTCATCTTCGAGTTGCAAAGGGGGGAAAAAATCCATCCCATGCTCAATTAAAAACAACGAAAAGTTTAATTCCAATGGAAAGCGTGACCCAGGAGGGGTCGTCACGTGAGCGTCGCGTGAGTGCGGTGTGTCTCCCGGTGCGTAACGTGGGGATGCGTGACAAGGGAACTCCAGTTCTCCAGCAGACAGCTGCTTCTTCATGACTCCTGGAAGGAAGGTGGCTTCCGATGGCATAGGATCCTTCCTCATGATGGGGAGATTTAGGATGAGACTGAAAAGGGGATCGTCTACTCATTGAGAATAAATTTTGATAAAATAATTTTTTTTTTTAAATTCACAAAAAATCCGAAGTTTGGAAGAATGCTGATTTTCAACTCTTTTATCATAGATTGGAGAAATATTCCGCATTTGTTTATAATGTTTTAGTTTATACGGTTTCTAATTCAACAATAAATAGTTGATACAAAAAATCATTAAATTTAATTTTGAAAAGCCTTTTGAAGACCCATTTGGTCAACTATAGGGTGATAGATATGGCAAAATATCGAGATTGAACAGAGAACTGAACTTTCCAGCTTTTCCTGTTTCTTACAAATCAAGAAAAAACTGGTAATAATACATTTGTCGAACTGACTAAAGGTCGTCAATGGTGATTTGTCTGTTCCAATTTTTTCCATTTCTCCCAAATCAAGAAATAACTGGTAATAACAGATTAGATGTAGAGAATTAATGGTAATTCGAGAGTTCCGATTTTTCCAGTTTCTTATTAATTAATAAATAGTTTACAATAGTAAAACTGCAGAATATGGGAAAATATCGGAGGTAATGGTCTTAGATGGATACGAAGTTTGTATATAATATCAAAAAAAGATCCGAACTTCTGGTCCGAAACATCATAGCATTGTACTATTTTAAAAGCAATTCGTCTCTTAAAAAATATTTTTTAAAATTTGCTCTTAATTTTAGCAACGAACGATTCATGCAAACACGTTCTCTCTCTCTCTATCATACAGACAAAATGCATTAAATATCATTGCAACGCCGCTGTGCATAAAATAGTTATTTAAAAAATGAGAAGTACAGCAGTAAAATACATTTAAAAAACTTTGAAATTAGAGAAAAATTCGGTTCAGAATTAAAGATTGAAAAAATTATTATTTTCATTTTAAAGTCAGATAAAAAATAGCGCGTGTGCAATTCTATGCTCCGAAGCTGCAGAGAAACTTTCATGCAATCGTGTTTAAAATTCTAATAATAATAAAAAAATATAGACTGCTTATGTATTATTATTATTTCAATTCAATTCCTAATTCCTTACTTTTTTAGTTATTTGCCTAAGTTGAATACCATACAATCATCAAGGTGTTGGAAAAGCATAGAAAAATCTGGAACATTGTATCAATATATCATCATTAAATAATATTCCCAATAAAATGTGAAATAACAGGGAAAAGTTTTTTTATATCTTATTTTATCAAAGCATCGGATTCCTTAACGCTTATTTTATTAAACTTAGAAGTATCGTTATATTTTCCATTTTCTCAGCTATAAGTGATATACATATTAGATCAATTCAAGCAAAGCAATTTTTACAACAACTTCCATTAATAAATTTTAAATGCTTTATGGTTTAAAACCCTCTAAAGGAAGGCTAAAATTTACAACGGAGCTATAAAAATTCATTCAAGCCTTAAATACAATTAGATTTTAAATTTGTTATTAAAGTTTTGATAACCCAATGTTAATTATGCATAAAATACGATTTCACATTATTTTTCAAGCAGGTTTTCGAACGAAATTCTACATAAAAAAACTAAATTTGAAATTAAATTAATAATATTAAGTCACAAAACTTTAATTCTAATAAATAAAATATCTCTTGATACTTAAAAGATATTTAAAATAAATAAAAATCTTAAACGTTATTCCAATAATAACTCCATATTGATAATGAAAAAAAATCAATGAATATGTTTCGGAAATCTATTGTTTAGAAATAAAAATAATTCAATTAACTTTCCTTGAACTTAAAATTTGATATAAATCCAAGAAATGAAATCAGATTTTAAAATTGTAATAAAAAACAATGCTTAGATCAACATATTACTCATAGTAATTTGTGAACAGCCCCCATTCTGCAAAACTGCGTTTAATTAAGCCAAAGCGGACAGAGAAAAGGATGATCCGCAATCAAACTTCTCAGCTCCACTTTACACTCATCCCTCGACGGGAGGAGGGTTTGTTGTTGTTACTGCACACACCCGAGTCACTTAAGCAGGTGACTTTCAGTCACAGTGCGTGACCGGTAACAACTTGTTGATACGGCGCCGGTCACACATCGACGCTCACAATATGCCGCAACGCGCGTTCCTGTGTTTTCGTCCAATTATTTACTTTTTTTATCTTTCAGTACATTTATTGGTGAAAGCACGCGCTGCGATTGGGTTTGCGCATTGATTTTTGTAGAATCCAGATGCCTAGACGAAACCAGATGTCGATAGAATGAAATGGAAATTAATCATTAAATTAAAAAAAACATTACATAAGCTTGCAATGGAAGTATGGAAAATAGGGAAAGGTTCAGAGTGCTGCAATTTCTAAACATAGAATGTATTGAGGAAACAAAGATGCATCATAAATGTTTTATTTTTGACACATTTTGAGAATTCAGTTATTGCAGTCAGATATCACACCCAAAAAGTAGTACATAAATTAATTGTCGTGATATAGTTTACTAAATTTGATAAACTGTCTATTATTGTTGTCTTCGATTTTTTATTAAAATTTGCAAGCTTATTTAACACTTACAAACATTCACATCAAGAGATAATTCCAATATATGCATATTAAATGAAGATCATCTTGCGGCATATCATATTGTTAAAAAATCATTTCATTAGGGCATCTTAACAAAGCATGATTTCAAATATTACCAAAGTAGGAAAAAAATAACTTTTAATAGTAATAATTCAGAAAAGCAAAATTATAGATTTTTGGAATTGATGTAAATTAGAAATTGATGTAACTTAGAAAATACGATTAACTTGATTTCGATAAAAAGAACAAAAATTCCAATTATGAATGGATCTGGAATAAGAATTTAATTATGATACATTGTTTAAGAATAATCATACGTTAGTAAGTGATACCGACTAATTTGTTCGATTATTTTCCGAGAGTTTATATAGTATATGTTTATTTTTTCTTGATCCGAATCTCGAATTTCTAAGTTTTCATAACATAAAAATATTTGGACGTTTAAATCATAAATTCAAAGTGAAATAGGATGGGTTCCTCACAGGAAACAAATTTCCAACTTGCGAATCTCCAATCTATATTCCGGACTTCTACTGCCAGGTGATCAAGATTTTCTTATTATTTAGAATTTTTAGACAACAAAATGTGGAATATTATAAATGACTTGATTTTTTTCTCGGTTTTAAATCACAAATAGCTCGAGGTCCTCTTTCCTAAATTGACTAGTTTTTAATTTATTTAAATTTTGCTTTAAGAAGGCAATGAGAAGTAATCAATTTCGTAACATGATCTTGACTTTATTTTACAGTAATTTCGATTTTAAAAAGATGGCCATTGTTCTGAAACAATTTTAATAAATAATCAGTCGAATTCAAAAACGGCACAGTATTGTAATGCAAATGCAATCCCCAACAAAATTTAAAAGGCATAACGAGAGTTGTTTCCTAGTTTAAATTAACTATTAAAATCAGGCATGCGGAATATGACAATAAATAATTATCATCTGTAAAGAATGTATCAGGAATTTTAAAATGACATTCTTTGTTATTGTGTATGAAAATTAGTTGGAAATATTAGAA
Source organism: Argiope trifasciata (assembly GCA_026543055.1). NCBI lineage: Eukaryota > Metazoa > Arthropoda > Arachnida > Araneae > Araneidae > Argiope > Argiope trifasciata. Next base: position 360,571 of record JAPMOQ010033956.1, read on the forward strand.
AATAACGATAGTGATTATTCACAGTATGTTCTGTTAATAATGATAGTTTACATAAAATTAACTATAACAATAATCTCACACAAAACTTTGCAGTTTTATCACGAAGTGTCGTCTACTAACTTTTCAAACTATTCAAGTCAATAAGTAATGCTGAAAGTATAATGTAGAGAGTTTTAACAAGAAGAATCTATCTCTTACCTCTAACGATACTTTGTATCTGAATTACCATTCACGTCTCAGAATATATTGATGCTATTGCACGCTCCATCTTTGAGATAGTATGGCGATGAATATTCTGTGACTACTTAGTTTCGACAGTATTCATTTCACATCATCATTCATTTTACATTTCATCAATATTTGCTATGACTTTAGTAAATTTAATGTCTTGGCTCCAAGCTTCTTGGTAGGCTATTAACATTTGATTTCGTAACAATAATCAAAGATCTTTTTATATAAAAAGCTAAAGGATAATCCGTGCCGAAATGGAAATTTTACTAAATTTGTCTTTCTTTCTGTTAGCAAGTTTTAAAAATGTCTTTTCTAATGAATTTTGCATTTATATAATGAAGATGCTCTAAAATTATTATTTTCAAGAAATAATTTGTTTTGTAGATTTTAAATGACGTTTTCAATAGCCCTTACTTGGGCTTGTTTCATGAGATTTCGAACCTTACAATTTCTGTTTAGTAGATTAATGATTCGTTTAAAAATTTTGTTTTACTGTGTAATTTTGAAGGACAGAACAATCTGGAACTAGAATCATGTGACTTCACTTGCCCCTCCCTCCAGCTCGAAGACATGTGACCATGAAAAAGTAAAGTATGCCAAGCTTGTGCGAATTGTGGATCTTCGGCACAGTTGAGAAACTGATATGCAGCCAACAACTCTATTCGGATCTAGAGAACTAAACTGAAGTATATTTTTAGAATCTTAAATGCCTTTTTTTTTTTTTTAAAGAATTGCTATCTCTAATAATAATCAAGATGTATGTGTGGACGTTTTACAAAATCAAACTGCTTGATTTATAGTAACCTAATGTGACATAAATATACTTTGAAAGGTAGAAATCTGTATCCCGGAGCGTTTTTCTTTTCTTTTTTGTAATTTTTGATCAGAATTTTAATTGATTAAAAGGGAAATTTTGGTTCATTTTAACAAATTATTGGAAATATTATTGCTTATAAAGAATTTTTTTCCTTATTTTAAAATTCAGAGAATTTTTATTTTTGATAATGCCTTTTGTGCTTAACTAATAAATGCCTAATTTTTTTTCAAAAAAATTTGTTAACTTTCAAAGAATTTTTCTGTATAATTTTTGTTAACGCTCTCGTTTTTATATTGATACTCTACTGTTGAAAGTAAAAGAAAAGATTCTGCTTGTTAGTAGTATAGTTCAAATGAGAAGTAAAAAAATAAGGAAATTTTAACATTGCGAAAGACGAAATATCATTATAGGGTAGAATAACTGAATAGTCATTTCTTAAATGACTATTCAGTCATTTATCGAATGTCATAAAAAATTGTATCAAAATTTTAATAATCTTTATTTTCCACGGCCTTTTCGAATAATAATAACAATAAAATAGAATTATGCCTTTCTGCGAACTCACAGGAGAAGCAATCTACATGGCATAAAATTATGGCAGAATTGCTTTAGAGATCCTCTCAATCCAGATAATTCAATTTCAACTCACATTTTCCCCCGGAAAGTAGGATTATTCCAGAAGGCAACCGACAATCATAGGGATAAATATGATATGCAATCAGATAATACAACATTCCTAGAGAACGTATGGAGAATATAGAGAATATATGAATATGGTATAGAGAATATATGAATATGGTTTCCTTCTTACAATTAGTAGAATACGACAGTGAAATTTGGCATTTAAGATTCGTATCAAAATTTTAAAATGCGGGCTCAGGCTGAATTAAAGTTGCCGAATACAACAAATAGTTGGAGAATATGAATATTTTTCACTTGTCCTTTGAAAATGCTGTAGATACTTTACATAAGCCCGTTGACAGAAAACTGCAACCAATTAGGAGATCAATATTTGGTAAGTCACCTTTAAGGCAAATTTTTAGATGGTTCGAATTAATACTGATGCGTCTTCCAATTGAAGTAATGTTCCAGATTGTAACAAATAATTGGAGCACCTGAATATTTTTCACTTGTACTCAGAGAATGATGCAAATATTTTATATAAACATGTTGACAGGAAACCTCAACCAATTAGGAGATCTATATTTGGTGGGTCACCTTTTAATCAAAATTTTAGATATTTTGAATTTCGATACAAATGTAATGCTCCCGAATACAACAAATAGTTGAGTCCACAAGAATATTTTAATCCTCATTCAGTTCATGAAAAGTGGAGCTTCCAAAAGGTAACCGATGAATAGATCATAGAAATAAGGCAGATCCATAGCCAAATGAAGCAATATTCCAAGACAATATAAATGAACATAGTGTGAATAAGTGAACATATAAAAAGTGTTAATTTCTTAAAATCAGTAGAATAGAAGAATGAAATTTGGCATGACATCTTTGAATCAAAATTTTAAAATGTGTCCTCAAGTTTATGTAATGTTGTAGAATATAATAAATAGTTCAAGCACAAGAATATTTTTCACAATTCCTCAGGCAATGACGTAGATATTTGACATAAACATGCTAACAGAAACCTTCAATCAATTACGAGATCGAAATTTGTAAAGATCCCTTTTAAAGTAAACCATAAATGTTTCGAATTTTAATCGAAATGCATTTGTAGTTTGAAATAATGTTCTAGAATACAACAAAAATTTTAGTATACGGATATTTTTAATTTGTTTTCAGGCAATAGCATATATATTTTACATAAAGATGTTAGCTAAAAACATCAACCAATTAAAAGAACGTTTTGTTGTCTACCTTTAAAGCAAAATTTTCGAATTTTAATATGAAGGTGTCTTCAACTTGAAATAATGTTCCAGAAAGCAACAAATAGTAGGAGCATACTGATGTTTGTTACTTGTCCTCAGAGAATGACATAGATACTTTACATAAACATTTTAACAGAAAACTGAAATCAATTAGAAGATCGATATTTGATATGTCACCTTTAAAGCAAAATTACAGATGTTTTGAATTTCAATCCAAGTCTCTCAAGAAGAGCTATTCCAAAATATAAACTCGTTTATCTTTATCATACTTCAAAAGTAAGCATAAACGATATGAATTTTGAAAGTATCCAAGAAATTCGAGGAAATAAAATACTTTCATTTATCGAAAGCAGATCAAGGTTTTTGAATCACATATACTTCATCATATTTTAGATTCAATGAGTTCATCAGATAGAAGTATTTAGATAATTGGAGCATACACGTAAGCCTTACCCGCCTTCAGACAATGCAGCATGCGAAATGCAGCCGCATCGTTTCCACTTTCCAACAGATCGGTTTACAACAGCCAATCAACTCTTTTAAAGAAAGTATCTTTATCATACGCGAAAGCTCAGTCATTAAATAGTTTCCAATTCATTTTACCTTGATTGATCGGATATCTGTCCCCCATCCATGTGCATAAATATTTAAAACATTCATGATTTAATTCGTTGCTCAATCACACTTGATCGATCAGTGCAGGTCGTAGACCTTGTTCTTGTTGGATCGAGCCCGCTTCCCTTTGCCCACATCGATATTTCCTGTACGCCACGAACACTCCCTAACTAGATAATTGCAGCGTTTGAGTGTTTAATTGGACTCTAATTTTGCGGTCAGACTCACTCCAGAGATTAAGAAGTCGAAGTATCGGCTCATCAACTCAGAAATGAGCAGATTTGAAAAAAAGATATTATGCAAGGATTGTGAGAAAAATGAATCCACGAGCTATGTTAATGTTTGAGCTATGATTCATAGTTGATTCTCATGAGTATTGATTTAATTTAAATTAAATTAAATCTCTTAAGCAACAAATTGCAATAGACTTTAAATACATGTTTTATTATAGTTTGACGTGTCTTCCCCGAGATCTGGACGTTATGGGTCCGAAACCCGGTTCCTGCAGGATTGTTATTCTAACTGTGGGTAGTGTGAATATGACATTTCACTATCATTCGCATATAGGAAAAAAAATTGCTAAATAGAAGCATTGAAAAATTTGTTTAACAAAGATAATGGATTTCCCAATAAGATTAAGCAATTTAAGTAATGAAAATGTTACTCTGCCTGTCTTTTAAGGTGTAATGTTATATTACGAAGTCTACTTGATTTTCTTTTCTTCACTATGATCAACTGATATTAAAATTCGAATCATATTTTGCAAATGAATATTGTACTAGTACGATAGTATTCTAGTTTAATTATCTTAAATTAGATATCATAGTAAACATGGTATATTTCATGGACTTATAGGAATTAAAATTTTTCTTTCCCCCCATATCTTCAGTCAACGTGCAAAAGGTCGTATATCAAAATTAAATATGGTTGAAATCGGTCAGTCAGGGCGCCTTTATATCGCTAATCAATACAAAGTTGCTAATACAACAATCAAGATGACATTATCGACTTACTAGTCACTGGTGAGGGAAGAAATGTCAATAATTAGATTTCAACTAAATTTAATTTTTCATGTACGACCACACATCGATAGACTGTAAAATTTATTCATAATACTGATATTTCGGGAATAGAGACATCAGTTTCGTTTAGTGGATTAAAAAATCCAGATATTTAAAAGGTTCGTTGGTTTTTGATCTTGTAATTCAGTTATATATCAAAAGAAAATTTTCAAAAAATTCAGGAATTTAATTTTTTGTAGCTTTAATTTGGTTAGTTTTATTGCCTTTTGCTAATTTTTTAGTATATCACCAACATTCACGCTTGAAATTCAGATACCAATATTTGGCTATTACTTATAGCATGTTGCAAAGTTATCGACGTATTTGGCGAGAATGTAGTGCTTGGTGGCAACTGGTGAAAATATTTTAATATAAACGGAAATGCATCCATGCTAATGAAAAAATATCAGTTTTTATTTCACATTTTAAACTTATTTATTATGTGAGAATAATTTGATTGAATTCATTTTTTTCATCTTTAGATAATGAATGTACCATTAATGTACGATAAGATACGTGGTCATTTTAATTTTGGACTGGTCGCAATTTAACTTGGTCATTTGAGATTTTGCACTTCCTATTGTTGTATCTTTGGATTAGTATATAAAAATCATTATTATAAATTAAACAAAATTTAAAGATTATTTGAATCACAATCCTGAAATATCGTAGCATATTAATATTTGAAGTTTGATTAATATATTTCATTTTTTAAAGCTAATTTTAATTTTACTGTAGTTATAAGTACTTGGTGAAAATGCATTTCATACCATTTCAGCTTGTTCAATTATTAATCCATTAATAATAAAGAGTGTGGAGGTATATTTTATATAACTATAAAATACAATAAAATAATTTTGAAATTTATAAAATAAATGAGGTATATCTATAATAGAGAAAAAATGTATAAGAAATGTGCTATAGTTAATGGTTACAATATAGACGCATAGTGTATTAAATAGCAATACTATTTTTAATTTTGTATCATAAATTATTTTTCCTATATCGGGAATTGTTTTAAAATTCAAATTTTAGTTTAATATCATAAAAATGCAAATTATAAAAATTTGAGGCTGCATTAATGCAAATTGCAATAATTTATGTTGCTAAAAAGAAAATAGTTTGAAAATTTTGTAGTAAACTGTTAGCTGCTATCATATATATATATATATAAAGCAAAAAAAAAAAAAATAGCCCAGAATTTTGTCAGTTGAGATTCGCTTATTACACATCAAATACATTACACCTATTTAGCTCTGTAATCCATTGCCTGCAAATGCATAGTTTCCCTTTTTTAGGTAACAGGAACCTCACGTGATTAAATTATATTATTTCAATGATAAAAATTACTGTTGTTGTTACTTATGGCACTCTAAAATCCCGTTGATATATCTGTAAGCGATTTAAGCCGAGTGAGAGTCTCTCTCTTTTCAGTAGCGCTAACTAGGGCGAAGTGTACGATTCAGCTACTTCATGCCTCACATTTGCTTGCACAACCCCTTTTTACGGGGGAGGGGCACGTTCACACACCTGATAGATAGAACACAAAAGAATAAACATGCCCGAAACGGACTCGAACCGGGACGCCCAGAAAATAAAATACTTCTTTGACTAATCAAGGGACGTGACTTTCAGGCAAACAAATAATACAAAAATAACACACTCCCAAGATTTCAGCAGGTGAAGGTTTATAAAGGATGTACAAAACTAACACAAGATTTGAATTTGCCACCATTCGTGTAGTAAAGTGTTGGCAGTCTTATGAAAAAAAAAAAAAAAAAAAACCGTTTAACATCTGATAATTTAAGATTAATAAAAATGGAGTGTTTCATAACAGAACAGGGTGCTATTATCGTTATACTATATTTCAAAACCATTGCGTCTGTGTTCACATCGTGTAATTTAACACAACTGGATTTTTTTTTATGCAATAAAATTTGAAATCAAATTTATATGCTAAGAAATCCATAAGCACACATGCATTGTAGGAGAAAATTCAACGCTGTATCAAAGAAATTCCGCGATTTAAGCAAAATTGTATGACAATTTTTTCAAAAATCATTAACAAAATCCTGTTTTTGATACGAAAAATGGGATATATATATATATTTTTTACACTAATAATACTAATATTTTGCCATCAGTTCCGAAAAAAGTTAATATTTTCAGTGATTAAGGAATCTTTTTTCCTCCTAAGATTACCTGTTAAATAAAGAGCAATTTAAAAATAAAAAAAAATCTACATTTTGTTTAGGCTCAAATATAATCTCTTCATGTTTATATTTATTGTATTATTGAAATCATTTATATACCTGTGTTCATCCGTAATGTCCAATATTCATATATTGAGTCTGCATCTTAACCTATACTTGGAAATCTTGTATACTAGATTTAAAATTTGTTATTGTTGCTATCTCTATACTTATGGAAATTATTATTCTTGTGTTTCCCTTAGAACAAATAAGTGTACATATTATCAGCTTGATACATCTAAGAGGGATTATTCAAATATTCAAAACAATAGTGTTTTCTAAACATGTAAATTTCTCACTCTTTGATACATAGTCCGAAGCAAGTTTACTCAGAAGTTAACAATAAAGTAAATGTTTGAGCACTGAACCATGAAGAAAGTTTTAAGTTAATTTGCCTGAAAATTGACTTTCGCATACTTTAGAAAAGTAAATAACGCTCAAACGAATTTTATGATGCTCTCGTTGGTTGTGAAGTTTCGCTTTAGAAAATCGTTTTGATTTTTTTAGGAAAGACGAAATTACTTTTCGGAAACTCAAACGAAAAACTTCGAAGTAAATATTCTACGAAAAAGGCATTTAATTGAATTTTTGTCTTTATTTACTGGTCAAAATAAAACGAGATGCCACTACAAAAATAATAAACAAATGAAATGAAATTGAAAGCCGATAAAAACTAAAAATAAAAAACAAAGAAGGAAAAGGAAAAATTGTTTGGACAAATGAAATAAAGATGTGCTCTGTTAAAAGCTTCGAAGCAAAGTAAATCGTTTGGAAATTTTTGGAAAAATATTTACTTTGTTAAAGCAGTGAAATATTTTAAAATAAGTAAGAGAATAATTTGGATTCATATTTTTAAATTAAAAGACTCATACTAACATTTACAGGCAGGGAATTATTCTTTCTTTTTGTAACTATTGTGATAAAAATGTATCATGGATGTTGTTACAAAATGAATGATATCCATTTATTGGTCAATATTTTTTACATTGCTTCAAGATAATCTCTGACTTTTATGCACTTCTGTCAATATATTTTTCAATAATGAAAACATGCTGTTTTTCCGAAACTACTAGGTTCTAAGTTGGTGTTAATAGTCTACTTCTTATAGGTTTGCACTAATATACTTTTTATAGACTTTGCATTAATAGGCTAGAAGAACCTTTTTAAGTTTGCGTTAATAGGCTAGAAGAACCCTTTTAAGTTTGCATTAATATACTACTTATAGAATTCGCATTTATAGACTACTTCTTATAGAATTTGCATTAATAGACTACTCCTTATAGACTTTGCGTTAATAGACTAGAAACTACTTCTAGGTTTGCATTTGAAGAATCAAAACGGTGAATATATATAAAGCTTGGATACAAGAGTTGCATTTTTAACCACTGATTAACGAACTTATTGATATATGAATATATAGTGTTGAAAATTCATTGTAAATAATTGTATATTGAGAAGGAATAATATCGATTTTAATACATAAAATGATTCAATAATGTCGCCAATTTAGTACAAAAATTATTACACATTATTCTTTTTTATTCGATCGATATGTTGAAGTTAGTCGAAATGAAAGATATACATTTGTTGGTCAATATTTTTTACAACTTCAAAATAATCTTCTCCGACTTTTACGCACTTCTCCAATATATTTTCTGACCACGAAAACATGTTTTCACGAAACTACTACTGGATTCTCAGTTTGCATTAATAGACTTCTTCTTATAGACTTTGCATTAATAGACTAGAAACTGCTTCTAAGTTTGTATCAATAGATCACTTCTTTTAGACTTTGGTTTTAGGTATCCGACTGGGTAAAAATCGTCAAATTTGATAAAACTAACGAAATTTTTTCTGATTCATAATATTTAAGCCTGTTCTTTTAGCTTTCTAAATTTGTCTTATTTTTTGTTTTACCTTCTTTAGAAATAAAGTTAAGGCCATTTTAAGTTAGATGGAGTGATAAAAGTCAAACCGGAAATAGCATTTCGAAACCGGAAGTTGATGTAAATATCATGATATGTCAAGGAATTTCGATGTTAAAAATGATTAAAATAATTATTTTATAGCTTTTATACCCGATAATAAGAATAAGTAGGGATTATTTTAAAATTTGTCTCAATAAAATTGGCAACAAATGTTTTGTACCGAAGTTCTGTTTATTTATTTTCTCCACGTTATTGAATATTTCTCAAGTGAATTATTTAGAGATTTTTTCAACTTCAACTCACGTTTTTGCTATATTCTAAATCTTTTTCTGGTTCAAGTATGCCGTAAACGAGATTTAAACGTTCTAAGAAACGCGCTCCAATAATCCTATGCATCGTTATTGACCTGAAGGACCAAGTAGTTGGTGTAAGTTTCAGAGAGCCAAATTTTCAGGCATAGAACTTCAAGAAAAGAAACCAGGCCTATCCCCTATTTTTCTAAATAAAATAAAAGGAGCATATATTGAACAGTGAGACCAAAAATTATTGTAGAAATGCCTGCATGGAAAAACACAGAATTGTAATGAAAGTTTTAACGATGTACTGTGGAATGTTGTGCCCAAAGAAACATTTGTTGAACTGCAAACTCTTCGTTTAGGCACATATATTGCCGTTTTAATTTAAATTTATGTATACACTGGTTACCAGTTTTTGAAAAATTAAGAGTGCTTATTGAACCAGAACAAGTGAAAAGTTTCCTCAACATTGAGAATAAGAGTAGCAGATTCAATATGACTTCTTTCAGCATATGTAAAACTGTCCAGAAAAAAAAAGAAGAGCATCAAGAAAGAATAAATTTATGAAGGATGATATAAAGGAAGGTCCAACTTATAAATCAGGAGAGTTTTAGATTTATTGAAATATAACAATTTTGCTTTTTTTCAAAATAAAAACTTTAAACGCATTTTCTGAAGAATGAAATTTTTGCACTTTTTGCATTACCGTAAACACAATATCTCAATATGTTCTGAATATATTCTTATGAAATTTTGTAGAATTGTTTTATACAATATTTTAATGCTCTGAACTAAAAACTAAAATATAAATGCAGTTTTAGGTATTTTACAGATATTCGTAGACAAATTAAGCTCATTTATTTCAAAAAATTCTTGTTTGTATGATTGTTTTAGCCATATCTCAGAATACATTCCACATATTTAAAAGATTTTAGTTCAAAGCATGCATATTGGTTATTACAATGTTCTCCCAAAATATTTTTAATATCTGCTTGTAATTTTTTTCTCTACGACTGTTGGCGTAACAGTTAATTTTTCTGTTTTTTCACTACAATTTTCCCTTTTTTCAAAATGTTATGAAAATATTTTTTATTTTTGAATATTTTTCATTATTCTGTTACATATTCAAACTAAACCTAGAATAATAACAAGCATTTGAAGCATATTTAGAAAAAAAAGCTCCGAACCCAATCGGATATCTTAATAGCCTAGAAATTACATCTAGGTTTGCATTAATAGAATCAAAATGGTGAATACACAGAGCGTAGATAGAAAGGTTACATTTTTTTAAACCACTGATTAACGAACTTGTGGATATAGGTATTTATAATCTCGAAAATTCACAATAAATAATTGTGCATTGAGAAGATGTAATATCGGTTATAATACATAAAATAATTCGATAATGTCACTAATTTAGTACACAATTCATTAAGCATTATTTCTTTCATTTGGCCGATATGTTGTTGAATAGTCGAAATGGATGATCTACCAAAACATGGTTAATCTATAATAACTTTTTTAATTTCTTTAAATATTGTTTGACCATTCAGATAGTCTTGTTAAATTATTGTCTTTACTGGTTTTATGTAAAATGTAAAGAATTGCATATTCTTTTCGATAAATAAAATCGGTTACTGTTTGGCATAGGATGGTAAAACCCTACGTGCTTCTGCGCATGCATTAAAATGGGTTTAATTCTTAAAAATAGGGGTGAAAATAAAGATGAAAGGAGGAGGTGTTTACATTTAACAACGAAATGAGATCTCTATTTTACGAGACCAGTAATTTTATGAAGGACTTGGTGAAATTACTGGAAGGAAAAATTGCCTTTTTTTTAAGGGGATTCGAGGGAATGAAGAATGCATTCAAAATATTTATAAAAGATAGAAAAACTAAAAAGTATGAAAGTGTTTTGAATATCTTTGTCCTTTTTTTAAAAATCGATTGAGTGTTCATAAAAAAATACAAAAAACCCCATCCATATTTTACTATTCTGCATGTTTGTATATAATAATGAACAATAATGTTATAGTATTTTCATTTTTTAAAATCAAAATAATTAACAATTTCGAATTTTTATGATTACTTTAAAAGGTTATATCAGGTTTTAACTGTTTTTAATTTTTTTTTGCAATATTTTAATTTTTGTTGTTGTTAGAAAAAGAATTTAGTCTTAAAATAAAGAAATGCAAATCTGGAATTTAAGGGCGAATATAAGAGAACAGGAAGAAAAAAAAAGGACTTCATTCTGAATTACATTTATTAAACCAAAAATATTAAAAGACAAAAATGCTTATTTGATTTTGAAATATTATAAGGCTTTAAAGGATTTATAATGCAAAGAATCTGAAAATTCGATGAACATTGTGGATTATTGTGTGTACTTTTCTCAAAATATATTACGACAACCCAGATCATATTTGGGGAGAAAATTGCTCCACCACACATTTTCATTTGAGGCGAAATAAATTACATTACTCACCAAATAAACATAACCATTTATTTTGAATTTTAATAATGATTTTATTACTAAAAATATCCATTAATATCTTCCTAAAAAGTCAAAAATAGAAAATGGTGTTGTACTGTTCGCCTGCCCCATTCATGATAAGCGGCATTTCCAGTCAACCGTGTCATCATCTGTTAAAACTCTACATTGTTAAATGCCTCCAGATTGCCAGACGGGGAATCTTCTTGTCGCCGAGTGCCGTCGAGCTGGTTATTGGTGATGTCTGATGATGGATACAAGTAGGGTACATTGTTTGGGAGGAACTTATCGCACCTTCAAGGGAAAGGAGCATCAACCCATCTGGATGCCAAATGTTTCCATTTGTGAAGGAACTATCATTAACGCGTGTTACAGAACCGTCTGTTATAAGGACACACTAATGAAGGTCATTTCCCAAGCCAGACTGGAGCCACAAATGAGAGCATTTTGCTGAACAGCTATTGGATGGTAGAGAATCCATGTGGGCGAGTGGGAAATGAGAAGGCGGAGTTTGAATGGTGACAAAATGCGGGTTTTTTTTTATAAGAAAGGAAGGTACTTTTTGGATTGTGGACTGCTGCGATTACGCTTCACCCTAGAGTAGAGCTTCTGACTAACAACCGGTTAATGTCTTGGGGAGTTATTTCCCCGAATTGATGCAGAGCTCTTTTCACTATAAACCTCGACCTTTGACTATTGTGTAAATATCATCAACTTCCAAATGGTGTAAATATCAAATTTTTTAAAATTGAAAAGAACAACTTCTTACGTAATATATGGCTGTAAATAAACGAGTTGCCTGAAATTCTACTTACTCATTTGATCTATCAGGATCAAGACATTACAGTATATTCGTATTAAATGTGATTGTAAATAGACAAAATCTTCGCAAAGTTTTATAATAGCATATAAGTGACCAAGCCAAAACCTGCAATCAAACTATACTCGGAACGACTGAATTAGCATGAAACAAAAATTATGAGTTTGATGTAATTTACAGGCACAAAAACAATTTTTGATTTCGTTGAGCCATTAATAATGACAAAACTGTAATAAAAGAATATTTTCAATAAAAAAGTGACTAAGGGTGTCATCAACACCGATGTTTCAAGACTCACATCATTAACGTAATGTGTCACATAAAAGAATTAACATACATTTCTGAGAGAACAATTCTTTCCCACGAAGATTAGAGGAAAAAAAAAAACATTTTTCAACACCATTCTGTGTTAACTGTCTTTGAAAATGAAGTTATTTGATTATGACTATTTGAATACTATGATTTTCTTCAGATATTTATGCGTAAAAATTTCATTCATTTATACAAAGAACCTCAAGGAATAATCAAATTGCTCATACTGTATACGAAAAAATATAAAGCCTATGGCCAGTTGTGGTCGTTATTGAAAATCTAAGAGCATTAATTTTGAAAGCAGCTTATTACTTGAGACTTCTGGGTTATAAATATTCCTAATCCAAAGTTAATGAACAGATAGTAGAATCTCTAAGAAGTACAAAAGATGTTAATTGAAAGCTAAAACATTAAATATTCTTCCAATTGATAGAACTTTGAGAATGTAATTTAGTGTTAAGTACACATGCTAAAGATTTAAAAGTATTCGTATGCTTTTAGTGTGATTTAGCTGTCGTATTTATATAACTTTCAACAATAAAAAAATCTGGATCGTCTTAGCCTCTATATAATAGTGGGAAAAAGTGAGAAACAGAATTTAGATTCAGCTAATGTTATTAGGTTATTTCAAAATTCATACCAAATAACTTTTTAATACAGTTATAATATAGGCAACAAATCAAAATCTAATTACGATCAAAAAGACTGAATCATCATCATCTTATGATTTTTAAATGAACAATTCTTGTACTTTTTAAACTTATTTCGTGTATCTCGGAAATCCCTGTAACAATTTGGGATAAAATCTTATAATTAGATAAATTTTTACTTTTAAAGTGACTTTTCTGAAAAAACACGATTTCACACACATTTTTTATAACAAATTATTAGAGCCCTTTTCTACCAGGTTTCATGCTCAATGTTATATAGCGTCATCTTGTAAATTTTGGTGGCATTTGTATTGTTGCTATAGAATGATAACTACTTGGGGTCTCATCTCTCTCTCTCTCTTTACACACACACACACACACACACACACACACACACACGCGCGTGTGTGTGTAAGTAATGATTGACTAACTGTACTATGGCAGATAGTTTCGAATATCTTTTTAAACAAAGAGCAATCATAATTTTTTTTATTTATTTAAATGCCCATTTTATTTAGAGGCAAAATTGAAAAATGTATATATGTAATACTTCAAAAATTACAATGTATATATGTATGTTTGAAGAAAAATTGAGATATATGATTCAAATCTAAATACTTTCTTCAAAAAAAAAAAAAAAAAAAAAATCCTGCCTTGTTTTTTTTGGCAGGTACGCTACATAAATGAATGCAATGGCACTAAAAAGGGAAATAATATCTAATGAATAATAATAGTATATTTCCGAAACGCATGACGAACAGGATTTATTGAAGTATTAATAAAAAACCAAAGATTTAAAATGCATCCCTTTCAATAAGATTAAACTAGAATCTATAATCTAACTATAAACAAACACAAGGAATCATTATAATTTATATAAATAATCGGATGAAATTGGAAGGTAAAGATTTAACTCAGTTAACAATCTTGTGTTTATATAAATAATAGGATGGAATTGAAAGTTAATGATTAAACATAGTTAATAATTGAACGCGTTTTCAAAATACATAGTTTTCCATTCTATTACAACATTTAATAGGGAAATAATATAAAGTAAATGCAAAGATTTAAAACGCATACATTTCATATTACAACTGAAGTAATCTGTAATCAAATTCTGGAAAGAAACAGTTTGAATTACTATAACCTATATAAATAATGGGAGATAAATAGCAAAAAAGAGTTTTGCTTTTTAAATAGGATCAACAGAACCTACTGCCGCAATCATCAACTATATTGTTTTATGACTCTCACTTCCCATTAGCTGAGTGCGTCACATTCAGAACATCAACACATATTCCAGCAGGGACACAATTCGTTCTCACGAAGTTGTCTCGTCTGAGGTCAAAGAAAAACCGCTTGTCATTTAGGCAACCCCATTCCATGCCCCCTCTCTTCCAAAGCGACATTCTACGCAAGGCTGGGGCCATTTGAACACTGTGATCTTCTGAAAGGAGACAGTTAGTTAACAGTAGTGATTTGCCCTTGTTCTCTATTGTTCTTGATTACATAGTCCGCTCTCATTTTCAGACAAATTGTCCCAGAAGAACCTCTCTCTGGAACTGGTGACCGCAAATTATGGAGGGGTAGAAAGGTAGTCATTTTTCGATTAGTAGTTCTTTCCAGTCCCACTGTTGCTTCTGTCCTGGCATCGGACCCGTGCTACGAGAACTGCTTTTTGTAATGCATTTTCTTGTTTTTACCTTCGTGGACAGTTATGAATAATTTTCTGATGATGGCTTTTTTTATTCTTATTATCACTCATTCTATTACTGGATGGATGGAAAAACAGTAATTTTCTGTCCAGAAAAAGGCCGGGTTTTATGTAGGTCTATAGTAGTGGAATTTTTGGAAGAACTAGTCCATGGAAAATGTATAATTTTCTAGTTTTGTCTTCTTTTATATTTTAGGAAAGACTCGTTTGAGTTTTGGGGTACGGTTATTTTTGTCACATAAAGGATGGGTAGGAATATTGGCGCCCAAATAGAAGTGTGCGTGCTACTCGAAATTATTTGATTACAAGAGACTGAGTCATCAGTTTCAGTTATTGAATTAATGTATGATCATTTATCTAATAAAAACTTGCTGGCTCTAATATTATTGATTTGTATTAATGAGTGGAACAGAATCTCCAATTTGAATCATTGAGTTTCCTAATCTCATATAATTTTGGAGTGATAATATAGCTTACTAGAATTTAATTCGTTTTATAATAATATATTTAATTCGTTTTTTAATAAATGAAACTGAGAATTACTGAATTGGAGAATTCGTATGAATTTTATTGATCTGAAGTTAAGGATTAGTAGTAATACACAAAAATAGGCCAACTGAATTTATATATGAGTTGTATTTTAAAGGGTCATATTGAAACACAGACAGTCCTTACAATAATCTGTTACTGCAATACTGTTAATAATAATACATACTTACACTTTATTACCCTCTATTTACTACAATTTATACCTAGTTTATACTTAGTGAGAGTAATTTAAACCTTAATTTAAAAATGTTAAACCTGAATAAGGTACAAAAAATTTTAAAAAGCACATTAAAAGCGCATTTTAAATAGATATTATCCATCATAAAAAGAAAGATATAATTCTATGAATTCATCATCAGCAACAGAGAATCTTAGATGATAAATTAATAGCAACAATGAAAAAAAGTTTCAATTTCACTTCACCGATAGAGGTTTAAATAGATAGAGGTTTATGAAATAGGTTTAAAATACATAATAAATTTAATATTTTTTTGAAAATTTGTTAAAAGTTATACGGAGAAAAAATTGATATAATCAATTAGATAGTTTTTATAATCTTATGATAATATAAAATTCTTTTTTAAGTTATACTATTTTCGGGAGTCTAAGCAGAAAAATACCTAAATTCCTATTAATATTTTTATTGATGGAACTTCTAATTATAAATCAAAATAATTTGTGCAGGATGCAATTCTCATTCTCCACTTTTGGTAATTCTTGGTTCAAGAACAATCAACATATACACTCACATGCACGCACATACACATACACAACTCTTTTATTAGAAGTAAAGATTGAAAAAATATTTTATGATAATAGATAAGGCTTCAATTATTCACTTAAAATATTTCTTTTAATTGATTAAAAATTATGCGGTAAAAAATTAATATATTCAAAATGGCAACTTTGAAAAAAATTTTAGATGATGAAAAATATATATGGAAGTTACATAAGAAAAATGCCGAATTTTGGATTAATTATTTAAAAGTGAATCTTCTAATTGAAATTTCAAAACAGTTAGTCCTAGACGCATATTTTGTAGTTCTTAATCGAATATTCTTATCAGACCATTGATGTAGAGCAATATGTAGAGTGCCAACACGCGCACACATATACAAACACACACACATTCATTTTTTATAATTAGTAAAGATAAAGATTGAAAAATATTTTATGCTAGTAGATATTGTTTACACTTTTATTTTTTTATTATGAACTACACGAATTATAATTGAATCTCATATATATTGAAGAAATCAGATTTCCCATTCTATCATGAAGGTCAAAAAGCCAAAAAATAAGTCGGAATGTAGCAGGAATGCTTGAAAGAACACCCTATAAGATTACGGAGCGACAGAAGCTATCTCTTTCAAGTCATGATGCATAGCTCCGACTTTCCGTTTCTCACATCTCATAATAAAGTATCACATACCTTTATTTCCCCAGATACTGGATTGGGAGTTTATCTTTGTCAAAACAGATTTTCAGAAAAAAGAGACCCACCATCCAACCGAAATAAATTGCCCCTCTCTCCCGGATTCTGATGATGTATTCAAAGTGAAATCCCATAGCTGAAGCCGTGTCGTGTCCTGTTATGATATATGTCCGGCTTTTATTTCACATCGAGAGGAAAGATTTGGAAGAAATTCTTGAAAAAACTAACCTTTTTTTCTTCTTCTGTTTTTTTGCCGTTTTGTGGTGGAAATATCGGGACAGTAACAGATGTGAAGCAGGTGCAAGTCAAGTGGTTTGTAAATAAAGCTTCTCCTGAATTGTAAACAGTCATCCGTGTAATTGCATTAGAGAGAATGTTGTGTTTGTTGCTGCTTCTTAATGTAATTATCTACCGATATTTATTTTTTTCTCTACATACGAAGTATATTTTTCGGTACATTTCTTTAACATTTTAAAAACGAGTGGAGATAATTAGACGGTTAATGACATTTAATTGAACAGTAAAACATGCAATTTCCTTAAAGAAAAACTTTCGATGACACTTGATCTAATTTGTAAATTCAAGGTTCAGTATGGAAATTCAGTAAAAATCAGTTTTGTGTAAAAAAAGAAATGATGATAAGTTTCTAAATCCTGAGTTAAATTATTAAATTTAGAAAGGAATTTCATTAAAATTTGATCTAATTTGTAAAATTCAAGGATCAGTTTGAAAATTTAGAAAAATCATTCAACAACTAAGAGGTTTTTGAATAGTAAAATTATATAATTATATTATTTACGGTATATAAAATTCTAATATATACGTTACTTAAAAATTTAAAAACACTTTAAGATATTAATACAATTGATAACTGAATCGTAAAACTTATAACTTCCTTAAATAATTCCGCATGATACTTGATCTGATTTGTTAATTCATGGTTCAGTATGGAAATTCAGTATAGATAATTCACTTGATAAGAGGTTTTTAAATAGTGAGGATATATAATTTGCATTAAATTAAGAAACGGGTTTGTTTAATAATATATATATATATATATATATATATCATCGAGTCATGCACAGTTGGGAATTTTAATAAAGATGGAAAGAAAAGACTGAGAAATTGTCAATAGTAATCAAACATTATGATGGTGAAAGTAGCTATACGGTAAAAATAACTTTTAGCGAAAATTTTCATTTCGAATGATCAAAATGTAGTTTATGTTTATAGACAAAATAATAGATTATTTCTGAAAAAAATTATGATAAATTCTATTAGAAAAATTTCAAGAAAGATTCGATATAAAATAATTTAGTCAGTCTAATTTCTAGAAATCATCCCGATCATGCGCAGCAAGTCATTTTTTATTTTCTCTTTTAATTCCAAGATACATATCCAGTGGTGATAATGGATATGGATTGATCTTTAATCCATATGATATCAAAATACTCAAAATAATCCACAATTATTAATTAAACGCTTATCCATATTTATTGATCAGATTTATAAATAATTTTATCATTCTTTGTTAAACTTTACACCAAGTTTATGGATTCAAAATATCATGCTGAGAAAGTCAATTTCGAATTTCTCTTAAATTCCAAGATCCATATTCCAATAGGTGACAATGAATATGGGTTAAACTGCAATCCATATAATCTCAAAATAATAAAACCTAATCCCTAATTATTAAATAAACTCTAATCTACAATTATTAGTTAAACTCTTATCCATATTTATAGATTAATCCATCATTATTTTTT
This sequence comes from Argiope trifasciata, assembly GCA_026543055.1. Classification (NCBI taxonomy): domain Eukaryota; kingdom Metazoa; phylum Arthropoda; class Arachnida; order Araneae; family Araneidae; genus Argiope; species Argiope trifasciata. The sequence goes on from JAPMOQ010033956.1 coordinate 379,391, forward strand.
AAACTCTAATCCATATTTATAGACTCAAAATAGTAGGTGATTTGAAAAAAAAATTAGGATAAATTCTGTTAGAAAAATGTCAAATAATTTAAAAGCTATGGAATGAAAGCCGACTCCAAAATAAAACTACTTTAGCAGAAGATAAATAATGGAAAAACTTTACTGTGAAATTCAACTTCAAAATAAAACTACATTGGTAGACGATAGATCTTTCAAAAACTATATAGTGAAAGCCGACTCAAAAATAAGAAAAAGAGATAAATTGCCAATTTATTGCTTACGCATTTTGAGGCTTCAACAAATCTGTTTCTTTCACATTTTGAGGCTCCGAAAAATTCAAGCGAAAGCAATATCATGTTCTCACATGATCGACACAAAACATTTTCGATCCTCTCGATCATGCGCAGAGAGTCAGTTTTTACTCTCTCGTTTAATTCCGTGATCCATACCCAGCGGATGATGATGAATATGGGTTAAACTCTAATCCATGTGATCTTTTCCCGTCTCCCATTTATTTCGATACGTTTCATACGTGGAAGAGACTGATGCTTTATTTTGAGGTTAATCGCTTTGGTCTGCTGCTTAACGTATATGCAAGATTAGGAGGTAGAGGGAAAAATATAAATCAAGTTAAAGCTTTTGGAAGCTGATTTTTCTTTCACTTTTTTTTTGTTTGTTTTTGTATTTCACTTATTACATCCAATATTTCAAAGTGAATTCGGTCTCGTTATGCATTTGTTTGTGTGACAGAATTTTGGATTATATCCGCTTTATATAAGTCGTATTAACTGTATTATATATTCTGAAGATAGAGTTTTACTTTGTATATTTAAAGTGTCTGGAACGTATTCAAAAATTGTTTTAAACTATAATTTGCCTGAACCGAATAATTGTAACCTCAATTCATGGTTGGTATTGATTGTTTATTTTAAAAAAGGATAGCAGTTTAATATAAGTTGAAAATGTTATAATTCGTGAATGGCTTACAGAAATATTATCTTGGTTTAAGGTTGAATTTCAGACCTTTAGCCATTTTTCAAAAATTTTGGCTTTGAATTATTATTAGCTTTATTTTTGTTTCTGACTTAGAGAATATTTTTATATTAATTCTACTGTTTTTTTTTTATTAAATTTTTAATGGCCTATAGTGAGTATTCAAACAAAATGGTTCCTGAACAGAATAAGGCTTTCATTTCCGTCCTAGAGGTAGCAATTGCTAATTTATCTTAAACAAGAACTACATTTATGTTTTTTCTGAGTATATACGGAATCACTTTAATTTATATATTTCCATTTTGTTTTTATAACAGAATTCTTCAACGAAACGTTCCACTCGAAATGCAAAACATTCATCTGTTTTATTTTTCGGAAAAAATGGAAGAAGTTTCGTAAGAGCGGAAGAAAAGAAGGCATATTTTTTGACAATTCTTTGAAAAATGAAGAAAAAAATTCTTTTTTACTTTTTTGTATTTGACTAAAATACTTACTAACGAGAAACTATCGATAATTTTATTGCCAAGTTTAAAGGGTAGAAAAAAGCTTACAAAAGCAATATTTAGAATCAAGCAGCATACTTGATTTGTAAAGTAGCAGAGTAAGATCGAAAATAACATTGGTAGTTGTTTTGGAAGCATTTAAAAAAAAAGATTTTTAGCTAATTTTTATGAGTTTGAAATTAATTTTATTTATATTAATTTAATATGTTTGACTGTTTACCATTTGTTATGTAAAATTAAAATAACACAAAATATATTTGTTAACTTATGATTTAATTTAATTTGCTATAATTAGAAAGAATATTTTTTTATTTTCAAAATCATTTATGGAAATTTCAAAGCAATAACTTAAAATTTAGTTTATAAATGGAATATCTAGAGAGAGAAATATAGAAAAGGAAAGCATTTATTACTCTTAAAAACGAATTCAACATATTTGAGAATATTATGGTATTGATTGCGTATTTTGTGAGTACGTTTTTAACTGTACTCTTTCAAAATTAATGAGTTAATTTAACGAACTATTTCGCAATTTCTTTAAATTGGCATGATAGGTGAAATCGCTACTGAAATGAATTGCTGGTACGTGAATCCCAAATAACATATTTATCGTTTGTCTTATCTTTATTGGATAAATGGTTTATCTTTACTTTTTCATTTTATGTCATTTCTAAACCTTAAGTTTTAAAAAAGGGAAATTTTACTGCCTATTATCTATGTTAATTAAAATATATCATATCTTTAATGGCAAGTCTGATACTCTAAAAGCTTACTATGTATATTATGGTACTGTAAAAATTTAACTTCAAGAATTGTGATGAATTTTTCGGCTTTAATTTGGTAACAATATGATATTCTATCTTAACTGGTAACTAGATGCTCAAAGGTCGCATTGACTAATGAAAGTTGCGCTATTTCCTTTGAGGTCTTATCATAAACTCAACGAGATATATAGAACAAGTCAGATAAAACCGATCGCTATGCTATGATACAATTTAGTCTTTAAATTACGCTAAATAGTAGCGCTATATTGGAAATGTCATTTTTTATTCCTACTTCCTTGTTTAGATCCATCTATATAGACTAAATCCTGTAAAAAAAGCATCCTGTTATTTATACATGTTACTTGAATTTCCCCACCTAATTCCAATTCTGACAGATCCGCTTTGATAACCGGGTCAGTCCATTTATTTACCAAGAACAATACCAATGTTGATTTCTCAACTTGTTTATTTGCTTACTTAAAGGACAGATAATACAATGACAATTCTCAAATCTAAAAGAAAATCCCAAGGTACTCTATCTCAATCTTCCATTTCTGCAGATGATGAAAAGTTGAGATAAGAACTATCAACAACATAAGCTACTGTTTTCCCAGTAAGCGAGATATTCAGGGCTGTAAACCGACGACACTGAAGAAGCTTTTCACTACTCAACTGATGTATGATAAATTGAGTTGGAAGGGCAAAGAGGGGCCACCCACTTTCTAAGACAGCCCCAGCATGCGGGGCTGTGGGTCAGGGGTGGTGGATGAAAGTAGGGAAGATGTTATCGTTCTGTCAGCTCACTGTCCACGGCCTTAATGGCAGTGACAGTATAGTTCAAAACAACTTCAAGTGCTGCGATTTACGATTACTGTTGTAAGAAGTGTCAACGCTGGTAGAAAATAAAATGGAAAACTGCAGAAAACAATGCTGATGAAAGAGAGAGACAACGCGCAGAAACTGAAAAGATAAAATGTATTTTCTTATGGCACTCTACTTTTATTTGTTTTTTTTTTTTGTTTATTTTAGAAATAATGTGCGTACTTAGTGGCGGATTTAAGTATTTTAAGTCCCTAAATAGTAAATATTATGGGGCACACAAAGCTTTTTCAATTAAATGAAGAATTATTTAGTTATTTATACTAGAAATTACCAACGTATTTAGTTTAGTTACATATTCTAGAAATCATGCACTGGAGAATTATTTAGTTACATATTCTAGGAATCCCGGGTAAACTTAATGCCACACTGCTTTCCAGTTAAATGGACAAAAATTATAATTATTATGATGGATGTTCCAGAAGTCACATAAGTACTTAGTGTCATACAACTTTTCAGGAAATGTTAATAAGTTAATTAGACAATTATTTAGCTACACATTCTAGAAATTATGTATTGGAAGATTTATTTAGTTTTCATATTCTGGAAATCACGCATGTACTTAGTTTAGTTACATATTCTAGAATTCATGTACATATTTAGTGACGGATTAAGCATTTTGAGGTCCTAAGCAATGCACATTATGAGGCATATAGTGATTTGGAATAAAATGGACAATTATTTAGTTATATATTTTAACTAATTATTTATTTATTTAAGTCTAATGATTTATTTCAGTCTATTTTTATTTTAATACTTTATTAACATTAATGGTCAAGCATTTTTTAATATGTATGCCAATGCAAATGCCAAGCACTTGAATTGACAGTGAAAATTAAGACCAGCTTTTCGATTTTATTGATCCATTTGTTTATTTAGAAATACCAAATTTTTATAACATAAATCTTTCTTTGAATTTACATAACAAAGTTTATATTCATTTCTTAGCAATAAATAAAAAAAACTGTTTGAATTAATTAGTTGAATAAAGAATAACAAAAAAATGTGATAATTTCTTTCAGCAATATTTTATGATATGAATTTGGTATTAAAATTATGAAATTCCACTTATATATTTAATAATTATATTAAATAGCAACTAAAATGAATGAATTTTGATCTCGTGTTTTGATACTTCTTGAAAATAAAATTAATAAAAATTTCCATGATGGCATTTAATTTTGGATATAAGAAAATAACTAAAGTTATGAAATTGGAAAACTAAACTTAAGTATATATAGTTATATTATATTTATATATCAGAGAAAAGAATAACAGATATACAACAGCTCTCTACAAACTGGTTATAAATATCTCAATATTCAGTTTAGTACATAACATGAAAAAAGAAAAAAATATTAGCAAAAACCTGCATTTAAAGAAAGAAGAAAAAAAAAACTCTAATTTTACCTATTCTTTTCCTTTTATTATCCTCTGACGATAAGTTTCCGCAAAAGATTTTCCAACCAAAAGTGACGTCAGACAGTGACATCACATATGCTCTTTGATTTTATTTCGCGCGTAAAAGCCAGATGGGTCGGCCGTGAGCAGTCGAGAGTGAAATTGAAATGGAGACTTCTATTATTTTTTATGAGAGACGAATAATAATAATAAAAAAAGTTTGTCGAATACTAGGAAGAAGAAATGCGAAAACTCCCGACACATGCATGCCACTGCAGCAGATGGTATTCTAACTCATCGTTTTGTAAGAATCTGCCGACATAAAACGCCATACGTCGCAGTGAAATACTATTAAATTTGTTTCTTCTTCTTCTTCTGCATTTATTTTTTTTGTTATGAATCTTTTCCGGAAATCCTCTGCTGTTCTTTTATTCGCTTCCTGGATTTATTTAGAAGAGATTGTGCTGCGTTTTTTTCCCCTGCTGTTGTTGTTGCTTTGTTTTATTTTCAACTTCATCCTTCTTATTATTTCCGCTTGGAAGAAAAGTAGATATAATTTTGGGCTGACTGAAGTAAATTGAGTTGTGCGAGAATTGTAACTAGTTGCAGTCAATTCAGAAATATTCGCAATTTGATAGGATTCTTAAAAGAATATGCCATTCGCTAGAACTCTGTTTTTAATTTTTTTTTTTAATGTGGTGTTCGGTTAATTAAGTTAGAATTAAGTTATTACTCTAGCTGATCTTACAGAAACTTTCAAGAATACTTCTGAAGAAGAAACATGTTTGTAACTGAAGAATTGTAAAATAATGAAGAACATCAAAATATTGGAATTCTTTTTTTCTTCTTCTTATTTCATAGACAGCTGTTTCGTGCAAACTCGATAGAAGAATAAAATTAATTTTGAATATCATTAAAAAATGATGAATTTTTTTGGAGGGCTGGGGACAAAACAATAAATCCAAAACCAAGATTCATTTTTACGTAATATAAGTATTAATGCCACCGAGATCTGGGGATTCCGGGTTAGAGTCCCGGTTCGGACATGGTTTTTCTTCTTCTGTGTTCTGTCTTTAAGACGTGTGAATGTGACCCTGTAAAAGGGGATTGCCAGCAAACGGGACACACGAAATAGCTAAGTCGTCGACTCTTGGTCCTAGTTGGCGTTACTGAAAAAACACGCCCGCTGACAGATCAATCAGCGGGCTTGTATAGAGCCATAAATAACAACGAAAACATAAATATTGAATGTATTCACGATAAATTCAGTAAATAACATTGATTGATTAATATCAGTAGCTATATTCTTAGCACATTAAAAAATTTAGAAGAAGATTATGGAGTTTGATATTTCTGATTTCTATATTAAATACTAGCCACCTTTGGCGACCAGCTGGTTCGCCATGTGTAAAGCGTTCTAAAATTTTCAATTAAATCACATACTC
>JAPMOQ010033956.1:385385-414568 GCA_026543055.1 Argiope trifasciata
TTTCCCTAATAATATTCTTTAATTTTATAAATCAGTCAGTTTTAACCATCGGTTATGCTTCCAAAATATTAAAAAAAAAAATTTCGATGATATTGCCAAAATATTAAATATATATTTTTTTAAAGAAAGCGAGAAAGGGAAAAAAAGTATTAAATTTATGATACAGATATTGCAAACGGTTACATAAATATGCCATTAAGTCGTGATTTCAATGCATATCCTGTCTAAATTCAATCAGGTTTACCGTAAACAAAGAGGATTTATTTGCATTTATTTTTTAAAGAAAATATCACATTTTATATTTCTTTTATTTTATCCAGTCACGTGCTGAAAGTTGCATTGCGATGATAGTTTTTTTTATTTGAACTTCCGGCATTCTTTTATTTTATCCGGTCACGTGCTAAAAAAACATGGTTAAAATATTTCTTTAAAAATTCGTTAAAAATAGAAGCTTAAGTTATACATTAAAACACTGATACCATTAGAAGGCTAATTTTTTAATCTTTAAATTGATGTAAAAATCATGTTTATGCGATCATATTTTCGGAAGTTATAGCGGAAAAACGTCGAAATTTCGCTTAAATTTTAATTAATTCAAATTCTAATTAAAAATTCGAAAAAAGGGCTCCAAGGTGCACATTCCGGACCTCCAAGGTATCCATGTACCAAATTTAGTAGCTGTAGGTCCAACGGTCTGGCCTGTAGAGCGCCAACACACACACACATTGAGCTTTATTATTATAGATTACATGCATACCTCCATTCTAAAGCTTCTTAAAATGCAGTTTACAATGAAAAATTAACTTGCTAAAGAAAATTGTATTTTCATCATTTTAACTACAAAAATATATATTAATCAACTCCGAAGAATATGAGCATATAAGAACGCCACAGAAAATTAAAATAAAATACAAGCGAAGCAAGAGAAATTGGAATTTTTAGGCGTCACATGCAGTTAATCTAATGCTTAAGTAGAAATAATAATAATACAGTTATCAATGAAAAATTGGAAAATAAAAATTATACAATCAAAAATTGATGAATTAAAAAGAGTTTCTCCATTTTGTTGTTGCCAATCTGCAATAGAATTTATTTTTCATTTCATTTTTTTCTATTACCTCTTTGCTGTTTATTTATTGCTTCGCTTATAAAAAATTTTATGCACCAACATTTACCAATCAGTTCACTTGATTAAATTCTAAAATAAAATAAAATTTCTTGTATTAACAAATACAAGAAAAAATTAATACAGATATCTACTTCTCAAAAACTTTCTGCTCTTCCTGTCAAATTATATAAATATTTTAATGCTATGTAAATGAAAGTTCTATAGTTGGTCTAATTTGTTAAACTGAAGTTATGTAAATCAATGATTAAATGAACATAAATCCGTGTGTTGAAAAGGAAAAAGTAACGTTAACCCGGTTTTTATGTTTCTGCCAATAACATTTTTAGTCGTTTACAATACTTTTAAAGCTCCCTGCAAATTAATTTTAAATTGTAATAAATAAAGCGCTTTTCTACGAGTTGACTTTTTCTGACTTACACTTAAAGAGAATTAATGCTATATTGAAAATAAAAAATGAGTTAATTGCAAAATAAGCATTGGATTTAAACTTAATATATGTTAAAATATATGTTATGCATGTTATGATGATAGATACTATTTGATTAAATTTTTTTTAAATTTTCTTTCTATCAAGGACCAAGTATTTTTCGATACATGGCATGCTGTTCGATTTTTCCTAGAAATAATGCTTCAGTTTCTACTGCACGTTTTTGCAGTGTAGGTAAAACTTTCGAAATAGTTGGTAATGGAGTACTTAGCAACAATTAATACGTTGTAATTATATCAGTAAATTACATACAAAACAATCTTTGAATTCTTTCTACTACTCTTTTCAACTACTTTGAATTCCTTCTTGTACTCAAACAACAAATGCCCTTGAATGCAGGAAATTTGAATGGCCTAGCTTGTCTGCCTTCTATTATTATTATTATTATTATTATTATTGGAATGCTTACTGTTTTGAAGCAAAGAATGAAAATCTTGCATATTATAAAACCAAAAGTTCTCGTTAATCATCATTTTGAAAATATGCGGTGCCAGAAATTATTCACTTCTAGAGATTTTTATTACTTAATTCACAAATGGGTTTATACTCCATCGGGTGACTCAAGTAAGGAAGTAGAATTATAGCTATAATAGTCTATTTTCTGCTTTTTCTATGAATAACATTAAATTTTGTGAGAGTAATTTATATATTTTAACTAATATCATCTGAAATTCTAATGAATATTTTAGAGTTGTGTATAGAAATTCATTATACAAAAGAAATAAATAAATAAATAAAATATAAACAAGGCAAACTGAAACATGGATTTTGTAAAGTTGCTTAAAATAAATGTCATGTATAAAGGAGAATAAGAATGTTTGAAAATATCTCGCAGTAATTCAGTTTAAAACAGATCTTCTATTCCTTTTCAAAACCCTCTGCGTTTTTACTCATGCATTTGTTTAATCAAAATAGAGCAAAGTGAAAAGATGAATGGAAAGGTGTTAATGTTTAACAAAATGGTGAATTTGGGTTATTCATGGACTTAGGGGGCGTAATTAACTCGAAATATTGGCGAGAAGAGATACTAATTCAGAATAAAATTTCTTAGAGAAATTTGTATTTATTGTGAAGGGTCTAAATATTAAATTGTGATGATTAAATGGAAGAATTCAGTTTTTTACAATTTTGCAATTCTCTTTTATACAAATCAATAAAATTTTATTATTAAATCATCCGATAATATTTGGTGATTAATGATGATATATAATTTTAATCACATTTAATGATATATTAAATATTTTTCGTTCCGGTTCTGAACATTTTTTGCCACTTGAAATAGCCGATCAATGCACAGTTAATAATAATCAATAAAATGATGCCATCAGAAACAACGTGGCATTTACCTACACGAAAAACAAAACAGAACAACAGAAAAGTATTAGGTGAGGAAGTGAAATCAAGACCAATGAATGAAGAAATGTGTTTATTTTTCCGTATCTGACCACTTAGTACTGTAGAAGCGTCGAAAAGTGGTATTCTCGGAATACTTAAAAGAACAATATCTTGGCTGTTCATATCTTTTAGGAAGATTCCTATTGGAAGACTACTTATTGTTGCTCTGAAAAGATGCCGGGAACATTTTTTTAATTCTTCACCGATCATGAACCCTAAAATTCAAAACTACCCTTCGTTAAAAAGTTTATAGATATAAATATATGAGTATACACTTTACCAATGTTGTCTTGTGAACAAGATAACTAGTAACTTGCTTGGAATATATTGGTTAGAATGTAAATAGCACGGACGAGTTCATAAATGCTCCATTTAGCTCAAAATGCGTGTGAATGGTAGATGGTTCATTTCGCTATAACTTTCTTAATATTGAAGATAGTAAATTAAATATAATCATCTAAATTAGAGCCTCATTAAGGCGAGTGAATTTTGTTAAGTGTTTCGATAATTTCAATATTTTAGAAGTTAGGGCTGAAAAGTAAATTTTCACTGTGTCTGACATCAGCAATTTATGTTGCCATTTACATCAGAAATTTATACTGCCAGATAGTAACTCATATGTAAAGGAATTTACCTTTGCATACCAGCTTGCCGAGAGGAATTTTTTAGCTTACCAGGGGGGGGGGGGGCATTTTCGAGATATAATATAAAAGAACTGTGTTTAATAATTTTTCCCCTATAAGTACTGTGAAAACACAATTTAAAATATTGTTGCTTCGACGAACCTTAGGAATGAGAGGAATCAGTTGTTTTCATTTCTTAAATATGCATGAGCAATGACTTAAGTTTTTGTTATATCTTTTCTTTGTGGACTTAAGAAAATTAATTTTTTTAAAAAAGATAATGAAACAGTAAATCTATAATGACATTGTCCATGTGGCAAATAATTAAAATAAAGCTACTTACAAGAAAATATCTAAGAATGCTGGCAAACACGTTTTGTGTACACGCTCAGCGAATACCACGTTACTTTACAAAACAAGCTAAAATTGATGAAAAGAAAAGTATAATTTTATTTCGAAAAGTGAATGAAGTACCATCAGATTAGAAATCCATTTACATCAGGTGTATACAATTACAGCCTAATTAACCACTAGCATAGTTAACCTCCTAAAAATTTATATTTTATAATAGCATATTTAGAAAATAAGTTCGACTTTTCCTGTTTATGAAGAGGGGAAGCTCCATAGCAAATTAAAAAATCTTTGGATTGTTGTTCCTTTTTCTCTTTGATTTGTTATATTTTATCAATCGGTCGGCGTAATGGCTTCCAAAACTTGCATTATCGTTATAGAGTCAATAAAAATGCTTGACGCAGGTGGATGACCCATATTTTCTGACTATCATTTACCAAGCCCATGAAAAGTAATCGTTGCCTCAATCAAAACTCCATAATTTTATGTGGAGGATGTACAAGACAGTTCTGGGGAGACTACACCAATTATGATGTTAATCATGTTTTCTCATCTACAATGGTAGGAATTGAGGAAATCTTCTGATTAATAATGATTTAAAAATTAATTTTGAAGAAGAATATAGAAATGCACAAACCAATAATTTATTTCTTTTTTTACTTTCTCGTATATAAGGTATGAAAAGAGAAAGCAGTATAATTATCAGAAAGTTCGAATTCGAAGCTCTGTTGAAACTCCGTACTTCAAACTTACTTGAAACTACAATAATTTTGTAGATTTCAATCAAATTTCGAAGGAAATTCATTCTGAAGAAATCTACTTGTCTAATTGTTTGGGCACAAGTTAAGTTGTTAACTACAGAACGCAAAGGCCAAGATTAATAAAATTTTGTACACAAGTTCAGGCATCTGAAATGTAGATCTGCATTAAATTTTGAACCCAGTCTGACAATATGCTTATCATATGTCGATCTTATCATGTACGCGAATTACATTTAATTCCCACCGTGTGTGTGTACTTCATATGAGGATGAAAAGAATACGTCACTTGAGTGGGTACAGAAATGGTAGGAGTTGACAACCTAATTCTAATGACCTGATGTACTTCTCATGGGAAGGGTTGTTTCTGTGGCCAGTGATGGTCCTTAGGATTCAATCTTAGTTCTCGCCTATGCTGTTCATGGAAGTCCAGTTATTCAAATTTAATACGAATGCTTTTAATTAGGAGGGGTTTTGTAAGTTACATTCAAAGTGATAATTAAAAAACACTGTGGCTTTATTAAATAAAATTTGATATATGATTTTGTGACTACAAATGTAATTTTATGTCATGTTTTGGCTTAAATTGGTCTCAATTAAAAATTCAAATTCTATTTTGGGTACTTGAGTGTAAATCATACGCCTGAGATTCATTACCAAAAACAAATCGTCAAATTTAACACCATGTATTCAGTAAAAATGTACATTTCTTGTCAAAGGTCTATTATAACTTCTAACTTACTCCATTGTTTGCCAATACAAAGCAAAACATTTCATTATAATCGAAAGTCCTCAATTTCAAGCAAGGAAAAAGAGAGGGAACACGAATGTTTTAAGGTTACCGTTCTCGCTATATGACTGAACAAAGACAATATGATTGAATAATGAAATGTTTTAAATTTTTTGGAATCAGTAATAGTAATATTTAGATGATAGAACTATGAAAAGTATTATTTTCTGATAATTTTGATTTTATTTTTGAAATTCTGTTCTTTCTGGAAATTTCATTAATACTTATTCTAAAAGCATTTGATTACCTTGAAGTTGTATTCGATTGTAAATTTTTTTAAATCAAAATGGTGATAAACGTTTTGAATAACACTTGCTGAAATACAGCAACTTTTAAAGAATTATTTTTTAAATAAATCTTGCCAAATGCATTCAAACAGAATATTTTACATTAACAGAGTTTGTTATAATATTTTGTGAACTCAAAAATAGTTTTCAATATTTTATGCAAAATTGAAATTTCATCCAATAATTATTTTAAGAGCGTTTGACTTCCTAGGAGTAGCATTCGATTACAATTTTTATCAAAGTTATACCAAATATTTTGAATAACATGGAATAAAAGAAAATAAAACAACTTAAAAAAATATTTGAAAAACAAAATTAAATCTTGCAAAGTGTATTCTAACAGAGTTTTTTATAATGTTTTTAAACTCAAAAATCGTTTTCACATGATGAAAAAGGGAAATTTTATCTAATAATAAGTTTAAGAGCATTTGACAGGAGTCCCATTCGATTTTAATTTTTATCAAAATGATACAAAACTTTTTGAATGCCATTAACTAAAAGAAATTAAAACAAAATTTGAAGAATTATTTCAAAAAAATCTTGCTAAGTATATCTTAACAGTGTTTGCTATATTTTTTAAATTCCAGAATTGTTTTCATTTTCCAATGAAAAATTCAAATTTTTATTCCAATAATTATTTTAAGAGCATTTGACTACAAAGAGATTATAACAGAATTTAATTTTCCATAAGAATGGCTAAAATAAATTAAAACAACTTTTTAAGAATCGTTTCTTAAAAACTCTTGCCAAGTTATTCCAAGTTAAGCCATTCTATTTTAACAGAGTTTGTTATAATATTTTTTTAAACTTAAAAATCCTTTTCATGTTTTAAATATCTATCATTTCTTCAAGACCATATCATTAATATTCTTTCTTTGAGATTTATAACATTTATGAAGACATTCTGATAGTTGAATTTTACGGATCATAAACTTCTAAGAAGCACTTCATCAAATGCTTTGAAAGAAAAATCCAGCTAATAATGGATGAGATTTGAGTTATTAAAATTCTTCAGTGAATGAAAAATAATGATTAAATACTCTTCTTTTCGTAAATTTTGAAGACATAGACTTCTCTTATCTCAATCAAAAATAAATGAAGCAAGAAAAGCTTATTTATCAATAAAATATGATGGATATTCTTGATAAATTGCCATAATTTCCTAAATCTTTTCCCTCAGATTTATGATGCCATAATTTTTTTTCTCTTTAGCTTTTAACATTGAAATATTATTTTAAGAACATGAAAATGTTTGCTTTCCGTTCTAGTAAAAAGAGTGGATAATATATAAATATTTGGGAACTATGTTTCAATTAAAATCCCTGTTCAGTGTGAAAAGAAATAATTCAAAATATGAATTGATTTTTTTGTATGAATTTTTGAGATAAGCCGCATACCTTTATAATCAATATATATATTTTACTTTGTCAATTTTTACCCAGTTAAGGCAATAAATAAAAAGGAAAAATATCATTAAAATTAATTGTTAGCTAAAACAATAAAATGTTTTATTATGAAATATAATTAAAATATCTCAAGGAATTTGTTAAAATTAGATCAAGAGAGAAATGAGACTGATATTCCGGAAAGGATTATTTTTTTAATTCGTAATGATTGTTTTTGTGTAGTAATATGTTTCAAATTTATTTAAATAAGCGCCAAAGCTTTTTTCAGTTTGTATATAAAAATTAAATTAAAATTTTTGAAAAATACTAATAAGAATTAGCTATCATAAAGCAATTACGTGTCAATTTTGGCAACTTTATAACTAATTATCGACCCTGCAAAGCTTATTGAAAGAGTTTTTTGATCATGCGTGTCGCAGAGTATGCCAAGCTACAAGCATTATCTTGTTAACATGGTTGTTCCAAATGGCTAATCCATTTGATACATTCAAATTTAAGGACAATTAACCATAAAAAAAGAATGATTAAAGTTTGTTTAAGTTTTTAATGCAATAATGATTACAGAAAACGTTTTAAATTGCTTTTTAAGAATGAAAACATATAAAAATCCAAAATGAAATCGCAAATTTCAAGTTATCATTTGAGACCATTATTTTTATTTCCTTATTTATCTTAATTAATTTGTCATTAACCATTTTAAACCGATCCGAAACAATCATGAGACTTCTCTATCGGTCTCTCCCTCAATTTTTTTACCTTTTATTGCTGCTCCCTTTTAATTTACCCAGATGTAAAACCATATGCTTGGCGTAGTATGGCCAATAATGGCTCTTAAGCCAAAAAGACCCAACAACCAACCAAACAACCTTCTCTTCCTTTCTTTCTATATACAATGATAATTTTGTCAAACTTTCTTTTTCATTCTTTCTAGCTGGCAAACAAAGTTTTGGAGCTCGCCCGATTTTGAAAATAAACAAACAAACAAACAAAAAACTCATCGTTTTTCTAAATATCAACGCATGTATAATCTGATAGTCCTATGATTGTTTCAAACGGGTTTAAATCGGTTAATGACTTAAATTAATTAAGACAACTCGTAAGAATTCAGAGGAGAAATAATGTGGAAATCAAGTTGTATCTTTAGTTGGTTATAGTTGCCAAAAGTGACAACCTTATGCATCATTTTTAATAACCCTAAAAACTAAAAATGGATGCCTCAAAAGTGATAAATTGCCAATTTGTTGTCTATTCCTTTTGTGGCTTCAAAAAACCTCAAAATCTCAAACCCAAACAACATCATGTTCTCGCATGACAACAAGAATAGGAAATGGAGAAAAATTATACATTCAAACGAACAAAAACATTAGAATTACTTTCTGTTTTAAACACTATAAAGAACAAAGATTAGAATGACATAAAAATAATTTTGCTTCATTTTTTCATTCATCTATCTGAAATAATTAAAGAATTCTTAATTAGAATTTATAAATGTTTGGCTGCGGATCCATCTGAATCATTAAACTTAGTCGAGTGGTTATAATTTAAATCACAAAGATTTTAATTAGGATTTCATAAACTTTTTTCTCTCTCTTCTTTTCCCCTTCTTGTTTTTTGAATGAAATTTGTTTTCTCCAACTCTGTTTTTGCCAGAAAAACTTTGTAACGATCCCGACATTGGAATACAAACTTTAAATACTAATTGATTTAAAGTGTTAAACAAATTCAAATTAAAATAATTCTAGTTTTGTGAAGGTGGATTAGTTAGTAATTTTAAAGCTTATTTTTGGGAAACATTTCGAAAGTAAAATATCTTTCATTTGAATACATTAATTTACAATTTTGAAGCCTCAAATCGTATTGATATTTTTTATTATCTCATAATTATTTTATAGAATTTCATCAGGAAAATTTAATTTGAAATGCTGGATAATTTTTTGTTCTTAAATGTTTGCGCTAATTTGTATATTATTATACTTTAAACATATAACAATTAGATAAGTAAGATAAAATCATTAAAATTTTGTAATAAAATTTGCCTATAAAATTAAATAAAGGAAAGAGATTAATATTAAAGTTATCTATTAAAAAAGTTTTCGCTTCTTCTGAGGTAAAAAGAACCTATTTTCTACTCAGAACTAAAGAATCTATTATACTTCAGTAATATAAAGCAATTTTATTTTAAATGTAGGTTATATGCTATTTTTACTCAGCATTATTTGTCGAGTCTTAGATCTATATTAAACAGTTGGAATAATGTCAAATTGCAAATCCATTGTTACTAATTTTTGACAAGAAAATATGAGTATGACAGAATAAATTTTCCTATTAAAGAAATTTTTATAAAACTATTTTCTCTATTTTTTTTAAATACAGGAAAATTTAAAAAGTTACAAACTTTCTAATACAATAAATACCATACTTTTTCCACAGTAAATACCATACTTAATAAGAGAGCAATAAATATTTATGTTATTACCTTAAACTCGATTCAAAATTCAAAGACATAATAGAATTTTAATGCCTTTAATCTCTTCATATTTAAAAAGATGACTAATAGTCAAAATTTGAGTCAAATTTAAATGCCGGAGGAATTTGTTGACAATTTCATTAAAAATAGTGCTAATTCTGATAATTCAGCATTCAAATGCTAAACAGCTAATTAAGATGCTTAAGACAATTCAGATTGAAGTAGATTAATGCAACTAAAATAATAGTTCACAACTGTAATCATTGTAGCTTTTAGGCTTTAAATCTAAACAATATTCATAAATCCTGCAGTATAAATACAATAATGAAAAATATTCGATTTATATTATAGGAAAAACTATGATTATGAGATTGAAACTGCGAATGTTAAAATCAATGCTTGCACTCTAGAGTAACAAAATTTCAAAATTTGTTGCCTTTACTATGCCATGTATAGAAATTGAAAATGGTTTGTGTCCGATGCCATCATGTTCACTAACCGCGGACCTACTTGGTAAATTTTCTTGTTACTTTTTCATCCATTAATCTGTTGTCTCATTTATATCCGTATTCCGCAACTTTCTGCATTAATTCCTGATTCGAAATACATTTTTAACTTATAGCTGAAGTCATTTTGGAACGAAAGGACTGTAGGAATCAGCTTTGTTTTTATCATGTTACGATAAATCATTTTAGTTTTACAAAAAATATGATTCGAATTCCTGTCCGATCCAATAATCAATCAGACAAATAATCATTGTCTGCCATCCAGAACAACAAAACCTTTAATAATTCATTCAACTTACTGTGGCTATAACGCCTTATCTAGAAATTGACAATGGCTTGTGTCCGATACCATCCTAGCCACCAACCTCAGTCCAATTTGGGCGATGTTCATTTTTTTTATTCCTTTCTCATTTATGCGTGTGTTCGGGCGTACATCCAGTAGCCGAGGTCCCATTATACCTTAGACAGGTGATTACTGGCCTCCAGGTGAGAGTTGTGCTTCCGACGTCGACTTCTTTTGTCAATTAACATTCCAGAGATCGCAATCGACCTCTGCAGCGGCAAGAAGAGATAAACGGGAGCTTCTCGATGAAGCACATCGATTAGAGAGTGGAAATTCGTGACAAATCAAGATCGACCCTTCCCCTCCTCGCATCCAGGGGTTGAGGGAGAAAGGTGGGGTCTTCCATGAAAGCTCCGGATTAGGTAATAAAAATGGCAGAAAAAAAAAAGGTGGAAGGATCATGTGAGGGAAGAGATGCAAATTGAAATTTAGTACTGGTAAAGCCTTTAACCCGAGATCTAAAACAAAAAGTAAGTAGAAGTGGATCTGTAATAAGTCACAATGGCGAGTAACAACATTTAATTTTATTGATGAGAGTAAAGTAATGTATCTTCAAAAGGGAAAAAAACTCTATCTCAATCGGAAAGCCTTTGTTAAGATTCCTAATTATTTGAATGAAATGAAGAGGAAGAGCCAAACGTAAAAAAGGTTTTGAAGTGATTTACAAATAAATCCATATGGATTTAAAAGATGAATTTGAATATAAATACTGAGGGACATAGCGACAAAGGTTGTTAGCTCAAAGAAACGAAAAAGTCACAGTTAATGGATATCAAAATATTTAAGGGCTAGAATAAAGATGTTTAGACGATGTTTGATTATAAATTTTTTCCAGAGAGCTTCTCTGTAGATTGTATAATTTGAACATTTTTACAAGATGTCGGAATTGTCTTTGTTGCATTTCATGCACAAAGGGTTGTCTGAGAGAACATGTGAAGAAAATTTGGAGTAATAATCATCTTACAAATCACCCGTGCAAGATTTAAGAGTTAGGAGGAATAAAAATACTAAGCATAAATATCCATACCGAAACAGACAAAAAGTATATAAAAGTTCATGAAGAATACAATTACAAAAAAAGGATCTATCAAAGATAGAAAAATGAATTTAAGAAAATACTAAGAAGAAACATACACAAAATACAAAAGAATATAAAAACAACAACAATAACAATGAGTTATTTAAATGTTAAAAAACAACAATCAAAGGAATGTTTATGTTAAAATTAAGGAAAAGATTTAGCAAGCATAATATATGCGCATAGTTGCAGGCATAAAGGAGAATATTTGTGTTGATGATCCATAAAGTATAGCATTTGTCCTATTCTTCTGAAAATTGATAAATACATACTTTGAAGTATGGAAATATGCATCTTGGCGTATTTTTTAAGAAGTTTTCGGTATAAATATAATTAATTAAGTGCATTTACTTTTTTGTCAGGATAGCTTCTGAAATTATAATTACACAAAAAAGTCTTAAAAAAGTCTTTTTTAATAAAACATGTTAAGTTATAGTAATTTAAAAAAAAAGTTATGGCAAGGTTTTACAAAAGTTTTTATTGCTGCCTGTTTTCAACAACATTTTTCATCATTGTAATAAATCTCAAATCGTTTTTATTGTTTTATCAAATTTTTAAAAGCTGGATATATTTTCGTTTATGAAAGTTAAAGAATAAAGATAATAATAATAATTCAATTAATTATTAATTCAATTATGCAACTGCTTCAACTTATTATAAGAATAAGAAAGTTAAATCAAAATATTGAAAATTAATGTACAATTCAAAGATAAGGTTTTCACATTATTAAGCAGATTCATATTTCTACTACAGATAAAAAAACAATGTGTATAAGCATGCGTGCATACTGATACGCTGCAGAACAGTCATGAGAATTAAAGCCATCAAATTTGGCACAGAAACATTTTGGACATAAGGACTAGGTGTTTTCAAACGAGCTTTTTTAAATTTCAGTCAATTAAAAATTACGCCAAATCTCGACATTCAGTCATCATAACTTTCAAAAATTTTATTTTGATTTCCTATTAGTTATTTTAAATACTTTTTTATCTTTACATTTTTTTACATTAATATAATCTTTTTTTATTTTTGTATGTAATAAATATGCAAACCATAAATGCATTGATAAAAAGTCCTTTATAATATGTCTTGTTTGAATTTCGTCATTTGATTCAAGAGATAAGCGGATTTAAACAGAACATGTTTAAGATGATAGCCATATGATAGCGTAAATAAGTTCTCGGGTGAATGAAAACATTTCAATTGAATATGAACGATAATAATAAAAATTTATTTAGAAGCAAGATATAAAATGAAAAACACCCCATGAAATTGAAACAATATTTACCTAATTGCACAGATATCCAAATGGGATTTAATATATAAGCGAGCTCCATTGTTAACTGCAACTTTGCTAGCTAGAGATATTAACTTCTCTTCGGATTATAACAAAGGAAAACAGTTATAGAGTAACAATAAATAAATGATACAGTTCCCTGGTTTCAAATAATCTCAATGAAGTTTTATACATATATTAGGGTGTTCCATAAATTTCTTTCCTATTTCTAATATGAAATGAATACAAAATATTTACTGTTTAAGATATAATTTACTTTCTTATAATAGAAACTTTTTTCTGCATTACCTTCTTCCATCACTCAGGAAGCCTCATTATGCCTTCTTTTTAAAATTGTTCTGTTTTGGATAAGATATAAACCTCTCGGTGAGTTTTTATTTCGCCGAGGGATTTAAAGCACTTACCATGAAGAGAATTTTTTTAAAGACAGAAAGAAGTAATAAAGGGATGGAGCGAGATCTGGAGAGTATGCTGGATGCGGCAAAACATCCCAATCAAATTGTAAGAGCTTTTCTCTTACGATAAATGTAGTATAGGGTCTCGAGTTGTCATGTTGAAAAACAATGCCTTCTCGGTTCATTAATTCTGGCGGGTTTTTTTGCTGCGGCAATTGTATATTGATTCATTTGATGACAGTATTTAGTAGAATTTATTATTTCACTGGAAGGAGCTCCTAGAAAATTACATTTTTCAAACCCCACCAAATGGACAAATGAACTTTTGAACTTTTTAGGGGTATAGTAAAACCCTGGTACGACAGAAACCGATGACATAGACGGCTAATAGATGAACCTGCATGTTTGCACAAGCATAGCCAGATAAGTCCATTCATAGACCAATGAGAAAGAAATTTATGGTCCTAATAATAAATTCATAATTTAATTATGCTATTTTGGTTCATGAAGAAAAATAATCATATTTTAATTGGTAAGCGAAATATTAAAAAGAAGAAGGGAAGAAGGCATTCTCGCAAAGATTTTTTTTTTAATTCTTGAAAATCATTTACAATAACTTTTTTCGAAGCACAGAAGAGAAGTACACGGTGTCCCAAATTAAAGTTGCCTTATTCAGAGCTACATATCACCGTAACTATTCATCCGAAAATTCTGAAATTTTGGACACGCCTTTATAAAGGGATTAGAAAGACATTTTGCTAAAAAAAATAATTTTAGATGTCGCCACTAGAGGACGTATGTAAAGAGGGTCCGTCCTACGCGATAGATCCCGAACCGTCGCCATTAAAACAATGCGCAGCTCTTGTGCGACATTAATTAAAATAACTAAACAAACATTTAAAACTACAGCATATGCAAATGTTGCAACGTCACTAAACAGCTAGTCAGTATGAAAGAGAATGCATTCTTTGACAACTTCACGTGAGTGTGTTTGCGACTCAAAATGGCTTTAAGTTTGCAATCTCGCGCTTTATTAGTCAAACTGTTTTATAAAAACCACGATTCAGACCCAGCAGCCTTAGGGAAATTTGGGATTTTGAAGGATCTTCGAACAGGGCCAATGGCGTCTCAAGGATTAAAGAAAATGATTACGAAATATGAAGAAACAGGATCGTTGGGTGTTCGTCCTGGAAGAGGAAGAAAATCAGTTCCTTCAGAAGTCGTTGAGGAAGTTGCACTTCAAGTGAAAGAGCAGAAACCATAAAACTTAATGGCTAGCAATAGTGTTGGCTATGTCACAACAGTGTTGGATAGGCCACGTTCAACTGTGCATAGGATCCTCAGGAATATCAAGATTGAAAAATCTGGTTGGCCGTGACAACCCGAGAACGTTGCCTGATCTTAAAGTCAGTATTTGACGCCAAGTGTTCAATATTTCAACGCAGACACTACGCTCTACTGTTTTCTAATATAAGATCACTCTCGGTTCTAACACTAGTCAAATTTCTAACAATCCTCTAAAATAATAGGATTCTTTGCAGCAAGAGGATTATATTTAGCGTATGAATTGTCTTGCTTTCAAATCTTCAATCAGTGGGATTGTAGCTATTCAAATTAACTAGAGCCAGACGAAATCAGGAAAATCGGATAACTGACAAAAAAGTTTCATTTTTTAAATCAAGTAATTGGAGCAAGAATAAATGAAATAATACTTTACTCACCTAGTCGAAAAAAGTACTCAAAGCAAGCAAATCTATATAATTGTAGACACTCGTATTTAACAGATGAGCATATTTAACAAGCATTATATTTAGCGCATTGGTTCTTAAAATTTTTAATTGGGATGAATATCTGTTTTGTAGGCCCACTAAACTAACGATATAATTTTAAAAATGAGAATGCAATTGATATATAAATATAATAAACGTAATTGCATATTCAGCTATTACTAAAGTTTACAAATAGTTTTAAAATGTAATACTTATAAAGACAAAAACTGTATTATAATTTAACTTTCACAATGTAATGAAACTCAAAAACATATGATCAAGAATTAAAACGCATATATTTATATAAAAACTTAATGGGGTTTTAAACTTGTTTGTCTCCCTACAGATAGTTAATATCTAAATTAAAGTTTGATAATTTCAACATCAAATCACTTTCTATGCTCAGTTCGTTTCTGTACTTAATTTTTAAAAGTACATAAATTGAAAAATCACTCTGATCCAGATAAATGGCCGAAAATCATCAAATGCATGACAGCAAGTTCGACATTCAATGGATACTGTTATCTAACTTTAATCCAAAATGAGACTAATAATGTTCTAAGAAATGATTTTAGAATTTGGTCGTAGAACTGTCCAGTTAACGAAACTTTTTCATTTGTTGATATTTTCATTTCTTTTTCAAGCAGTTCTTTTTAAAACTAATTCTAACCCATTGACTTTTGTTTTCAATTTTCGGAAAGAAGCAACTAAAACAAACGTAAAAAATGTCATTATGCGGTTATCTTAGGTTTAAAATCTAAAGGATCTCTCTTATTATTGAGGAATGAATCCGAGAATACGATGATATATTAATATGTATTGCTGGGAAAAAATCCAAATTTTATCTGTTATGTTTCAATGTTGATAGACAAATGGTCAGATGAACTACTTTAAAAAACTAAGAAATGAAGAATTTGAAATTGATTGAAATGAAGAAAGGCATAGATTCACTCATTCATCGAGCGGTTCAATATTCCAGATTTATTTGAATGTCCAATTAATTTTGATTACCATCCATTTGAGTTGGGGTTCTGGCCTAGGGCTGGCGCATCTTCCCCGTGATCTGAGCATCCCAGTTTCCAGTCCTGTTTCAGGCAAGGTGTTCTATCTGCGAGGTGCGCGAAGGAGTTCCCCTTTAAAAAAGAGTTGTGTAAGCGAGTTTGTGAATGCCATCATATGAGCTTAAGTCTGATTTCTGCACTCTTGGTACTCAGGGGTCCTTACCCTCAGAAGCTATTGCACCCCCTCTTTCCCCTGTCTGTTACTTGGTTGAATTGGAGTTCAATCCAAGGGGGATAAGCAACAAGCTGGTAACCACTTAAAATTTTCAGAATGCAATATTCATGCAGGCAACTCAAATATAGTAATTTTAAGACTAAGAATTGATATAGAAACACATCTTTTTTTTATATCAGTGACATTTCATAAAAAGCATCAGCTCTCCTTAATTTCTGGCAAATGCTACTCGACAATGGTTAGTTTGTTATAGAACGGGCACAATATGCTGGATTCATAATTTTCGTTCAAGGGGTTAAACTAATCTTAAAAACACCTGTTTTATTATTATTATCATTATTATTTTCAGCGAGTTGAGTAAGAAAATAGAGCAGATTTTGATCAGTTTCAATGTAGATAAAAATAGGTATAGATGATATTTCATTTACCAAATCTAATAACAAATCATTCAAACAAAATAAATTAGTCGTATAAACAGGAATTTATTACCTCTGTCTTCTGTTTCAAGATGATTAATGATTATTCTGTTTTGGAACATGTCCTTGGGTATGACAATGAATACTAAACACGATTGCTTGTTCTGATACTTTTTTAAAATAGTAAGCTAAAAAACCTAAACTAGCCAACATTTCACTAGCAATTAGTTCATTTTATAAATAAAACATATGCATTACATTCAAATGAACATTTTCTTTTTACAATTTCATTAATTGTAATCAAATAATTCTTTTTTAGTTTTATATTTGTAATGATGAACATACATACTGATTAAATAAAGCGAATTAAATTTCGCATCGATTCAAAAAACTAAATTTTTCGAAATAAGAAAAAAACATGCGTATTTGTTTGTCATATTTGAAACCTTCAGGTTATAAACATTACATCAATCATGTTGGAATATTTGGAGCACTCTTAACTTCATTTTTGATTCGTTTAATGTTAGGATTAGTTCTTTTATATTTATAAATTATGCTTTTTTATTTATATATTTGGCTCTTAAATCTTAAATATATCTACAAATAATTTAAGATTTTAAAGATGGATCTACTTCATTCATATTCTCTCTCCATAATTTTGAAACTAGAAAAATTCCTTTCATCTGCCCAACTTTTTTTATTGTTGATAGAATAAATGTATCATCAAGTATTTAGAAGTTAAGTCTTCGTTAATCTTTGATAATCTTTATTAATTGCCTCTGATTTTAAATAAAGCCGAAGGCATCATTCGTTTAGTTTGATAAAGATGTGAGACATGCCATTTCAAATTGTTTTGATATATTCTTTAATTTTTTAATGATTAAAATTAGATTCCTCAGCAAAGAATAGGTTATAATAATATATATATTAAATTTGAGGTCATAGATTTCATTTTTCTTCTTTTTTAGCTTTGCCTTTGGAATTGGACACTTTCAATTTCTTATATTATTTTCAGTGACTTTATTGGAATTTTAAGGAAGAAAATTTAAGAGGACGGTAGACTTTTTTAGAGATTTTTACTAATTATTCCATTGTAGCACTCTCAACTAAAGCCAAGTAAGCGCCAAATTCCTCGCCAATCAAAACCACGACCGCAATACAAGGCATGCTGAAGAGCATATGAAACCTGCCGACCACTAGATTAACTTAATGCTTATTCCAGTATTTTGAGACTATCCCTTTTTAGTGGTTCTATGTCACTAAGGGGTGACACCCGGAAGAATAGACACCGTTTCCGGAATTTACTTTATATTAAATGCAAATATCTCCTCCTTTATTATTTCTTCTCCCCTTTTTTTGCAGTATGAATGCATACACTTATCCTAATGCATACGCATTAGGGTAGCGCTGAGAGCTTAAGAATCCATTGGCATACAATATGCTAAGCTTGCAAATATAAATATTCACTAAATGTGCGTAATTTTAAGTGTAGTGATTTGTATTAGTGATCGTGTATTCAATTCATTTTAAATTATTAGATCTCGTATTTATTGTATTACTCTTACACATTTAGGATTATAGAATTCTTTATGCATATATATTAAAATATAAATACGTCAAATTTCTTAAAAAATTCTTAAAACAAGATAGATGAATTTAAAAAAAAATGTTACTTTCGGAAATTTCAAAATATTTTAGGAGATTTAATTTTTAATATTTTATTTATTATCCAATATTTGTTTATTTGTAACGAAATTAAATATGATTTTATAATTCCAATTAATTGCTAATTTTTTAAAGAAATATCTTTAAACAAACAATTTTCGAATGGTTTTAGGATTTTTATGTTTTTCTGAATTAAAATTGACTTCTAACTATATAAAAAAACCCTCAAAATATAAAATGTCTGCATTTTTTTTCTTTTAATATTTAACTGAAATCTTTATTATTAATTCTATATCGTTTTTTCAAAAATTTTTACACCTGGAATGTTTCAGAGATGTTTAAACTGACTTATAATATTATCTTGAGAGAAGACATTAAGATGTACTTTTTCCCCTCCAAGAACAAATTTCTAATTTAATGAACAAAACATTTTATAACATCATTTTAGGTAAATATAAATAAACAGGGTGAGTCTAAAATCATGGGACAGCTTTGAGGGATGGCAGAGTTCACTATAACAAACAATTATTGTATATGGATATATAACCACAAGGGATGCATTGAGGCACAAAAAACAAAACATATTAACGGAATCATAAAATGTTGATTAACAGGAAACTTTACCAGTGATTCCGTACAGAAAATGTTAAATCAACAGTCACACAAGTTCCGTTTAGCGTTCGAAATCAAATGTGGTTTCAGTATGATGGTGTTACCAACACATTTCAGTATGGAAGTCCGCAATTACCTGAATGCCACTTTTGGGGTGCGCTGAATTGGGCGTTGTGGGCCAGTCCGACGACCACTACAATCGCCAGCTTAAGTCTCTCTATGAAGGCATTTGAAAGCCCTGATTTACCAGACTCCAGTTGATTACATTGAAGAACTCATTGCTCGATTATTCTGTGCGGCTGCATGAATACATGGAATACCCGGGATAGGGAATCTGTTCACCAGTCACTTCATTGACGCTACTAAGCTTGCATTACCTGAAATATTGAGCATTTGTTGTAGACATTGCTGTAAAAGAATCATTTAGCGACGACGGTGTAAATAACCAATGTTTTTCATTTCATGTGTTATTTTTTGTATTTATGCTTCAACGCGTCACTTCCGGTCTTATAATCTTATACAATAATTATTTGTTATTGTGAGCTATATCATCGCACAAAGTTTGTTCCATTATTTTAGACTCACTCTGTATATTTTAGAACTAAAATGATAAAATAAAATTTCCCGTTTTTGCTCATTTCAAAGTTCATTGTTTCCTTGAGATCGTCTTTTAATATTCCATCATATAGCTGAAAAGAATTTATCTCAGTTAAATAATACTGGGAAAATATCCATCTCATTAATTGTTTCAATTTCTTTATTGGAAATCTGAGCTTAGTATTGAAAGCATATTATCTTTTAATATATTTTCCTCTAATCTATGGATTAAAATTTTTAAACTGTGTTTAACAAACTTCCAGATAGAGTTAATAATTAATAAATAACATTATTGATAATTATTGATAAATAACAAGTCACAGAATTGAAACTTAGCCTCAAAGAAATTAAATCATATGACGTTTCTAAATAAAACATATGTTTTCGTATTTAGAAGTAGAATGTAATTAATTTCGTATTTGCAAAGAAAAAGAATGAACTAATTAGATGTTTGTAACGCATTTCTTTTTCATTTAAATAATTATTAACGAGTTTTTCGCTCATACTTGATTATATATTTTCCTTATTGCCAATATAAAAGTCCACAACATTCTTTTTCTCAGCTTCCAGTTCAGAAAGTCATTTGTATTAAATGCATATTAACTATCCGTCATTTGTAACCTAATAATCTTTACTGTCAAGAATAAAACCATAAAAAAATATAACATCGCATTTTAAACCGAAAAACTCTTTATTTCTCTAAGAGAGGAATCCGGAAACTATTGTTTCGAAAAAAATAATTTATAAACATCCTAAAGTTTAAACATTTTCTTGGAAGACACAAATTTAATAATGATATTTATTTACATAATTTTTCCATTTTTTTAAATTTTTATTTTTAATTACACCTATGGCAACTTGTTTATAATAGCAATATTAAATATTAAAAGTAAATTTTCTTTAAAGAGTATTATTACAAATAAAGGAGCTAAATTTTTTCATCCGTCCGGATGTTATTATGACAATAAATGAACCTCATTAAAAATATTTGCTCAATATTAGGGTACTTAAAATGTGAGCTGCTAATTTAATGAAATATTTGAAAACTGCTGATTTTCGTTCAACGTTAATTGAGAAATGTCCATTGAAATTTATGTATGAAATAATTCTTTATGTATATTTTTATAATACAGATGAAGAAAAAATGAGATTTTATTCAGAATTAGTGACGCAGTGCTAAGACCATGACTTCGAGATTTAAAGGTTCGAGGTAAGTTTTCTCCTAAAATTTCTGTTATGATTCTATGCATAGTGCAAAATAAGCCTGCCGTTTAGAGTTAAAAATCCTATTCCCACAGTGACATAAAAATTTGGAGAGGAGTTTCAGCTCAGTTATCTTTTGAGTGCATCTCAAAATTACAAGTTCCCCACATAATAATATATGTTTAGAGAAATAATATCTGTTTTATGAAAGACAATATATCTAAGGAACCGGTGTATTGAGGAATATATATACTATTCACATTGACGGATTTATGTTTACAATTTTAACTCTTTTTTATAGTTTTTTTTTTGTATATATAAAGTTTACATGTATTACTCATATAATTTTGACTCATATTCATGATCGCATGACCAAGTAGACATACAGATATAGTAAATTCGGGTTTCTCGTATTTTAATAAATATAAACTATTCAAAGACTGAGATTGATTTTTTCATTGTGCACAGGGCACGAGATTTCTAGTTTACAGCAGGTTGAATGTTTTGTGCCGGGCCACGAGATATTTCGTTTTCATACTTTTTCGGCTGAATCAATGCATAACCAACCAGACAAATAATTTTGTTACGTTACCAGGGTATTGAAACCTTTCGCATTGTTATGGCAAATGATCAACAAAATAATTGATTGTTGGCATTCGAAGAATGTGCAAACAGTCAGTATAGACTGCCCGTTGATAGATTTGTGCCGATCGTTTGCCGTATCTTATATAAAGTATTTTATTATTGTGCATTTTGTCATTTCAAAGTTCGTCTTCAAATTTGCAACGAAACAACTTTTTAAATGCAAAAAAATCTTATATAATAAATAGATGTATAAAATATATAGTAATATTTAAGGATAACTTTATATAAATATAATACTAAATGCATATTAAAGATGTCGATAAATGTATCCTATTGCTTGCGAAACATGATTCTAGAGCAATTATTCACAAACATTATGACATGGCACTTTTGTGTGCAGCCAAATTTTAGAAATGTATATAATAAACATTATACTGCTTTTTTTTAATCACGAATTCATTTGTTGTAAGATGAAAGATGGTGAGTTGAACTAGCTTATTTATCAGTCATTTTTGTTTTCTATACATAGTATAAAATGAAGTCTCCTGAAAGCGACTTCAGCCACAAAACTCGAGAAATAGTTGACGGATATTTGAGATATTTATACCATTTTGTAGAGCATTTATTAGGGGGGGGGATTAGTACATCAAAGTCATATCAAAATGAAAAAGGGAGTTTTATAATTTCGAATTTAATTATTCCGCGCATGCGCGAGAACCTCAAACCTGTGAATATACAAATGGCGAATGTTGTGGCATGTATAAGCGATATGTTTCTTTGTTTACACTTAATTCTAATCAGTGATTCAAATCTCATTATACCCAAAAGAAGGAAATCCAGCCTTGGCCGAAACACATTATATGGCAAAATGCTTCGTTTGTTACGCGATAAGGAAAATAAAGAGGAAAATGTTCGGTTAGAGAATATCTATATCTAAACACAGTATAAACTGAAATCCCCTGAAAGTGTCTGTTTATTTAAACAACAACAACAAAAAAAAAAACCAATAAATAGTTGACGGATATTGAAGATATTTATACCGTTTCATAGAGCAGTTATTGGGGAAGGGTTTAGTACATTAAAGTCATATCAAAATAAAAAAAAGAGTTTTATAATTGCGATTTTAATTATTAAACACATTAAATGCCGCAAAGCTTCGTTCTATAAAAATGTTTTGTATCTATTTTTGATAATTTCTAAATATATTTTATGTTGTTTGATGTTAAGTAACATGCCCATGTCATATTGGGTGGAAACTAGACTTATCTTTAAAGCTAATTTTCCTTCTTGGATGCTATACCACGGCCAACGCCGAGAGGAAACTGCCAATTTTTAATAAAATAAATTGAAGTATGCAAGGGCGGAAAGAAAATATATTCAAATTAACAGATAAAAGTGGGATTCTAAAAACAAATAGCTTTATGGAAGAATAAAGCTCAGAAAGGCAATTTAAAAGTTCAAGTCAGTCCCAAAAGCTTTCAATAAAACTATTCATAAAACTGTTATTGGCCATTTGACAACATTACAGCAGATAATTACACATCATTTCCCAAATTTAGATGTAAAAAAATTGATTTTGTTCGTAATCCATTTGTGATAGCGAATACTTCTGTATTTGAATTAATTTTGAATGAAGGGGAAGAACTAATTTCGCTTTCTAATAATCAAGATTTAGTTATAAAATTTTAGGAAGAATCAATTAATTCATTTTGGATTAACTTTAGATGTGATTGTCCCATTATATCCAAAAAAAAAGCTTTAAAAATATTATTACAGTTTTCTACATGTTATTTGTGGGAATATCAAGATTATTAAAAGTAGAAGACGATATGAAAGTAGCATTGTCCTTTTCAAGACCAAATATGAATGAAATTATCAAAAATTTACTGAACTCAAATTTCTCATTAAAAGTATTCTCATTATTACCCTGTGATTAATCCTTTAATAAACTTACTGTTGTTTTTATAGTGAATATATTATTATTTTATCTTCAAAAATATTATCATAAACTCTTTTACACAGCATATTATAGATAAATAAACCACTTTTTAACCTATCTATTTCTTTCTGTGCCGTAAAGTTTTAAAAAATTTAAAAGTGTGTCTCGACAAAAAAAAAAAAAAAAAAAAAGATAGTGCATTTTAATTTAAAAATGTAAGAAATTCCATTCGCAGTGCGATTACAATATCTTTTTGATGTAAATCTGATATATGAAAAAATTATAGTCACCAATTTTTTACAAGTAGCTAAGGATTAAATTTACCTGCCACTAAATGACTTTTAAAAGATTTATTTTACACTTCTATTCGAATATACTATAAATAACGTACATGAATCTTATCTATAAATAACGTATTAGAAATTAGAGGTGCTGCCCCATTTAGTTAAAAAGGTACTTTTTGGAGACTAGCAAAGATCAAGAAAAATCCATCGGCTACTGTACTACGCGAATACAATTTTTTTGTGTGCTTTAGGGAGGGGTCACCCCTTGCCTTTTCTACAAACTGGAGAAGGTGGAGTCCACAAGCGTTTCAACAAAACAAAATTCCCTCTCTTTTTTTCTCTTCCACGTTATGAGTAAGAGAATGAATGGTGGTCAAATATTAATAAATACTTGTCAGTTGGTGAATTCAACATTCAAAGGCGTTATCTACGCAGAAGGGGAAAATTGTGTTGGGGAAGGGTGATTCGGTGGACCGAGTAATTTTTGTTGCTGTTCATTGTGAAGACTTGAATACGTGCTTAAAATTCTAGTGGGTAATTTCGGTTGGATTCTGTTTATATTTTTGGAGATCGACTTGAAAGGGGCATCGCGTGGCAATCGGGAATTTTTCTTCTTCTTTCTTGTCATTCCTTCCCCCCCCCCCTCCTGGTCTAGATATGCCGATTTTGGAGGTTAACAGACTTGAAAAACTTTTTTGATGGGATTTGAAGCTATTTAAATTATTAGAAATGTGATTTAAATAGAATTTTCCCTTTGGTAATTCGACAGAAGATCAGTTGCACTTATTTGAATTAGCAGTTCGAGTGAATGTTCTAGTGTTCTAACTGAATGGATTTTCTTAAGTTGTACTGATAGGATGTCGTATTATGTAATCTGCAAAATGGAGAATGAAGTTGTATTTTGTCTTTCTGTTTAGTGAAATTTCAATGAAAATTTTCCTTCTTTTTTACTGTTATCTTCCCTCCTCTCATTTAGATATGCCGATTTTGGAGTTTCACAGACTTAAAAAACATTTTTGATGGAATTTAGGGTTATTTAATTTAGGAGAAATGCGATTTAGATAGAATTTTTCCTTTGTTATTCAATAGAATATCGACTGTATTTTTTTACATTAGTTTCTTAAACTGCACTGATAAGATGTTATATGATTTAAATCAAGAATTGGTGAATAAAGTTCTTTTTTGTCTTTCTCTATAATGAAATTTTAAATGAATTGACAAACAGCCTTTTGGATGAATTTTACACTAAATGAATGACCTATACAAATTTTGGATTCTTTTTCAATTAAAAATTTTTTTAAAGACTTAAACCCAGTCTTTCATTATTTATTATTTTCCGTTTTTTTCTTTTGATTAATACAAAGACAATACTTTCTGTTCAATGCCCTCTCAATCATGAATGAATAAGTCACGTAACATACATTTTGCTATATGACATCAAACATCCCCCGACAAAATTAATTTCACATACCATCAAACTGCTTTGTAATATATGCTGTATTGTGATATATTCTTTTTCCTATCAAAAGATGCATGGAGTATTCTAGATTTATTTAATGATACGTCTTAAATCTATTTTACATGATCATAATGATTCGCTATTCTACTAAATGCCCTGAACAAGAATAATTCAGCCTGAACCATAGGTATCTAGAAAGACTTATGCTGTTAAAATGACATAAAATAAATTAAATTCTTGTTCTTATTAAATGTATGGTTGGTGAAGTCTACATTATATATAAAATCTATTAAGGAAGCATTAGAGAACAGATTGTCTATCAGAACTGCAGAATTATGCTTAGCATTTACTATTGTTAATTAACCATGTTTATCAATACATTTTATTCATTTCATGCATTAATGTTAATGCTAATCTATATTGAAAAGACATCCATTTTCAAACTTCCGAACTTGTTTAACTTTTTTTTGAAAATCCGAAATTAATTTAGAATTTTTTTCTATCATTTAAATATAATTTGGGTGGTAAAAATTAACTTTTTCGCTTTTTTATTAAAATTTATCTAAAATATCTGTTTTTTTTTCTTGCATTGTGTTTATATACCAGTCCCCCTTGCTGACCAACTGATCCACCAATATGTTGGTTAGATTTAATTTCATTTAGAACGTTTGGATAAAATTCATGTTTATGATATTGAGAAATTGTCAGACAATAAAGTTGAACTATTTCAATTATTTTATGTCAGTACTTTTCATTGTGTATATTAATATTTCTAATGGCTATAAGTTTCATGACGTCTTAACGCTATGAAAATCGTAAGCCAATTCATTTAATCTTTAATACTTGCGGTATTGTAACTATACTATTTGTTCATTTTATATTCTATTATAAATTATAACATTTATTAAATGGAATCCTTCTTTCTTACCTTTAAACAATGAAAAAAGAATCATATGTTGAAATATTTGATGAAACAATAAAAACGGTGGATTTTAGAGTAGCAATGTAATCTTTTGGAAACTAAGCCACGAAAGTTTTAAAAATTACCGTAATTCAGGCAAAATTTAACTTAACTTATTATTTAACTTAACTTAACTTATTTTTGTGTTATAAATAAAAAGTAAATTTATTACTTATTTGGCATTTTCCTGCAATATTTTCAGAAGTTATTTCAGAAAAACGCCATAAATTCAGTTTAATTCATAATTTATTTAAAGTTTGATTAAAATGTTAAAAAATAGCTCGAGGTGCACATTCTTATCCTTATATATATATGCTAAATTTGGTAGCTCTACTTTAAACTGTGTAGCTATAGAGCTCGCGCTTTATTCTCCTATTCACACATACACATTCATCTTTATTATTTAGTTGAGATTACTTGCAGGTGATGAACTCAACAAACGTTCTTTTCTTTTAATTCATTAATCTGTATGTTTTCTAACTGATATGTTGCAGCATTACTATCAGATCTTACCAATCCTTGGGTGATGAAATTTTTGAGCGTTAATTGGATAAGAGCTTCACATAAAATAACATGAGATCGTAACTTCCAATTACTTATAAAAAGGAACAATATAAATTTATAGAATTTAGCTTCCTTTAATTCATCAGTATGCTTTCTAACTGATATGTTGCAGCCGTACTCTCGGATCATTTCTTGTATGATGAGATGTTTGAACTGGAAATGAGAGAAGTTCTTGACAGAAAGTACCATGAGATCTTAATTTTCATTTAGCTATAAAATAAGAGAAAACTTTGCATGATTCTTTCTCTAAATACTTCTAATGGATATTAGAAATTTCTTCATGCTGTAACCGAAATGTTAGATGTGAAGCAGTGGTGTAGCAATAAGAGACTAGGGAAGTATAGATGCTCTGGACACCTGTCTTTGAAACCAGACATCACAAAGAAAGAATATAAGCAAGCAAACATTAATTTTGGAAGCCAAATATCTTTAATGGGTAAAAAAAATAATACTATACTCTAACTTCATTTACTTTTACAGTTTTACTTGCTAGAGAAATCTTATTACGCCCTAGGCATCCTTTTCTTTTGCTATGGCCTGACGTGCAGACAGGTTATCAGATTTTTAGACCACCCGTAGAGAGCTTTTATTTACTTTCAGTTCACACGGATTGATTTGCATTATCAAACTGCATCATATCTGAAGACAAAAGACAATTTTAAGTATGATTGACTGTTAAAACTATCATAAATTTTACCAGATTACGATAGACTCTTCATATACCTTTTCAACGACGAAGGTGGAAAAACGCCTTCGATATCTTTTCAAGCCTGTATCTTAAACACTAAGATACACTTAACTCATAGATCACCGTCAACAACTACTATCAAAACTCGTGGGTTGAGAATTGGATTTCCGAGTTCTTCAAACATCGGATGAACGTCAAATCGTATGCGTCAAGTATCATCTCTAGTCCATTCTCTGATCGTAAATTAAGCCGGTGGTTGCTTCGTGTGGGCTGTCTGTTATCAAAAAACGTCGTTATGAACACCCAATATATTAGGACCACTTGCTGTGCACTGCAGGTAGATGACGCTGCTGACTTTTTTTTTCTGCGTTTGCTTCCTGCCTTCTACCTATTCGGCCTGCTCTGTCTTTGGGCACAGTGCCAGATCATGCTTTTCGAATTGCGTCGGCACGGAATTTTGTGGTTTCCTCAACAGAACGGACTTTGTCATTTTCGCTAAGAATAATTTTGGATTAATTGTAGACTCCGCTGATATAGATTAACGAGCCCAAATTATCGTTCTGACAGAATTAGCTGATGTGTTCAGTCCTTAAGCAACACTTGATATCCATAGCAGGCGTGACGATAACATCAAGCAATTTTTCTCGTTTGACATTTCATGTATATCTAGAAATGAAGCATCTTCGTCTCGGGGATTAATTCCTGCTGTTTTCCAAAGTATGAAAAATTGTCCTACTTACCGAGCTAAAAGAGGCTGTGAGCATATTATGGATGTTTTTAAAAATGGATGTGAGGTAATTTCATAGAATGAAAGACTAACCAAACACTCGTTTGTATTTAAATGTTAAATATGTAGAAAATATCCGCATAACAAAATGGTCATCGATGAAAATTTAAGAAGAAATACATTATTAAAGGTTGCTTTTGGTAGCATGTTTAAGAGTAATGATTTCATTGATCTGAATCTGATTACTGTATTGATTCTGTGAGAGTAATTGTGCCAACTTATTTCCTCAAAATAAACATTGTAAAAAGTTGTTTTAGTACGGAAGCTTGAACAAAATGATTCGCTTGAGGTGAAAATTTCTTCATTCAACCTGGGCTTATAATTGAGATAACTGCTCCGAAATGAAATACTCATGAATGGTCAGGGTGGATACTCGTAACTCAATACTATCATATAATTGATAATCCATATGACCATTGATACAGACAGAAAATTGCAAGAGAAAAACAGAAAATATTTATGAAGCAAAAACTTTGTGTTCCCAACTAATAAGTAATTGGGGAATAGAATGAATAAAAGGTGGTTATTTAATTCCCTTCTTTTTGTATACACTATTCTTGAGATTTTTTTAAATAAAATTATTCCATTAATCAGTATTCTTTAAATGATATGACCTCTAGATACATCGCTATTTTTTACTTTCTAGATGGGCGAGATATGATCCCTGAATGCAGCTAGAAAATTATTATTATTAGGAAACATTTTTATAAAAATATTCTTATATAATTATTGAGCAAAGGTTGGCTGTTTTAGAATGATCGAAGTTAAGAAAACTATCTTAAATAACAATTGGCTTCTGATTTTCAATAACTACCTTTGGTTTTAGTTTGTATTTCAATACAATAGATAAAAAAGACACAGTTCTAAAACTAAAATTTCAGAATTGACAGAATAGGAATTTTAATCTCCTGGCTACAGTACTAATAATTATATTAAAAAAAGCTTGGGGGGGAGGAGAAATATTTACTTCTTCATAACAACCTAATGAAAAATTAAAACTCTTTACAATTATCTAAACTATTATTTCATTTATAATTATATACCTTGGACAATATGATTTAAAGAAAAAATGTTTTCTATTTGTTTGTCACAGCTATTTATATGCA
>JAPMOQ010033956.1:421360-433242 GCA_026543055.1 Argiope trifasciata
ATGATGACAATATCCTATTAGAGATTACAGTAATATTGTTCCGATAATATGTTACTCTTCCATGTGACTATATGTTAATAATATTCTATTACAGATTAGAGTAATATTATTCCAATATTATATTACTCTTCCATTTATGATGACGATATCTTATTAGAGATTAAATAAGTTTTGATATTTAAAAACAAAATTTTAAAGTAATGAAGTTGCAAGTTATTTCTATTTTTATTATTTCTTTTTTTGAAATATTTCACATTAACCAAACTTAATCCTACATTTGAATTGAATCAAAACCCGTTATTTGATTGCACTTCTGAAAGAAGCTCTGTATCAAAACTAAAATTAGTTAATAATACATTCTCAAACCAAAATTTTTTGCAAAATTAAAGATACCAATTAGTTAAATGTTTACTAAATCATACATAAAAAATCACCATCCTTTTTGCGTTTTTTAAAGTTCTAAAATGAGACAAGCACTTATAGAGTCAGATATAAAGTTATTTCATGGATGGATTTCAATGACTAATGTCAAGAGATCTTTTCATTTTAAAGAAGTGGATAGAAAATCGTTGCACTTTTTGATTGACGAGAAGGAAATAAGAATCCAGAGGCTGTGCAATATTAGAATAAAATGAAGAGGGGGAAAAAATGT
The DNA here is from genome assembly GCA_026543055.1 of Argiope trifasciata. NCBI lineage: Eukaryota > Metazoa > Arthropoda > Arachnida > Araneae > Araneidae > Argiope > Argiope trifasciata. The sequence continues at coordinate 422,013 of JAPMOQ010033956.1, forward strand.
GTTGATTCAGCAAAAAGAGGGATGAAAATCGATTTCTTGTTCGTAAAGGGATGGGGTCAGAGTCGAATGTCCGAGCTTCTTTCATGCGTAATGCGGATGTCAAGACGTCGGTTGACAGTCGCAGTCAACCTTACCTCTGAAGGTCTCCTCCTCCCAGGAGAGGAATATCGGATTTAGAAATCAACGCTTGAGGGACCGTCCTCAGTTGAGAACTTGTTCAACTGACGATTAAATTTGCAAACTTTGGAGTGTATGTGGTTTCATTTGGATGACAATGTAGATGCATTTTTAATTTTTGGAAACTCTAAAAACATTAAATATGTTATGATTTTTTCACGATGTTGGCAAATATTCATAACGAATTGTAGTTATATTGGTGAACATGTTTTGTTAATAAGAAAGATAAGGACTATGATATCAGGAGGATATGTGGCGGTTTATATTCTGGTGTCGAGCCAAAGTGAAGATTGAATTCCGCCAAGGATTGAGCTCGCAACCTTACGATTTGCAGCCGCGTAACATATCCGCTAGACCAAAGTGATTAGGGGTTGTTAAAGGCTTATTAAGATTCCGTCACAGATATATGAAAAGCTAATTTACAATTTGACACTAAATTGTATCTATATTAAAAAAATGTTTTTGGTGTGACATTAAAGTTTGGGGATTTATTACAATCACAGAATAAATAAAATGGGAAATTAATTTTTTGGGATTAATCAGAAATTTTATAGCAAATTAGGGAGTGTAAAACTCTAGCTTAATCTTTATTGATGTGTTGTACATCCATAATAGCGTAATTTCAACGAATTAAATTGATCAAACAAATTAAAATCTCATTGCCTTAATCTATCATTTTATCTGACATATCGGTATTATCATATATTCGGATTATTACTTCCATTCATGAAACTAGATTAATATGTATTATTTCAATCTTTCAAATTCATAGTCAAAAGTATTTTAATATTTATGCTGGCACTAAAACAATGTCCATGAATTGATATCGCTGTCTCAAAAACAACAGTTGAGCACTGAAATTTGCTGCACAGACTGAATTGCCAAACAATATTTAATAAGATAAGAAATTTTAAACCTAAAAATCTATCAAAAAACATTGCAGTACACATTTAAAATAATTGAATAGTATTCTATAAATACTTGACCAATATTTAACAAAATCATTCAAGTACATGCTGAATGTATTCTTGCTAAGAACCTGCAGTTTTAAATTTTGAAACAAATTCTAGAAAGTTAAAAGTGCATATCTTTTATGAAAAAAAAAAAAAAAAGAATTTTAGGTGAAAAAGTAATTTTTTTCAAATTAAATAGTTTAAATGCTTGCTTTCAATAAAAAGCAATTAATCAAACAATGATAAAAACATTTCCTTTTGTAAAATTTATCATAACTAAAAAGCTCCGAAGAGTAATACATCCTTGATTAAAAAAGAAAATATGCAAATAGGAGATTTCTGGTTTATATCTTGTGAAAATATACTTTAACCCTCTGACTGCTCAATTTGTGGACCAAAATTGCTCAATTTTTTTGTGCATATTTTAAGACTATATATTTTAGTGAATTGAAAAATGTTTTTTTCTTTTCCTAGAAAATATTTTCATATGTATATTTCAATCATAAGAAACTAAGTTGCCCGAAAAACCAATTTCAGATGTTATTACCAAAAAGATGTTAAAAAAAATTTCAGTTGAATTACAGTTAATTTCTATTTATTGCATAATAAATGTATGTATAAAATTTAAGGATTAGGAGGAGGGATATTCATATCAATTTTGCACCACTGCCTAACGCTTTGCAAGTTTATTGAATCATTATCAGTCATCACTATTTGAGAAGTGATAGTCAAAAGCTATCACTATCGCTATCAAAACTCCTTTTCCAAATCTGATAAGTGATCAGGAATATATTCTGTCAATTTCAGAACGTTTTCTAAGAAAAAAAAAGAGGTAGAAAGCGAAGTTTGAGCGGTAATACCACATACCTTCAAATGCCGCAATTTAATGGACAACGATATCTGTTGGTCAAAACTTAAACTAAACGTCTAATACTGTATATAATTTATTTCAATGGTTAAACGGGGGAAAAATGGGATGCGCTCCTCAATAAAGGAAGAAAAACACATGCCAGCAGAAATCTTTAGGTGAGCAAATAGAGGGCTAAAATATTCTTTATTCTTATAGATATATAAAATATGATTTTAGTATTGAAGAGGTTTTTAAAAAGTGTTTATACATAATTGGAGGGTTTGTTATATTTTTGAAAGTTTAAGACATAATATTACTAAATAAAAGGTTTAAAGGAATAAAAAGTTATTAGGTAATAGTTTTAAGAGCGACAAGTAATTAAATAGATAATATATGTTTGGGGGTTTTATATCAAGCAATATATAAAAAAAACTATAACAAAATTTTTGAGAAAATTTTTGTAGGAAGTGTTTGAAATCACGGATGCATCAAAGTATTTTAATATACATTTTAATAATATATGCAAAGACAATTTATTATACATTTTTTAATTCTATGAACTTCAATCATTCAAAGGGATACAATATAAATAATCTTTTTTATATTAATAAATACCTATTCACTTATTAGTGTCATATTAATTGATTAATTCGGGTTTGATAAAAATAAAAATATTTTCTAATCAAAATTGCTGAAAAAAAAAATTCATTGCACATTCTTTATACTTCAGTATTTACTTTGGGAATTTAACAAAGAATTTACAACACAATACAATTATGAAGCAACAAATATAATGCAGATGGATAAAAATATGTATTTATTAATATACAATTATATACAAATTAATTATTAATATACAAATTAATAATTGCGTCAAGAAGTAAAATATATATTTACCATTAATATAGACAGAACTTTACATAAATAAATGTCTTAGTGTTTTTACAATATTTTATATAAAACTAATATAAAAGTTTATATAGATTACACGGAAAAATAAATATTACATAAAATATTATAAAATAGAGAAAACATTTTCAGGCATATTTTTGTAAAAAAACATATTACTTGCAACATATGTTTCACCGATTTTGTAACCGCAAGAACATTTACAGACTACAACTATTTTTAATAAGTCACCAATTGCTATTTAAAAAATGTCGTTACTAATCTTTAAGTAATGACCGAAAATTTAATTCAGCAGTTCAAAAGACAACTAGGAAGAAAAAAAAATAAAAATATATATACATATCTTAAACATTTTATTTCCATGAGAATGATATATTAAAAATAATATAATCTTTTCTTTGTGTTGGAATGATTATAATCCATTTAAATCAGAATTTAATTTATTGTTTCAAAACTTAATATACAAAGCTTCAGAAGTGTCGTGATGTTTAAGAATGTTTGTAGAAAATATATTCTGCAATATAGATTATTGTAACAGATGTTTAAGGTTAGTTCTTGCATTTTTGTGCACTATCTGGATATTTATAGATGGCAAGTGCATTTTTGCGTAATTTGGAATAGTAAATTTTTTGAAAATTCCCAGCTATTTACGTGCTTTATCTGTTGAAAAGAGTACGAGGTTTAGAGTTATTAGTTGTATCTACTAAATTATACATAGGAATAGATTTCTGTATGTGGTTACATAGTGTTTATTCTTTAGATTTTAAAAAGAATTGCATAAAAACTTGTAGACATTTAAATAGTAGAGGAATTTCAAAGTATTTTACGGTGTTTTTATTTCTAACATTCCAAATGGATTTGTCAAAATTTGCTGCGAAATATTTGATAATACTTGAAGCCCAATGAAGTTATTTATAGCTGCTGATGCGTATTATTGGAAGTAATGTAATAGATTTAAATATTAGGTTTGAATTTTATTATCAAGTCAGAATTAAGCTTTTTCTAGCCCTGACTGGTTTCTTAAATTTCGTCTAAACTCTGTTTTATGAGCGATTAAGTGTAAGATTTGTATCTAAAATCATTACAAGGGATATGATTTCTTGTTCCCGTTGAATGGTTCTTCCAAAGAGGACATTTGCTCTAATTTACTTCTCTTATTCATACAATAGATGGATTAGTATTTTATACAATTTAATTTACTTCTTACCTTTGTGTCATTATCCCCCAATTGATTTCAATTTCTTTGTTGTTTGTACTTGGTGGGATTTTACTAGTGGGTCGGCGTCAATAGTTTTGGACATAAACTTTATTCTAAAATCTTTAAAATCTCACTTTATAAGTATGCAGATGGTTAATGTGAATTTCTATTAACAGGTATTTAAGTAGATTATTTTTAGAAAAGAAAAAAGATAGATTTCATGAACATTCATTCACATCATTCATGTATTCTAGAAAACCCAGGAAATAATAATAATAATAATAAATAAATAAGCATATGAAGTATTTTTCAGATACTTTTTTGAAATGTGATTATGAATACGTTTTCAAAAAAAAAAGTGAAGTTTTTTCTGATAATCTTCTAAATTGAATAGTGGATGTACATATATATATTAATTTTCCAAACTGCAATACCAGGTAATTTTACTGAAAGCACTTTTTTACGCATTTCTACAGTATTTCATTCTGATTTATAAATATTTCAGATTAAATACATAATCAGAATTTTTTTTAAAAAGTATAAAAATGAAAAGCCTGTAAATATTTAATTAATTTATATAAAGTAGGTTTTCTGACTTTTCTCGAGTTATAAAATTTCATAATCATATTTTTGCAGCATTCCCAAAATAAATTCAAAACATAATACATTAGTTTACAATACCTGAATTGATTTAATAATTTAAAGTAATTTAACGAGTTTTTTAATCAAAATGGGTTTTTAATTCTTTGCTTATAAATGTTGACAAATTTCATTGAAAGTTATAAAGTCAATTTTTCTTCCGTGACTCCAAAAACAGCCACGGTCCATAGTTCCTCCAATTTTTTTTGTCTCCAGTTATGTTTACTTGTTAAAAAATTTTTTGGGAAGAATCCCTCCTGGTGAACTTGTTGTCGGGTAAATACCCTCGACCCAACAGATGCAAGATGGTAAATAAACCAAACGACGCATGAAGCTGGAACAGAAACAAAAATTCTCTTCCCCAAACCGATATCTACCCAACTTTTGAAAAGTTAGAAGCCCTATCAATACCATGGAAACTTGAGATAGCTGAGACATTTTAGAATGCGGAAAAATGACAGGAGGACCGGGGGGATGGAGGAAAAAAAATCGAACAAACAAGGAAAAAAACTATTCTGTGGAAAGAGGAGGTGGGTCAAAGTGATGGAGAATTCACTGTATTGTTGAGACACAGTTCGATTGTTGTCAAACACCCCGAGGCTTTGTTTTAATTAGGATGGGGGAAATGACAGTTTTGGCTATCTGGTGTCGCTTCTAACTTTCGCTTATTGGTATGCGGTTTTTCTGGCTTGCAAAATTGGAAGGAATGAAATTCCGATTGCTTTCACTCATTCTTCTTTTCTTGTTTTTTAATAACACTGGTTTCATATTCACATTGCTTTTCTAGAGCGGAATGCTTTGAGACGGTTAAGGTTACGATGGAAGGTTACTTCTGTGAAAAGTTCTCATGGAATGAGATCAGTTTGTCTATTTTTGGGACCGTGCAATAGGGGGTGTATCAAAAATTGACTTGAAAGATAATAATATTAGAATTTTCAAGACCCCCCCTTTTTTTTTGAGGAAATTGAAATGTTTTATCATTTTAGTAAAAGGCATGTTGGAAACCTATTTACATTTCTGATATGAGGATTTTTATTCGAATCAATTGAAAATATAACTAGTCAATATCAACACTTAAGAACAGCTATCTTTATATGACATGTTTTTATGGAGAAAATTAGCAACTTTTAAACTTTTTTGCATACAAAGGAAAAGCAAAGTAACTATCAAAAATTCCCCGACTTTTCAATATATTGTTGATATTATATATATATAAGAATGGTTGGACATTTCAGTAAAAGACATCGCGTAGACTTCTTTACTTTTCTGATATGATGATTGTTTCTTAGAATCAGTTGACAAGAAAAGTATTTTTCAGCAAAACATTCTCCTCATTACAGACCCCTACTCCCTGAATCCAGAAAGTATATATTTGGAATTATGTATATCTCTCCATATTATATATATGTCTATCTGAATGGATGCCGGTTCAGTAAAACATATTTACTCTTAGGACCTGATGATTACTTCTTCGAATCAATTGATGGACCTAATTCAGTGCGAGCAACATTTGAGAACAGTTGTCTTAACATAAATCAAAGTTTTTCTAGAGAAAATTAGCAACATTTTTAAGTTTCTCTATATTCACTCCTGTGGGGCAAATCGAAGGATGAGATACTTCAGACATGGTGGTTGGATCTCGACACCCTGAAGAGCACATGAAAAGGCGGAGAGCTGACTGCTTCCATGGATGACAGGACGCATTTCCTTAGGGAAGGATTATACCATGGCCTGTGATGGCCATTAGGACTCAATCTCAGATCCTGCCAATGCTGCTGTTGCGGCGGCTCGGCCTTTCAGTATTATTTATTCATATGCCTTCAGGGTGTATCAGAGTTAATGATACGATCTACTTTCTTGTATACAATGGAAAAGCAATGTACTTATCAAAAATTTGCCGAGATTTCGATGTATCTCCCCACTGCAGACCAGCCCGAATGCTGGAAGCATATTTTTGGAATTACGTGTATATCTGTTTATATTACATATTAGTATATCTGAATGGTTCCGCATTTCAGAAAAAGATATCGCGGTGACTTCTTTACCTTTCTGATAAGAGGATTATTTCTTCGAATCAATTGACGAATATTATTAATCAAGAACAACATTTCGGAATGGCTGTCTTTAAGTAAACATGGACATTTTTTTTTTTTTGCAGGAAGTTAGAAACAGTTATTACTTTTTCGTGTTCAAAGGGAAAACAATGTGACTGTGGAAAATTCGCCAAGATTCGCCAAGATCCATCCCACTTTGATAACTAAATCATTTCAAAACAAATGAGTATTATTTTAAATTAGTCTTGCATAATAAGCACAGAGTATTATGATTGGTTAGGTATGTTTACAAACCGGCAAAATAAATTATTGAAGTATTATTAATTTTTAAGATTGAAGCAGGTGCCTATGTTTTATTTCACGAATCTTTACAGAAATGGACGATGGTGAGGGATAAGTGATCATTGATAACTTTCATAACATTTATCTAGTTTGTAAATGATTATAATTAGAAAGTTATCATTGATAACTTTTCTAAAATAATCAGAATTCTTTTGAAATATAAGTTTTCTAAATCGGTACCGTAATTGAGTCTCGGATGCTCTGCTCAGATTTTTTTTTAATATTGTAACGTTCCCGTGTCCCATTCACAATTAGTAACATTTATCGACAGCTGCCCACCATCTATAATCAAGCTCTCCATACTCCACTTTCGAGATGGTGAATCTCCCTTGCCGAGTGTTCGCTTGTAGCCATTAAACCACAAGTGAAGAGCATTGTGAGAATAAAATCTGTCACTTCTTCAAAGGAAAGGTGTCCTACACCTGGATGTCAAACAATCCTTTGTGACGGAATATCACTGACACGTGTTTTAGAGCGGTTATGTGCTAAGACGTGTCATTAATGGTCAGATCCCACGTCACATGGCGCGACAAATAACTGAAATTTTGGCTAAGCTATAGGCCGATGGAAAGTTGACGTGGGAGAATGGAAATTGAGGAGGCAGAGTAAAGTAATACCAAGAGATAGCAGTAAAATGTCAGTTTATCTTGGAAGAGGAGAGAGAAACTCTGGATTGCATACTGCGATTACAAAGCTCCATCCTAGTAGCGGTGCAGGCTAACACCCTGTCAGCGTCTTGTGGTATTTTTTCTTGGAATCAAAGGTAAACTCTTTCCCTGAATTTTTGTTCAGGATAGATCTTCATCCTACAAATGCTGTGTAAATAGTGAATATTTAACCTAGATTAGAAAAAAATTGTTCGTCTGTAATAAAATATGGCTGTAAATAAATTATTTATCTGAAATTCCACTTTCTTATTTGATCGGTAGCTATCAAGTTGTTACAATATCATATAGAAAATTGCGGTTTTGAGATTTTTCTTGAAATGAGTTTTCATGTATGGCATACGGAGCATGGATGAGTTATTTAGAGGCCAAGAAATTTTATATGAAATAAAAATTGGTTAAGTCAGACTAATGAATTCTGGTTGGAAGATTATTTATTTCATTTTGAGAGTTTTTTTTATAATAATATAGATCGTCTTTTTACTTCTCCACACTTTTGATAAATGCCAATGGAATTATATCCCAGTCCCAAACTCATTTTGGAATTGGGTAGTAAAATCTTATTTCAGCAATTCAATTTAATCTAATAGGAATAGTTTTAAACTGGAGGGAATGGTGCACTTAAATAAAAGTGTCTTGCTCCTTCTGCATCTCCTCAAATAAAACATTTCGATCTTGTGTAAGGCTGCGAATGGTACGAGTATACCAATTTCTATTTTTAGAGTCTCACAAAGGACTTTTTTGTTCTTCGTTTGACAGGGACGAAAATCAAATGTGCCATTTTTAACAGCTTTTTATCGATTGACTATTTATCACGAACTTCAGTTTGGACTATTCAATACTTTACTATTTCATAAATGAATACCGAACATTAGATCTGCAATTTAGTTATTTATGTACTAAATTTTATGCATCTAACATTTATGTTTTGCAATTATCGTGCTTTCTGATATTCGGCCAAGTAGAAAAACAAATTTTCTTTGTTTGGATTTCGAAAAAGGCATATATAAACAAATTTAAGGAAAATCCATTTACCAAATTGAACTCATTTAGTTCGAAACATTGTAATTGTTTTTATTTATGGCACTTGCCACGGACAAGCGCACAGATGAAGTCAGTGACTTTAAGCCAAGTTTGTGCGAGTAAAAGAGTTTTGTGTGAGTTTCTAAGAGTAAAAGACCCTGAGCACCAGAGGACAGAAGTCTGATTTCCGGCTCATATGAAGATGGCACTCACACACTCGGTTCCCTAACCCCTTTTTACGGGGGAGGTCTAATCTCACAGACAGAATGCAGAGTAAAGAACAATAATGCCCAAACCACGACTCAAATCCGGGAGGCCCAGATCATGCGCTAGCCCTAGACCAGAACAACGGCATCTCGAAAGTCCTTGTGTTATCATGTTGACAGACAGACATAACTCCAAAATAAAATTTTCAGACTGAAGAAATCTTTAAACAAAGATATTCTTCAAAACGTCGGGATGGAATAGTTTGACAATTACAATACTTTCTCTTTAAATGCTTTATGTAGATGAAAGTAAAAAGCGAAAACAATATACTAATACGACGTATTTAATCCTCTATGATAATCATTGCAAGTTTCCGGAACAACATACAGATCGCTTCTTAGAGTTACTAATCTTCTTGTAAGGATTAATTTAAGGAATCTTATTCTGACGTAAAACACATCGTCTAGAACAGTTTAATTCTTATATGTTAGACACGAGGAATTTGAAAATCACGATTTAAGACAATTTACTGCCGAGAGAAACCCACAGATTAACGTTTTATTGGATCTTGCAAGATGTTACACAATTGGTGCATGATGGCAAGATAAAATAAGGTCACATGATTCTTTATTCTTATAGTTAAAACTCTATGAAAGTTTGGAAAGTTGTAAAATATTGTAGTTTAAAGAAGTGCTTTTACAGAGAATTTTTATTTTTAGGGAGCAAATTAATCTCACAAATCGGATTAGTGTTCTGTATTGATTTACGTTCTGCTTTCTAGAATTTCTAATGTGGTATTATAGAAAGCTGCTAAATCAACCTGATTAGTTACATCGTGACAAATAAAACTTCAAGAATTTATGTGTCTCTTCATTTAAGCTTACTTTAATGTATTTTGTTGCATGTATAGCTCGCAATTCGCTCATATTGCACACGATTATTTGATGTATAAATTCATTAATATTTCTTGTTACGATAAAATATATTAACTAGGTCACAAATTTTTAATGATATGTTTATTATGATATTTTACACAAACGTAATGTTTTATGTTAATAATACTGCAACCCAGAATATACTGAAATATCGTATTTATCAACTGATATGCTTTTATAATTAAAAATTATATATTGGAAAGCGTGATTTTTTTGAGTGAATTTTACTAGTTTTATTAGCATCTTTGGATGATTTTCATATCAGTGATTCTCTGACCCGTTCGAAGGCACTTGGGTAATAAATATCGAATGATCGGACCACCACAACATCAACACTGGCGGGAACTGTTGTTGAGTCCTAAGTGCCATCACCGACCAGGATAAAACTCTTCCCTGAAGTACGTGCCGTCATTGATGGGGGAAGCCAGAATCCCGCGCGTTGTAACGTTCTCCTGTCCCATTCACATTTCCCGACAGCTGCCCACCATTGGTTAACTCCCTCCATTGTTAAAATTCTCCATATTTCAAGATGATGAATCTCCTTATCATCGACTGCTCGCATCTGGATATTAGACTACACGTGAAGCTCATTGTAAGGTTGAAACCCGTCGCTTCGTCAAAGGAAAGGAGTGTCCAACAGCTGGAAACGGGGTGGTCCCTTTATGAAGGAATATCACTGACACTTGTTCCAGATCGGTCAATTTCTAGGATGCATCATTGATGAACTGTCCCACGCCATGGAAGACTGGTGCCACAATTGTGGAAAATTTTTGCTGACTGATTGACCGATGAAGAACTAATGTGGTCGAATAGTGATTAAGGGGGAAGACTTTGTACGGCGATAAAGTGCCGGTTTTCTTTTAAGAGAGGAGAGAGACCTTCGGATTGTGGACTGTGGTATTTGGACGCTCCACCCTGTGGTGTTTTTCTTCGAAGTAATGGAGAACTCTTTCCCTGAAATTTTGTTTTCGCGATAGACCTTCAACCTTCAAAAGTTATGCAAATAGAGAATATTTATCCTAGATTAGAACAAATTGTTCTTCTTTATATATATATATATATATATATATATATATATATATATCTATATATAAATATGAGTATATTTATATATATATATAGCTGTAAATAAAATATTGCCTGAAATTCCACTCTCTTATTTGATCGGTAGAGAGCAAGTCAACGTGTCAACAAGAGAGCAACGTGTACTCTCCTGGGTGGAGAGAAGCAAATACCATGTCGGAAGCTTCTCATCTTCATTTCGAGGTGCCCCACCCT
>JAPMOQ010033956.1:433252-455163 GCA_026543055.1 Argiope trifasciata
CCCCCCACCCCTCCTTTCATAAGTCAGGTTCGATTCTTTGAGGGGTTTCTAGCGAACTTTTTGAATGAAGGTAATTACTACGTTGTTACTATACGCCGGTCGGTATACTAGCCTTAAGATGGAGAGGTTCGTTCGTGGAACGCAGTGATAGCACGTACGGATGCATTAATTCGATGTTTTATGTTTCTGGTTGAGATTATGTCTGTGGGAGAGGTGTAAGTATAGGTATAGGAGGCAGAAATAAATAGTAGGTGAATGTCAGAAATGATCGACTTTATCTGAAATTGATATTGCTAGTCTTCATTGAAAAATTTGAAGCACAATCAAGCAGGAATTAATGCAAATGTATAATCTTAAAACTCTTTTTATTGGATGTTTTTCTATTCATACACGATAACAGCAAGCAGATGATGAACTTGAAAGTAGTTCCACCGTATATTTACTAACTAGACATCCTCAAATCGAATATTATAATGAAAAACATTTCGTTAATTTTAGGTATGGAAATATCTACCGATGTGTTTATGTTGTAGAAGGATTATAAATTGAAGTACAGAATGCAAAAATCTGAGTTGGCTTTTAATTTGAAAAATTCTGTGAATAATGGCACAAAAAATGCATACAAATGGGTTATTTTATTGACGTTTCCTTTTGAATTACTATTATTTTTTCAGAATTGTAATTTGATATTCAGTAGGAATAAACAGCAAAGAAAGAATTCGAAACTTGAACTTAGAGCTATGAAGCATTAATTGAAAATAGCTAATGTTATTAAAAGCAGTGTCATTAGCTGCTGCTGTTGCTACAATGAAAGGTTTTATAAATTTCGATAGTAATGAAGTCAAGTGAAGAAATTCTTATTTCTGAATTGAAATGTTTACTAAAAAAAAGAATGTTCAGTGTATTGATACATTATGGACACCTATGGAATCGCAGCAATTATCGATATCTATGTCTGGTTCAGAATTAAATATCAAAATAATTATTCTTTATAACATTAATTAAATTTTTGTTCATAAGAACTTAATGTATGAGGCATGTTATGAAATTTTGTTACTTTCGTCAAAATATTCTAAGTGAATATCATTCTAGAATATTGTCAGAAAAAAGAGTGATTAAACGAGTCAAAAAGGGAGAAATGTATGTATCCTCTTGAAGATTTCATCATCTTTTTTTAAATCCAATTCTTTGCATAAAAATTAGCTAATTTTATTTACAACAAAAATAATGTTTTCTTATAAAAGGAAATACAATTTAAGGAAAATTGAGTAGGAGATACTTTTTTAAATGGATTTATTTCTTCCATGATAATTAAGTAAATGTTTCGATTTCTAACATGTTCTACAAGTTTGTTTTCAAATTTCAGCATCAGACCGATATATACTGTACAAAGAAGCTGAAAGCATGTATAAACAACTACTGCAATGCGTGCGAAGGTATTCGGAACTTACAGAACTTCAAAAAAGGAAAGAACATGGAAGATTTGCAGAAAATGTTATCACTAAATCAGGAGTTAATTGCAATCAGGAATAAAAAATATTTTTTTCTTTGATTTGAATTCAAGTCATTAAAAATAATCAATTTTTAGAGCACTAGCAAATTGAATTAAATACATTTGCATAAAAGAAAGTAACCATACTGAAAATTTGAGACTCTGTTTCTTTGAAATAAACTTTTGCTCTTTGATAATTCAATTGTTTTGATATTACATCAAATTATGTGGGGACGCTATGACAAACTTTTGCAAAATACTTGAATATAATGAATCTGGAATTTTCTCCAGAAACTTTGTTGATTGTGACAGGTGACAAATTTATCAGTAAATTGAGCTATTGAACTACTTAATGCATTAATTTGATTAGGAGAAAATGTTAAAGGAATGATAATTTGAAAAAAATAAATTTTCCTTTTTAATTAAAAAAAATTATTGTAATCCCACTAAAATATATGTTACATAAAATAACAGATTTGATAAAAATTTTATTTATCTTTATTTAGGGGGAAAATTCAAATTGGACGGGAAAAAAAGGATGTTCAAAGCATTCCTATATGCAACTTTCTATCAATCGTCCGTCTTCCACTGTCCTCCTCTTCCGTCTTCTCCAACGGCTTCAATTACACTCATTATAATTATTAATCCCAATTATTCTTTATGGTCATGCTTAAATTCAAGTAACGTATGATTCCTTTAAGAAGGATAAAGTAAAGTACCATACGAGAAAATACCATAGGACTTAAAGTCATCATACACTAAAATAACATGACATCGAGAATCATACGTTTAGAGTACTTGATTTTAAATATACTTTCAAGCATACAATACTTGAAAAAGCCAACGAATTCTAAAAAAAAATTTCTGATTATTAAGTATATGTTGCAAACTAATATGTTAATTTCAACAGAAAATGTTCATATTATAAATATTTTATAGAACCATTTATTAAAATTTTATAAACGTTTTTAATATTTAATTAAGAGCTGTTTCCAAGAATTCTGTTTAGTGTTAAAATAAATTAGGGTACTGAAGTTGCAAGAAATCTAAAATGATACACCTTTTCTTTGATTAACAACCTACATATAAAATAGACATTTTTTCTTGTATCATTAAGGCGGGAAAAGAAAAGCATTATAATGACGTTTTGAGGAAAAACCAAAATAACTTAAACGATTCTTGAAGTTAATAAAAAGAATGATTAACCGATAATGGAGAATAATGATGAAAGTAGAAAAATAATATGTTTAATATAAATGTCTAAATATTTGCATTAACCTTAATTTTTTAAAATTTTATTTGTCATATCTAGTTTGTTAACTGTAGACAAGAGAGAGTGTTTTGATGGTTTCAGTTGATCATAATTTATGATAAGCAGAACATTTTAGTTTTTCAAATTCCTTAATTTCTAAAATAAGTATGCAAATATTTATTGCAATCTCAACCCTTTGATTTGGTTAAAAATTTGGTTTGAATCTGCACCTTAGGTACTAAATTTGTTCATCAAATTTTAACCATATATTTCTTTATCTTTTTAAGTTATCGAGCTGATTTGAACCCTTTGAACAGATAAACAAATTGCTACTGAATGAATTTCATTTAAAATTTGATAAAAATCAACACATTTTGTCAAAAATTTATATATAAAATCTCATCCTTCTATCGTTAAGCATTTTTGTGTTTCCATACTCTCAAGGAAACTGGTATAAATCCAAGAATGTAATTTTCGAAACCAGAGAGAGCTGAAACATAAGATATTTATTCAAAATCTCGAGTTTGAATATTTTGACCATAGTCATACTTTATCTGTATTACGTATACTAGAAAGTAAAGGAGGCTTTATTTTATACTGAATCATTCTATAAAATTAAATGATATTATTCATGTGGATATTTATAACTAAAAGAATGTGAAAGTGTTATATAAATTATTCAAATCGACACATTGCTAATGTAAACATATACAAATAAAAATCTCCATCTACATTTATAGAAGTATAGTATTGTTTTAAGAATGATTTTAAGAAACTGGCATTTTTAAAAGTATTGAAAATTAACTGTGAATGAACAAATGAATTAAATGAATCTAACAATTTAATGCCTTAGAAGAGATGACGGAAATCATCCCGCAGTATTACTGATTCTCTAATTAGCAATCTATACTAATGAGAGAATAAATGATCCTAAATCACCGAATAAAGTTTAATTTATAGCGCTCTAAAATGAATTTCCGTTATTCATCGGATCTAGATCGTGAATTCATTCCCCTCCGAACAATAATGAACACATTTTTATCAAACCAGATGACACTGTTTGTTACTGGAATTAAATCTAGATTATTAAAAAATGGTTAGGTTATTTTTATATAGCTCATATTTAATTACGATAAACCAATTTTTGTGAAATGATATTAGATCCAAGCCACATAACTGCATCAATTCTGAATCTAATTACATCGCTGATGTATTTATCAATAAAATTGCATCATAATTGGATCTAATTCACATAAACTGTTGATCTTAATTCATATTACTGCATCAATTCCTATTATGCATTCACATTCACATTTTGAGCCTAACTAGCATGGGTGCACTATTGTTGAATTTAATTCAAATTATTGCATCAGTTTTGGAAATAAAACAGAAGTTTTTGATTCTTATTCAAAGTAGCTTCTTTGTTGGATCTAATTCACATAATTGCTTTTTTTACTATCTGTATCATTACCTCTGAGTTAGTTATACTAATAGGAAAAAGATTGTTTATGACGGTCATTTAAATTTAAATATTGAAATTGAATGCAAAATAACATTTTTGTTTTAAGAACTAGGCAATGAAAATCATTAGATCATTTTATAATATAAACAATCAATTTAAAGAGTAGATTTTTTTAAATATCAATTTACCTTACAATTTCTTGAATTTTTATGCAAGTAGTTTTTAAAGAATATTTTTTTGTCATATTAACATCATGATTTTAAATTTGTTGAAAGAAAGTACTGAGTTTTTTCACTTTCGCTTCTAAATTTATTATTTAAAACTTTATACCTATATAAATATCGTCATTAGGAAACAGTAATAATTGTATTAAAATCTTTTTAACATAATCAAAACCAAAGATGCAGCTCTAAAAATTTCTTTTTTATTATTTTATATTCTTTTTACACTACTGACAGTTGTTGAAAATCAAAGCTTATTTAACAAATTAAAATCTGGATTTTAAAAGAATTTAAAGAAGCATTTTTCACATAACGTGAAAAATATATAATTAATTAATCCTAATAATTTATTATTATGTAACCCACTTGATATAAAGAAGTGCGTAATAATAAGGCTAATGCTATCTAAATCTTTGTCCATCATTATCCCTCGCTTAAAGAAAAAAAGGGCCATCATATTTTGGAGGGATTTTCTTAACTACCCATTTTCTTTCGTTTTGATCGTAATTACGCGGTATTTTGGTAATTTTAGAACGCTTCTAAAAAAGGACCCGCATCTTAATTTGCAAGAAATAAGAGTTTTTCATCATTATAAAGGAGGTGTAGAAACAGGTTTTATCCTTTTCTTGATTCTTAAGATATTTTCAGAAGTGATTTGCATTTTTTTTTGTTTAATAAAATTCAGAAAAAAAATCGTTAATTTCTTTTATATTTCTGATTGGAAAAAAGACTTTTGACTATTAATCAATTTTAGATATAATACGATTTACTAAAAAGTTTAATTTTTAATTTATTCTTCATTTAGTCTTTTCTGAAAGAAATCTTACCCAAGCTAATATTGAAAATGATTTACTATTTGACTTTGTTAAATTAATGAAATGAAATTTTAATAAATAACTTTTCCAAATATGATTGAGGAAATTCATTCTTTCTTCTTTAATAATACGAATAAGTTTTCGAACAGTTTTCACAATGCGCTAATCTTTCTTCATCAATTAATTATAGAAAAAGAAAAGAGTTAGAACAAACCAGTATGAAAGTATACTATCATTACTTTGCGCACTTAATATTTTTAAAGCTACCCACGAGATATCTCGTCTTTCATAACTTCCAATTACATGTTTGTATGCGCTAAAATTTGTCGCTTATGCTTTTTACGATAGTTCATAAAATATGTATTAGAAGTTACAAATTTTAACCTTCCGAAGTATATGAAAGACAAGATAACTCGTCGGTAGCTTTGAAAGTGCTAAAAAAGTTTCTATTATTTAAAACCGATATGCAAAGTCATGGTCTAATTTTCATTTGAAAGGATTGTTTTCTATATGATATAATTAAACTTAAGTATTTAAATATCTGACAATTCTATAATATGTTGAATATTAAAACATGATTAATAAAGATGTGTTTACCAACAACATTTTGAAATATTCCATATTATTTAACGTTTTTAATAAAGCAAATTTTAATATTTAAAGTAAATTTTAAAAAGTAAATAAATCATATTTCAGAAAAGTAAAATGTTTAAATGTCGATTCATTTCAAAAACTATTTATATTCTTAACTAAGAAATTGCAATGGTCAATATTGTTTATCAGCTTTGGTCAACTTTAAATGAAACTAGTAGAAAAAGTAACTTGTAATTAATCATATTACATTTTTAAGTTCACTGACTTGAATAATTATTGCTGCCTATAAAAATAGTGATAAATTAATAAATATGGTTAATTTGATTAAACTTATCTTATTCAAATGATTTGCTTTTCAGTTGAAAGCGGAAAATTATCTAAACTAAATTTATCACGAGAAAAAAAGTTATGTTACAATTTTTGTTTTCTTATTCTTAACTATTTCCATTTAAAAAAAAACTTTCATACTTTAAACTGTAGATAGTCACATAAATTAAGCTTTTTATAAAATGTTATTATCAGAATTTTTTAAAACTTAATACATGATATAACTAATTATTTAAAACCTAAATAATCAGAAATCCTTAATATTTCTTTATTGTATGAATATTGCTCGAATTGAAATATAATAAGTAACAATGATATTAAGCTAAATAAAGTTATAACTCCATTATTATTTTCATTTCGTAATCTCTTTCTGCACTAATAATAAACATAAATATAATGCACTAATAATGAACTAGTATCTGCTGAAATGGGGGTCTATAAGCTCTAAAATTTTGACATAGCTTTCAAATTTGGAATATATATATATTGGAGGATATACATCTCGGAGCAATTTTTTTGACATTTTGACTAATCAGAAATTGTATGAATACATCCCCCCCAATAACTTTCGAAAATATTTTTTCGTAAATAATTTTTACAATATCTTTAAAGTGAAAGAAAAGAGAACGTCTTTGTAATCATACCAATTTTTCAGCATATATATTTTTATTAACTTTTTGAAAACTATGTTAAGTATATTCTCTCAAGGATATATTTTCGTTTTGAAGAAAATTGAATTAATTTTCATTATTAATGTTTAGATCTAGCGTTTTTTTTCATTGTTAATATTCAAGATATGAAAGTTCAACTTATTTTGTAGGAATAATTATTATTAAGATCTAACAACAAAACTAATCAACTGTGGGAAGCTGTTAAAATACACCTATTCTTAAACATTGTTGCTTTTTCCTATGATACAATTACTTTCATAAAGTTATAAATAGAAATATTAGGGAAATGCATAGCATAATGAACAGCAAAGAATAAAGTTTCTAAAATTGCATATGTCCGTAAAAATTTCAAGCTTAATTTTTTTTTGCTTAGATCGGCATTTAGAACAAGTTACCATAAAACATATAACTAAGAATTTAAGTAACCATTTTCTCATTGAACCAATTGTCGCTAAAGAAGAAGAAGAATTATTAAAGACATCAATAAAATAATTGTTCCTTTGAATTAGCATTAAGGTCCTACAATTTAGGCCACTAGAAATTTTGAATAGCGTAGGCACAGTTTGATTTTTGTACAAGCGTTTTTAAAGTTAAAATATGGCAAACTGAAATAGTCAAATCAAACTCGGTATCTGAACATCAATCAACTGTTGATTCGAACGAATTTTATTTTTTTTGATTTAAAATGACCACTTGTAATAAGGTAGGCTTCTTTATGAAATAAATGGCAAAATTAAGAGAACGTAATTTCTGAAGTGCTGAAATTAACAGTTAATATTCATTATAGAAGTACATCTATTTACTTTTGAAAAGAATTCAATGAATTTGCACTTTATATTTTCCTTTAAAATCATAAAAGTCTTTCATCAATTGATTTTTTAAAATTAATGCAGAAATGAAAAGATGCAAAAACCAAATAGACATCAACCCTTTTTCAGAAAGACTAAACTATCTGTGATTTAGTAAGAACTAGCGAAATGTGCAATGAAGCGTTAGATTCAGATTTTCAGAAAAATAATTGATAAAAACAGGTTTTCGAAAATAAATCGTCTAAAAAAAGAATCTTATTCTTCCTTAGTTCGCATTTCTTACTTTCACATCTTAATTAAAAAACAAATTTGGAAGTAATACAGCTGCTTAATTTTGAAAGAAAAGGAATTGAGAATTCATTTGACGGTTTACAGATTATTCATTTGTTTGCATGGTATGGATAGTGCAAATTTAATATTAATTGAATTATTTAATTAATAAAAGAATCTGACCATATGATAGGTAATTTTTGCATTAAACTTAAAATCAATGGATTAATTCTTCCACATTTTATTCACAGAGTCGGTAATTTTAATACAATATCCTGCTGTATGGACCATGTGTGATAGGTGGATCAACTGTCAATAAAGGCATATAATATTGCGTAATCTATGGAACAAAGAAAAATAATCTTCGTTCTTATTCGTTTAAGTAAGAGCAGCTCTTTCTTATTTTGCTTAAAGAAAGCTCGTTTTAAAATAATTTTGCGATGACTTCACTTTTTAAAAATTAATTATTTAAAAAAATTGTTAATATAAAACAGAAATAAGATTACAGAAGGCACATTTTAAAAAGTAAGAAAATCTCAGGGACATTTCTCCCTTTAACTGTTTTTAACGAATATACTCGTCATTGAAATGTACATATTAGATTATGACTTTATTCATCAGGTGTATGGCAATTTGAATTACAGTTTCTGTAAAATTTCAAACATATTCGGAAATTTCATGATACTTAAACTGTTTTGAGGTTCAGTTGAAATCAAAGGAACAAACGAAAGTCTATTAAGTGTTGCACCATGTTTTGCTCAATACTATACTTTAATAGCAAATTAAAATAACAAAATTAATTATTTATGCTTCTTTTCGGTTATATACAAAAATGTATGTTAATTTAAGTAAAGAAATGTGATTATTGAAATAAAAAAATAAATATCATTTCATTACAGAATAATTTCATGTTATACATAATCTGTGTTTGACGAGTATACTTGCCATCACTAAATTCTTGTAACAGAATTTTGATACAGAACAATAGGAACAGTAGTAACAATTAATTGTTTAAAGGAAATATATAAATATTTTTTGGCAATCAATAAAAAGAATTTTCGTTGCAATACAAGATTATAGGATAAAAAAAAAGCCTAATAGATTATTTTTACAAAGAGCTATTTTGTAATAATACAGTTAATAATGATAGTTTAAGTAAATAAATAAATGCAATTATTGTAATAAAAATAATAAAAGTCATTTCATTATAACATAGTTTCATATTACACATACTCTGTGTTTGGCGAGTATACTTGTCATCGCTAAATTTTTGAAACACAATTTAGAATACACATTCTCCAAAGAGGTTTAAATGGTTAAAGGAAATAATATTTTTTATCAATCAGCAAAAAGCACTTTCATTATAATACGAAATATAAAAAGTCCTGATCATTTTAATAACGATAGATTTAGTAAGAATATGTATGAAAAATTATCTTTTCTAGCTTTGTGCAAAAGGAAGCATTAGCTGTTGCGAAGCACTGTCTAGGTGTGCTTGCTCTCTTATAGCCAGTCCTGATCACAACTTTCTTTGTTTCAGGCGGGAACTAGTTACATAAAATGTGACCTTCGACCCAACATTCGCTTGATGAAACGTGCTTAATCAAGATGTCATTTTTAATCGATGGTCCTCCCGATATCGATGGTAAGATCTATTCGATAGCGTCCGTCACCATTAAGCGAATTCATTACTTATGCTTCCTCATCAAGTGTAATTCCATTTGTGCGAATCCATTTAGCTTCTTGGCAATCCAAGAAAAGGCGTCTGCCGTCTGCAGCGGTTCATTTAAAGAGAAGCCTGAATGATGAATTGTTGTGCGGCCGGCAGAAGACAACTATCTAGTTAGTGTCCGGTGGCCGCTGGAGGATGGCGAGACGCCCTCTTAACGAGATGACTGGTGTCGAAATATTTTGAGTTGACATATTCTTTGATAAGAAAAAGGGTTCGATGCAGGTCACAGAAGATGGGGAAAAAAGGAAAGATGATCCAAACTGTGTTTCGAAATATATTATTTGGTTGGCTTTTCCTGAATTGCGACGTAAAAAAATTTTTTTTTATTATTATTTTCTCGTAAACGAGATAGTATTGAAATATTATATTTGTCAAAAAATTCGTTCTTGGGATTTTGAAGGATATAATCGTAAAATTTTGTAAAATTTTGTCTAAATGTGAACACAACAATTCAAAACTTCTTTGAATGAAACTTAGCATATGTTCATCAAGTTTATTGATTTATTGGGGAATATGTTTGTCCGGTTATTTGGATGTCAATTTAAACTGCAATTGCAAAAGTAAAAGAACTAAATTGATAAAATTTGAAACACATATTTAACACTTCGTCAATTCAAAGTTTTGACACATATTCGCACCTTCTTGAATACGAAGGGCATACTTTTCGGTAATTATGTCTGTCTGTAAACACGAAAATTCACAATTTCTTTGAATGAAATTTAGTATATCGTCTTCAAATCCAATTTATTGATTTCTCTCTAATTTTGAACGATATTCATTTAAGGGAAGTCTATTTGCCGGGCTGATCAAATATATATGTATACGATAACTGCAAAAAAACATCTAGATGGTTAAAATTTGACATAGCTAACATTCATAGATCAAATCCAAACTTTAAACTGAAATCTAACAACGCCCCGTGCATTTCTGTGCTATCGGGTTATAAATTATCATGTTTATATTCAAGATAATCAAAAAATAAATCAGTAGATGTAATTGGATCGGTCATTTTACGACTATAATTGTCATTCTGTGCCAAATTCTGACTTTAATTAGTCTGAAAAAAGGAATTTTCAAATTAAATTTCCAGTTTGCTGTATGTGTATTAAGCCCATGAAAGCTATTAATAACAAAAACTGTACGCTTTAGTGTCTGTCTTTCATAAACATCATTCTTCATAATGGTACAGTTAATTATACCCAAATACATATATTAAAAAGCACTCGAGACTATTCCAGGAATACTTTTTCAATTAGTTTTTTGCCATTTTTATTGAATTAATATACTTTTATAGAAATTTTTAGGGCTTGAAAGTATTTAAGTTTAATCCAACAATTGAATATGAAGCAATTATTTCCAAACTAGGAGTTATCATTAGAACAATTCTATTTTCAAATTTTAACATATCCAGTTATTAAACTACTGAAATTCGATTACACTTGCCTGTCAGCCAGTCTATCCGTTTATTTAAGCATACGACAATTCAAAATCATGGTAAATTTGCAGAATGAATTTTTTTAATGTGGAGTTTGCTGCTAAGTTAAATGTTTTTATTAAATTTTAGAAAAAAATTCAAAGTCTGTGTAAAAGAAACGACACTGTGCATATATCTTCCTTTGTTTGTCGACTCAACAATTTAAGTAAATAATACTCCTTGTATTTTTTTTGTTATTAGAATTGTTGTTAGATATTTACTTTTGGATTAAATTCTTCATACTGTAGAGTGTTTGTTTATGTATAAATTCTTGAACATTATTTCTTAGAAACGAAGTTATCGAAATAAAGGAAATTTAACATACAGTCTCAACACCTAAATTTTTGATAGAAAATATATCTAAATTGTGTATCACATTCTATACTCCATAAGAAGCACAGCAAAAAATGCGTTACACTGTGTATAAAAAACTGAGAGGAAATAATCAAATAATGATTTTAATAATAGTTTTCCTTCTTATTGGTTAAATCCATAGGTTCAATTAAAAAATTATACTTTTTACTAATTTAATCCATTGGTTTAATCAAAAATACTTTGTATTAATTTAATCCATTGATTTAATTAAAAAATAATACTTTTTACTAATTTAATCTATTGGTTTAATTATTAAAATAAGAGATTTTCTGAAACTTTAGCTTAAAAAAATTTTTGGGGTTAGATGAAGCCGACTGAGGAGGAGTGAGTTGTCACCCAGAAATTGTCCGTATTCGTTAGTAAGCGCACTTGTGTATTATTAACACGCAAGCCATTTTAACACGTTGTATGAAACGCTAATTTCACATATCTTTGCCGGTCTAATCTACATTAATTTTTCACAATGTGTTACTTTAACGAAATATTAATTACAAAAGACACGTTAATTTATATAATTATTCATGATGTGTTTATTTTACTGTAGTCACCGATGATCGCATGGCGATGCTATTTTAGATGTATAAATAAAATTATAGTAACATCTAAATGCATCATTATGTTACAAGATGTTCTAAAATATTTCGTGAATGTTTTGTATAGAGTTGTAAAAGATTAGTATTTTAATTAGTGTTATACGAAGTTGGAAGTATATTCAATTTGGCAATGTTTTATGTTGTAGTATGGAGTTATTCATGATTATTGTGTTTTATATATGTAATTTGAGGAAGGCTTTGAAATAACTTCCGTATTTTAACTAAAAATCGCAGTAATTTTTGCCTATATTTTCTGCGATCTTATGGTTTTCGCACTACTGGTAAGCAATCCTATGAACGAACTATTGTTCATTGGAACCAAATTATTGAACAAAAATTCCCTTATATATTTAGAAATTGTTTCAGTTTCCAAAGCTGTGTATGAATAGATCTTTCATTTGGGTAACAGGTGAAACACGGTTTTATACTCAGTTCATAATAGAACACTATACTTTAGTTCATAATAGAGATGATGTAATTGCTTGTATTACATACTAAGTGAATAGGAGAAATACTGGTCCATTAATTTAGCAGTCGTGCAGTCACGACTAAATCCATATAAAGATACTTTGTCTTTTAGTGTACGATAGTACAATTTATCAAACCTAAATACTATGTTGCATTAAAAGAACAAGATAGATAGTAATATAGAAATATGAACTTGCACAAGATTATTGACCGGGCATGAAATAAAAAAGTCTTTATATATCTATCTTTCCCGACTCAACTTCTTCAAAGGATTAAAGTTTCATGAGCAAGAATTTTCGAAAACCACTTAATAACATTCCATTTGGTTGTACTGAAACAGTAGTAAAAAATATGATAAAATAAATCTTAATTTCAAGTTTAATAAACAAAAATTAAATAAATCGATTTTAATAAATAAAATAAATATCTAAAACAGGATCCTTGAGCCCTTGATCGTTAACTTTAATGTTACAGAACAAAATACAAATATCTAATTGTCAAATAAATACTGAAAACGAAAAATATTGTATCATCCCAACAATAAAAGAATAATAAAATACTATTTTATTGTTAGGATTATTAAATAAAAAAAAACTAGGAATAAATAAAGATTTAAAAATTTAATCGAACTTTACAAAAATTAATTTTTAAAGGCTCTTTACTTTAGGCGATTCATTGAAGATGCAATCTAGAAATTTTCAAATTTCTCTTAATTTCCCTAAATTATTCTTGTTTCATTGTAATTGTGTCGAATGTTTTAAACAAACAATTTAGTTTTCATTAGTAAGTTTTACAAGTAAAATTAGTATAAATGTAACCTCTTACATCTACTCAAAATGCATCTGGATTTTGGAAATATTCTTGCTGTAGTTGAAAGTAATCGATATTGTGATTCTTGAATTTAAAACATTCTTAAAAGGAATTTTTGCCAAAAAAATAATGTATTTTCAGAAAATAAATATGATTCCATTTTTTTTATAATTTCAAGGAAATTACAGTTTTCGGATTTTCTCTTTACCAGCGATTCTATTATTTTCTAGTTTTCTTATTTTTATTGAAAAATAATTTTTTCGAATGCAATAGTTAACTTAATATGTCAATTGTTGTACTTAATTAGAAAAAAAATTATGCTCCCCAAAACAATTATGTTCAAGTTTAGCCTGTATTCTGAGCCAGACATAAATAATAAAATTAAAATAGAAGTAGAAGGTAACCAGTATAATTGGTAAAAACTGAGATAAAAAATGCAAAAGGAATTAATGTAAAGTGGAAATAAAGCTTACTCAAGACAAGAAAATGCAGATGAACTTATTGAAACTAAAATAAATTATAATTTTGAAATCTATTAAAGCAATAATTTTCACTTTATAGGTTAACAAACTTAAGAAACATGTAATAAAAAAGTTGACTGTGAAGATATAAGGATAGAAATGATGATTTAAAATTAGAATAAGAATTCTTTATGCAAAAACAAAGTACCTTAAAAGTAGAAAATGGAAATACATATAAACAAGACAAAGAGCTTTAAGTTTTTAAAAAAATAAAAGAGTGGTAAGAGAGGATGATGGTTTATAAAATTAAGAAAATTGTTATAGAGAGGGATGTTTATGCTAAATTTTAAACATCAGAAAGCCGAGTTTTTGAAATTAAGCTTCATGGCTTAATGGCATAAGCTTTGTATTTTATATATTTATATAGATCTACCATAAGATTTTAATATTTTTAATAATAAATTTTAATACTAAAAATTTAAGTCTAAAAAAATTAAAATCCCACAAAGGAAAAAAATTTCAAGTAAGGAATATGATGGCCTAATAGTTAATATAAAATACTACTATTTCTTGATGCGTTTTTGCTGATAATTCAATGAAGTTGCTTCCTTAAATGGAATATAAAATCTTTGCTGTACCTTATTGAAACAAACGAATGGAAATACTGAATAAGCCTTACATATCCACAAATTATCCTTAAGAAAATTGCTTAATATAATGATAAATCGATGTTTATGTAAATTAAGATATTGAAAATTAATTTAAAAAGTCATAATTATCTTTGAATGATTGATAACTTTTATAATTAAAATAATAAAAATGAAGTTAATTTTGATGACAATTATTGTATACTTCACATGATTCAAAGCAAAAAAAAAAATAATTATAATTGATTGAAGTTGTTGTCATTAAATGGGATATACAGTCTTTGCCGTATCTTATTGAAACAAACGAATAGGAATAGCCAAATAATTTTCCAATATTCACAAATTATGTTTAAGAATATTGATTGACATAATTATAAATTGAGGTGTCGATAAATTAAGATACTGAATATCAAACAACAACAACAACAAAAAAAAAACCATAGCTCTGCCTGGTTAAGTGATGTCTTTCCTAAATAAAATCAATTAACAAAATTAGTTTTGGAGAAAATGATTGTAAATATCACTTGATACAAAGCAAAAAATCATCAGATAATTGAATGAAGCAGCTATCATTAATCGCGTTATATAATCTTTGATGTACCTTATTGAAACAAACGAATGGGAATAACTGAATAAATCTCCCACATCCCGTATATTGAAGTTATATTAACGTCTCGTTTAAAGAAACACTAGAGCTATTTTGAGCGGACATTGTAGTTTTTTACCGCAGTCAGATGATGAGGACGACATTTGAATTGGCACCTCCTCTCCACACCCCACCAAAAGAAGGACGTTTGATCCTGACGAATTTATCGTGCAAGAGACCCTCGTACACGGCTGTTCTTCGGTGGAATTTGTTCTCGAACCTGAAACCCTAAGGCTCACAAACCGAGACCTTACCACCAGGCCATCATGCCGCCATTCCATATCCACAAATTAGGTTCAAGAAAATTACTAAATATAATAAATAATTGACGTTTCTGTAAATTATTTAAGATAGTTAAAATCAAATAAAAAAATCATAGCTTTCTCTGAAAAGTTGATATTCTTAACTCAAATCATACAAAGAAAGTTTTGATGAAGATTATTCTAAATTTCTCATGATTCAAAATGAATAATCATCTAATAGTTAATTGTAATTGTTGTCATTATAATTTTACCATATTTAAGTAAATGAATGTAATAATAGCCCAAAAATTAATATAGAATATTACTAATTCTGGAATGGCTTTTACAAATGATTAAATGAATCACTGAACGAGATAGAAAATCTTTGTTGTACCGTATTAAAACTGATAATTGAAAAGAGTTAAATGAGTCTTCCATAACCGCAAATTTTACTTAACTCAATTGCATCACAGAAAAGTTAAAAATTTGTAATAAATCTGCATTTTCTAGATCTAATTATCTCTTCACTGATGTTGAAAACATAGCCGTTCATTTTTTTTTATTTTTCTTTGTTCCTTTACCTGGAAACTATTTGTAATCACCTCTTTTCATTGACTGCGCGCTCAATATGCACGGGCATAATACAGGCTTTGGTGATAAATGCTTAGGTGAAATGCGCGCATATACGTGCACTCTGGCGACAGTTAACAGGCAAAATGCTCGCACATATATGCACTTATGATACAAATGAGTTAAGAAAATTACTATAAGAATACATTGGTATTTCTGTAAATTAATCATGATATTGAACATCAAATAAAAGATCACAGTCCCCTTTGAATAATGATAACTCAAATCATTCAAAAATGGTTAGTTTTGATCAAAATTATTGTAAATTTCACATGATTCAAAGCAAATAATCGATATACCATAAATATACTTCTGATTGTTTTCTCCTCTTATTTATCATCTCAAATGCTCAATTACCCCCTCTCCCCGACCTTTTCCATCAATCGCTTATTTGCGTTGGTACTACAACGAGCGACAGATGACTGTCTCTTCCAGTCGCCCTAATAATCCAACAGCTACCCAAGTTATTTACAGAAACCTTGTCTTCTAGGGATGGGTCAGAGACAATATCCTCGGCCTATGATTAAATCTACCAGACAGTCCGCAACGACAACATGGGCCTGTCATGTCCCGAAGCTACGATCATCTTGCTGCTGGGCAACAAACGAAACCAACTCCAAATGACAACAACTGGTCGCCTTGATTCCACCGAAGGAAAAAAAAATCAACCACCTGAGGGTCTTTCTGGTAGATCACCGTTATTATACCCTGAGATGAATATTCACCGCTAAGAAATATTTATTAGTGATTCTCTGGGCTGGAAAAAGGGGAGGATTCGAACTTCAGAATTTGGTAACTTTCATCACAGAATCGCCTGAAGAGATGTCTTCCATTCTGGCAGGTGGGGATACGGTTGGTTGCATCAACGGTGATGTTATTATCTAAAGATCTATCGCACACACAATAACACCATGTTAGAAAAAAGAATATGAGGAAGGGAAAAGAAGAAATCGAATTTTTAGAGTATTGCTTGATAAGTTCTTGAAGGTGTAGGGGTGGTGGTGGTTCTTGTTGGAAGTTGATCTGAAGGAGGTACAATGGAAGTGAAGTCTATGGAGAATTTTTAATATAGGTTTTTTTTAGCTCTTTTTCCGTACTATACTGAAGAATAATCAGCGGTAATTCTTCGAAATGGAAGGTTGTCATGTATTAGACAGACAGCTGGATGAGTAAAAATGCGGCAAAAAAATTGCACATGACATATTCAGAACGGCGTTATGATATTGAACCCCTTTCCAATCTCAGAACCTTCGCTGATATAAAAAGTCCAAAGTACTGATTTTGTTTTATGAATTTTTGTTTTAACTTTTGCGACTTAATTACAATTTCTGATAAGACTATTTGATAGTTATTATTATTGGTTAAGCATAAGTTCAAATCGTAGTATACCAATATTTATATTTTCCTTTGTAAATCTTTGTATTGTATGTAATGCTGTGTTAAACATTTATAACGATGCAGGAGGTTAATACGCACTAGCCACGATGTTAATTTGCATAACAAGTGCAGGGAAAATAATAATTCATCCATTAATATATAAAAAATCTACTTTAACAAGTAGTAGTTTCTCAGTAACAAATTTCAATATTTATTAAATATTATTATGAACATGATCTTCATTTAGTAGCTATATTTAAAATTTTCCAAATTAAAATTATTTTTTATGTTTAATTTATTTTGATGTCAATTAATGATTCATTTTCTAATACCAAACTACAGAAATAATAAACTAATGGAAATTATGATAAGTTCCTGTGGATAATTCACCGATTATCTGTTAAAAAAATGTAACTCGCCAAGGCAACTATCAATAATAATCTGCCCTAGTTGACATTCCACGGATTACACGGAGGTGCGAATTATCTGCTGAAATTTTTTAAGGCTAAAAAAGGCTAAAAGGCTAGTTGGTTGTTTTGAATTTTTCTGGAGCACGAGTCATTATTGGCTATACTGCGCAATAAAAGGCTAAAAGGAGCATCGTGGATTAAACGTTACTGCGGATAATACTCAGGAAATTACTGTAAATAGTGAATTTATTTTTCCAAATCTGTAAAGGTTTTTTCAACAGCAGCAAAGCTCAGAAGCCCTGATGTAAAATTCTAGTAAAATGGATGAAGGTGCCGATACCATTCAACTTTAGTATTAAAAAATATTGAAGTGCATTTTAAAATTTTCCTTGCTGCTTGAACAAGTACACACATTATAAAAGAATTAGGATTTTAATTACTTTTTATATTAAATAACCTCAGGGGAATTTAAATTACTATATGATTTTATTTAAAAGTCATTGCTCTTTTAGAAGTTAATATCCACTCAAAGAAATAAAATCACAGAAAAGGGAAGATAATTTTTAATTATTATATATTAAACATAAATATTTATTTCCATAATTTTGAAGACAAAGATTTTCATTCAGGAATTGTTTTAACTTGTTATTCTTAGAAAAATCTGAAGAGAAAGATTTATTTAAATGTTTCTTTTTATTTCTACACTAAGCTTAAATATACAACTTACTACAAATCTTTTTGAAACAAACTAAACAAAACAGGTATTTAATCTCCGAGACCTAAATCCTTACCAAAGCTGGAGAAAATAAAATGGCCATTTTCGAAAGGAGAATTGTGTCAGCCATTCTTGATGGGTTATAAATCAACTATGTTTGGAGAAGAAGATACAAATTTGACCTATATAAAATCTATAGAGATCCAGATGTTATAAGATCCATAAAAATTCATCCGATGAACTGAGTAGCTCATATATTTAGAAAGGAAGATGGCTCCATAGTAAAAAAATCTTTTACATAAACTTTTAACAAGTAGGAAAAGGGGTAGACCCAAAATAAGATGAATGGAATCAGTAGAGACAGACTTCGTGACTGTCCAAGAAAGAAAGTGTCACACAAGTGTCAACAGTAGAATGCTGGGGAACAGAATTTAAAGGAAGGCACAGAACCACCCTGGGTTGTTTAACCAAATATGATGACATTTAATCCCCTCTAAATTATTTTTAACTTCTATTATCGAATGTATTAGTGGTAGAAAAACGATTGGATGCTGCTTTACCTATATTTTTATAATCTGGTATTTTATGATAGTAAATATATATATGAAATGTTTTCATTACTTATATATAAAATAATATTTTTATGCAGTTAGGGAAATGAGATTCTATAGTAAAACTTTTGACTGCTGCTGCATTATTTATTGAATTTATTAATAAGTAATTCAATAGTATATTAATTAATTATTAATAAATTATAATTAATTGCTAATAGAATTATATATTAGTTAATTATTCTCTGATTGATTATTATATTGAGTATCAAGAAACTTTATCTAATTGCTCTGATATTAAATTACTTTATTTCCAATCATAAAAGATGCAAAATATGCATTCCTTTCCCAAATTTCAATATGGAAAACCGAAATTCTTTTGAAAAGTATAAATTTTACTTATTCTGGAAATACGAGACAAAGATCAATGTCATTAGTTCATTATCCAAAGGCAAAAAGAAAACAAAACAAACAGCAGCAATACTCCACTATAGGAAGTAAAACGATATACCATTAAAAACAACAACAAGCGAAACCGAGTTTTTGTTATTGCTTTAGAAACCGGATCGTTTCAGTATATATCATTGCTACACTACATCTCTCTTTTCAAGTATCAATCGTACTTAAACGTTGCCATTAGTTGAAAAAAAAGTAAATACAAAATATGAGAGAAAAAAAAAATTGCAGATTCATATTCCCTTTAGGGGAATTCCCGCCATCCATTGGCTCGCTCAACGCACAATGATTTTGACAAGAGTAGCTTCAGAACAATCATGGGAAAATGGTGATCCAGTTCTGTTGCTTATCACCTAAGGGAAGGGGGGAATACCTGAGAACTCTGGACATTATAACACCCAATAGTAATAGGCATTAATCGATAATGATACTTCCAGTAAACGTACTGCACCATTATCGGATTAGTAATGCCCTTTCCTTCATTTGTGGCACTTCAGGTATTATTTGCTAACTGAAATGGTGACATAGTTATAGGGTATACATCTGGTTAATTGTGATTTCTGCTAAGCTTGAGAAAAGTTATCAAATATTATTAAATGAAAGGATCTTATAACCTAAAATTGGACTTAATTGTAAGGTTGTGGAAAATCACAAATTATGTGATTTTTTGGGGGAAAGCGATAAAATGAAGTACCACTTCCTGATACAGTAACCAGGATTTTCGGTGAATAATGTGATCCTCTTTGGCAAAAAATATTAGTTTACTAATAAGCAAACTTGTAAATAAATGTCCGTGAAATTTAAAATGCAATGAATTGTTCCCATATGCAAATCAGCAGCTGAACTTAATTAAAATAATCCAAAGTCGGCTTTGTTTTTAGCTTTGACTATCTTTTATTGATGAGCTCAGATAATTGGAAACGTCTCGAAAAGGTGTGACACAATAAATCTTGGGATATGGTAATGAAACTTCTCGTAGCTCCAAGAACAAACGGTAAATTAATTTTTTAAATAATTATTTATTCAGTTAAACCCGTTGGTCATAGTTATGATAAAATAAATTGTGGTTAACCTCCTACGGTCAAGTTATTTTTGGGGATTATTCAGATTTAATTTTCGGAAATAAGACCAAATGCTTTTTTAATGAATCGAATTGGTAATGATAAGAAACGATTCAATAATATGATATATCCGGATTCTAGGATGTTGTTGAGTTAACCTACAAACCTGAAGAGAAATTATTTTTTCAGAAATTCAATAATTCCCAACTAGAAAATAGCATACGTTAAGCAAATGAAAAATTATATAAAACTAAATCTATAATAAACTAGAATCATGGCAGTTACTTTTTTTATAAAAGTGTTTATTATAGTATTGACAAATAGAGGTTTATGCTGGAAAAAGTATATTTAGGAAACAAAATCCGGTCAGAATCACATTTCTTCAAAGAAAAGTTCAGCAATTAAAGGTAAATGTGGAACAAAATATTTGGTAATATTGTACTCAAGCAAAAAAATAAAAATTGAAATTTGGTAGTAGTGCTCACTAGTGATTAAATTATTAAATTATAGCTATTTTGCATATGATTGATTGATCCTTTTTTTTTCAATTTTTATAGTTTAACTAACATATGAGTGTTAAAACAACACAGTTAAAAATATATAGATTTTTATACATAAATTTTTCAAAGATTAATTTTTTTTGTGCTTGGAACGGTATAAAACATAAATATTTACACCATTGGACAATATATTACTTTTAAGTTCGAAATTCAGTAATTGGCAAGTCGAGTACGAGTAAGAAAAGAAAAGAGCACACATAATTTGAATTAGAACATTTCCTTAAATTATTATATTTTCCTCTTGTAAATATTACGAATACAGAATTCCAGATATGCAGTTTCCATAACATTTAACGCTTTATCAGGGAAAAGCGGTTTATTTTGTTATTATCTCATATACTGAGTGATTAAAGGAATGTTTTCCATTCGCAACATTTTCTGGGGTCGAAAGATAATTATTTTCTCTTTTTTTTCATGCATTAATGTTCTTCTCATTTGCACCAGGAATAATTTGAATACCATTAGCGATGTTTATTAGTTACCTGATTAAAAAAGTAAAAAGAAGTTTTTCCATTACCGCCTAATGACCTGACGAACTTAATAGTTATCGTTAATGCCGGTTAATCTGAGAATTCTTTACTATAACATAATGTTGATGTTTTCCTTTTTTTTAAGGAAAAATCAACTGTTCGAGCTCTTAACGAATACGAATTTTTGCGCCATTTTTTAAATCTACTTATGTGAGACATTTTTTAAATCTAGTGAAAACATCCCGAAGTTAAGTTACTTCCTATTTTAAAGTTACAATATACCTTGAAGAGAATAGTTAACCACTTAACTGTTTTATTTT
>JAPMOQ010033956.1:500776-556902 GCA_026543055.1 Argiope trifasciata
CACACACACACACACACACACACACACACACACACACACACACACACGCACACACACACACACACACACATATAGAGAGAGAGTGTGTGTGTGTGTGTGAGAGAGAGAGAGAGACTAAATACCTTAAAAATAATATGGGAACTTTTGTAGCAATTTGTACCAAAATCATTGAAGATGAAGCAATCAGCTATTTTACTTAATTGGAAATAGTTACTGTCCAGGTTATAGAGGATCTCTTCAATTAAATAAAAAAAACCTTCTTCATTAGAAAATAAATGAACAATATTAATTAGTTTAGTTATATTATTAAACCTAAACTCAGTGATAGGACCACCCATGTGTGCTAAAGCCTACAGTGCCCATACCTGCTTTCATGACCGAGGGACCTGAGGTAAAAAGCATACGTCCCTGTTAGGTGGTTAGCCTAACGCGCAACCCCCAATGTTTCGTTCCCAAACATGCTTGGTCCTCAGTTTATAGGCTCACTGAAGGGATGAAAGGTCGAGTAGTATAGTTATATTAATGTCCCGATTTAAAGCAACACTAGGGCTATTTTGAGACTTACTTTTTAAATTTGAAAAGCGGTCATTTTGCACCCGATCTACTCCTTTCTCCACACTACACCAACGAGATGACGTTTGATCTCGACGGATTTAACGTGCATCAGGCCCACTAACACGATAGGTCTTCAGTGGAACTCGAATCTAAAACACTCCAGCTATGAAGTTGAGATCTTACCACCAGGCCTCCATAAATATATATATTGTCTTGGCCATGTTAGACAATATTAATAATTTATTAATGTAAGGACTTCAATAACACCATTAGTTACATTTTGTATGCTTGCATGTTGTATTAAAATACCATTTCTTTGCTTCGTTGTTTTTATAAGAGAAAATTATATTTATAGATTTTTTTTTATTGTTTTTCAAATCGATTCTGTTTAGCTGTTGAAAATTTACTATATTTATTGAGGGCTTAAAATTGCAAATATTACAGTCTAATTTTTCATAATCTTCAATTCAAATGGAAACTTGGAGATGCCACCACTTGGAGATGATTCAGTATTTGAATCTAGGTTTTGAGGTTTATAACGGTTGTCAGAAATATTTCTGCACACTAGACAGATAAACGCAGACAATTCTTATTCATAACTAATAATAATAAAAAAAACTGTTCAAAAACTATATTTTAAAACTAAGTCATTTTCAAGGCCGATTTTTTTAAAACAAATCTATAGAAAGTAAATTAGAATCAGATAGTTAATACAATGATGGAAAAACCCTTAAGTCTATTAAGTTGGAATAATCTTATCAAGGCCTTCCTGATTTTGTCTTTACTTCTTAACTGCTGTTTTTGGAACAATTTAAGTGAATTGTTGAGCCATTGATGGTCCTTAAGACTCAACCACAGTTCCAGCCAGTAGCAACGGTTCAATCATTCAGGGTGTTTTTTTTTATCCGTGTGCCTTTAAATTGGGTTGGAGAGTCAGTGATATGATTTATCTCTCAATTGTAAAAATAAGGTTTTTGGTGATATCAGTTTTATTTCAGAGTAATTTTGTCACTGATTTTAATAAATATATTTTATAATGATGCATATTGTTTTCATTTTTTAATTAATTTATATTCATATGGCAACAATGCTGAACATATATTATTGTCAGAGGGCTATCGCTACTTTATAATCAATGGAAAATTCTGAAACAGACGTGAAGTAAACGGA
This sequence comes from Argiope trifasciata, assembly GCA_026543055.1. Taxonomy (NCBI): domain Eukaryota; kingdom Metazoa; phylum Arthropoda; class Arachnida; order Araneae; family Araneidae; genus Argiope; species Argiope trifasciata. The sequence continues at coordinate 502,502 of JAPMOQ010033956.1, forward strand.
TCAAGCTTAAAACATTATTATGTTTCAAGGTTTCGAATAGTAGGTTTAAAGTTCTTTTAAAGCTGTAAGTTTAGTTTAGCTCTATTATTTGAAAGTGTTGTTTTAAATCAACATTAAGGCTGTTTTGAGACAGATCTCGTAATTTTGAACCGCTGTCAGATGACGAGGATGACACCTGAGCTGACATTCCCTCTCTGAACTACCTTACTATAGTAGAGGGAGGACGTTTTGCCCCGACGGATTTAACGTGTACCAGAGGATTTTTGGTAGAATTGGGCCTCGAACATGAAACCCTCACTTTCAGAAGGCGACCACACCAGCAAGTCATCGTGGTCCTGTTCGACTGTAATTTAACACATTTTGAAATACAGAAGTCAGAAATTATTGGCAGCAAGTCTGATAATATTCCCTCTCATTTTAAATTAAATCCAAGGTCATAGAAGTTTTAAATTCATATCTACTTTTATTTAATTGCTTGTTTAATGAGACTGTCTCCAGATTATTTGAAGAGATCCACACTGGTTGCACTCCACTCAATTATCTATTTGAGGGGGAGTTTCATGGAGTTCCTAGTAGTTCACTCATGAACACACTACTAGGTGAGACACCTCACTCTAATATTTTAAAATTCTTACAGTCCATTGATTTGTTTCATTTTATTTAGGTTGTGATTAGTATGTAATCTTTTTCCGAGAGTCAGTGATTAATTAACTTGTTTTCATCATGGGTATTTTTTAAATGTCGCTTTAATGCATCGGCTTGCTAAGGAAAATTTTAACCTTGCCTAACTTTAAATCAGAGCTTTTTGATATCACTGAAATAATTTTTACAATGTGATTGGCGCAGCATGATCACATATGGCTTTTGCGCAAGAAAAACCAACCAACCATGGAGTTCTTGAACTCAACGTTCTTAACCTTTAGGTATAACAAGTGAATAGAGTAATGGTATGATAGATTCCTTAGTAAATGTTTGTGACTAAGATAATTAAAGGATTTACTTATTACATTATTAATAAAACAGGGGGGGAGAAGAAAAGAAGAAAAGACAGATTTTGAATGAAGGAATTTCTGCAAATTCGGCTCAAAATCTAGTCGGTGTGGTAAAGCTATGATGACGACTTTGATATGAAGGAGATTATGGGGTCTTTCAGTCCTTTTTGGAAGTGAAGAGTCGCAACTTTCTATTTCTTTAACTGTGACATAATCCTTTTTGTAGATTACTTTCAAAGAAATGTGTTCATAATTTTGTAGATTTCCTGCAAGGTTGCGATGTTAAAATCTTTTTAGTCTTTGCAGTCTTTCAGTGTGATGTAATATGAATACTGTTGGCAGTCACCATTTTGTACAGTGTATATCAAAAAAATGTATGCTCACCTTGAGTCGTCAAAGAAAATTTATGTTCCTTTCTACACAGTTCAATTGCTGGACATGGAATGCTTAAAGTCCAATTCGAAATATAAACGCACTTTCTGATGCAAATGTGATTATTGTTCAAAATGGTGGCTTTTAGCATTAATGCATTGCTGAATGCGTGTCACCACTGACTCCATACATCATACCATCGTGTCTTATGAGATTTCTGCACAGACCATTTGAATCCCATTCCAAAGTGTGTCTAGTTACATGGTTTACATTTTACGTGATTAATCATATAAGAAGAAATCTAGGTGTCTAAGCCAAGTGGTGACCATCCAAATCAAAGGTTATAATTTTGTGAATGGTGAGACGTGAGATGGTGAGACGTGAACTAGGATTCATGAGTAGCTTAATTTGGCAGGTGTGCAAACGTAAACCACGTAACCTAGACACATTTTGAAATGAGATTCAAGTGGTGTCCACAGAAATCTTATTGGACGCGTTGGTACGATGTACGGAATCAGTGGTGACTAGTATTCAGCAAAGCATTAATGCTAAAGGCCACCATTTTTTACCAGTAATCACATTTGCATCAAAAAGTGCTTTTATGTTTCAAACTGGACATTAAGCTTTTCATTTCCAGCAATTGAGGTTTGTAAAAAGGAATATAAATATTCTAGTGTTCATACATTTTGTGACCCACCAAGTATTGTGGCTATCGTATCTATTACAAAAATATATTGCATATTTACATGTAATATATAAAAGAATTAATTTATAAATATAATTTTGGTTAATAAAAAGTATATAATAATGTAATTATTGCATGATTACTAAGTTTACACGACTACATTTTTTACGTGCTAACCTTGGAAACTAAACTTCATTTTAGAACATCTTATTAATATATTCTCTGTAAATCCTGAAGTATCATTAAGATTTGTTAAAAAAAATACCATATTCTTGAGCTTAAGCCTGTAATATGATTTTCTTATCTTAAACTGAATCTAAACGAACGAACGTCTTACAAGTTAAAGTACAAGGATGAAGAAAGTGTGATGTTAATCGTTGATAATGATAGCTCTACATTTTGATAAGTTGAAAAACTAATCAATTTTCTTTCCAGAAGTGCAGCTCTAGAATTAACTTTATTTATTGTTTTATTTCGCTCAGTTCTAATTAGCAAAAAATGAAAAGTACAGTTTTTCCTGTTCATTTCCAAAGCACATCTGTTATTTCCCACAAATCTTCTCATATTAAATTTCCTGAAGATGTCAGACTGGTGTTTTTCAGATTTCAAACGAAAGTCGATATTTCCTCCAATGTCTTAAAAAGCATTTGATAATGTAGTATTTCATTCTAGAGAATTTTTAATACTTAAACAGGGTTGTCATATTCAGCTTTATTTTCTCTAGATTCTTCTTAGAACAATGGTTATGTAAAAAGTTTTGTAGATTTGAACGTTATGAGTAAAATATCAATGAAGGGGTATCAAAATAATTCATTTTCATAAAAATGCATTGTATATTTTTAATCAGGTACTTCTATTTAGGAATGATATTTTTATTTAATTTTGAAACATTAAATAAGCTTCAGGGTATGTTAAGTTCCTTTTCTTCATGGGACCAGATTCAGGAAAGTAAAATTTTATGTTTATTCGATTTTGATTCCTCAAGGTTGTTGAAGTTTAATTGTTTAATTTTGATTCCAATTTAATTGAAGATTTTTTGACTTAATGTTGCAATCAATAAGAAGATTGCCATTAATAATGCTGATGTGTATACGCATGTAAATTTATAACATTCTTTTTTAAGGAAATGTAGTTATTTTTAACTCTTAATCAAGGTATGATTGCGTATTAACATATTAAAGGCGGGAGTCTTAGTACTACGATTTATCTCGGGTTACCTAGCATACTTTCGTTCAAGATCCCCCGCCTCTAATGTATTAAGGAAAAAGAACTTTATTCGGATCATACAAATACTAGAAAAAATATTTTTGTAACATTTGTTGTTGTAATTTATGGCACTTTATAAGCCAGCTGACAGTTATCTGTCCTACAGCGATTGAAGTCTAATGAGCGTTTTTTGTTTTTTCAATATCGCCAACTAGGGCCAAGACTCTGGCTTAGCCACTTCATGCATTTCATTCGCTTGCACAACCTCTTTTTACAGGGGGGCAGATTCGCACACCTCACAGATAGAATACATAAGAAGGGCAACCATGCCAGAACCGGGACGTCCAGATCACGGGAAGACGTTCAACAACTATGCCAGGAAGCCGACAAAATTTACTTTATTGCTAAATAAAGGCGCAATTCTTTAAAAAACTGCAATAAAGTTCAAAATAGGAGAATCTAGTCAATTTAAGGTCCCAGAAACTTTTTCTTAATCAAAAGCCTGCTATACTGTACCTCATTTGTAGGATGATGATTGGAACACCAATTTAAATAAAGAAGACAAAAAAAAAATGGTAGATAATTTAAATTCTATGTATTAAGTTAATGATTTAGTGTATGATAAAAATATCTAAAATTATAAATAATTTTATTATGGTAAAATTATTTCGCTAGAAGGCTTTTCAGTATAATGCTACGATAGTTGATGTCATAAAAACAGAATTCATTTGATTTCATGATGCATGTGCAAATACATTTTTTGATGATAGTTAAAATTCTGATAGAAAGAAGTTCAAGAATTACTTAAATATTAATAGTACTGATAATTTCTCTTAAATTTTATCGAAATATTGCTTGATATTTTATTTGAGAAATCTGAAACATTTTATTATCAAGTTATTCTAGTATAAAGTGATAAGTTTTTATAAACTTTATATTGAAGACTGCAAAGAGTATAAAGACAGACTGGCAAACAAATAAAAAGGTGGATAAAAAGACAAATTTGAAGAAAATTTGAAAATTTCAAAGAAAAAATTTGAAAGCACATAAAATAATACAGAAAGCACCGAAATCTTATTTTAAATTTTAAGTGGAAACGTTTTAGTAATTAGTACTTATTACAATAGGAAATGGGAGGGAAAATGTAAAAGGAGGCAGTTAGACGAAATTCGTAATCATTGTATTAAGTAATAAAGGAATATAAGAAAAAAATTAAAATGTAGGTTTACTGAAAAGCCAATTGTTAATAAACAGACAACAGAGTTTTGTAATAGAAACATCGCATCATTTCAAATGTTAAATCGATTGAGCCGATAAATCTTTTTGTGATAATGCCTAATATTAGTAATTATTCTCTCTATTATTCTACAAAAGATTACTTTTAATATTCCAATTTCTGAAATTGGATTGTCAAACTGTTGTACAGATCATTCGAGAATTCTTGGACTCATTATCAAATTATACAAAAATATTGATTATATAATCTGTTACAAATTGTAAGGACTAAATCCTGTCCGATCAAATAAGAGGTTAGCGTTTAAAGACAATTTCTTTATTTACAGCCTAATGTGCACAACAACAACTCGTTCTCGCCTAGGTTAATATGATTGATAATATTTACTACACTGTTGAAAATTAAACAAAAATAGTTTCCCGATGAATTTGAAGAAAGAAGCTCACAAGAAAAGCTACAGGCTGTTAACGCATCCAGCTACTTTAGGGCTAGCTCTAGGAACTCACCAATTTCATCAGGTGGAAATAACTCAGAAACTCGAATCATATGAAGCCTCTCCACAAAACTGCTCTTCACCCTTATCTTACAAAAATCTTGCATTTTATTTTCTGTCAAATATCCGATTCTCATTTTCACATTAGGACACTTTAGTTCCCTGTCCCCTAATAACTGTTCAGAAAAATTCTCAGTGGTCTCCAGTCGATCGTGGGAATGTCTGTTAAATCCATCCTTGTAACTGACCTTTCACAGTGAAAAAATATTTACATCCGAATGGTTGACATTCTTCCCCTTTGAAGATACGACTTATTTCCCTGATGAAGATAGCGTCGTTTCCATATATTCACCCTAGGAAATGCAGTAACTGCTGAGGATAAAACCCCTGAGCACCTTCAAAGCAAAAGACTGACTTTTAGCCCATATGAAGATGACACACACATTCACTTGCACAATCCTTTTTACTGGGACCCACAATCCCATAGAACGCAGATGAAAAACAACCACGTTCGAACTGTGACGCCAAGATCACGAAAAAGACGCGCTACCCCTATGCCATGACACCGGCATTCATTTCCCTAAAAAGACAAAAAAAAAAAACAAAACAAAAAAAAAACGCACGTATGGATTTTTTATCTGGACTCAGCTTATGACCAGATTACTTGACTAGAGAAGAGGATCCCCCATATAGCAATCTGGTGGCATTTAACAATGTAAGGGTGTTACAGAGTTGAGGACACAACTAACCGAAATTGCCAATTATCAAGTGTGGGACCAGGGAACATCACAGTGAAAAACTGATGTCTCAAGGCAATGGAGGCGAATTTTTACCATATTGAATGACAATAAATCTTGCACATTACTACAAGGAATAAGATACACAACACACAATATTTCCATAACTCAACATGAGAAAAAAATTTACCAAAGAAATTATTTTTGAAATTCGTAAATGACTAATAAGTAAAAGTTTCTCATTAAATCATTATCAGATCCGACTAAGCGCATTTTCTAATAATAATGTTTATCAAATTCCTTACTATTAAAAAAAGCCTTTATTTATAATTTTTCTTTTTACATAATTTGTTAAAGTCGAAAAAAATTATTATAAATCTATATAAATTATTCCATTTGATTTATGTTGCAGATTTCATCTGAAATGAATGAATGAAGAATTAAATTCTAATATAAGCACGACAAAATGATTCCTATGTACTAATAAATTACAAGCAGTGGAAAGGGAAAAGAGGAAGCATTAAAGTCAAATACATAAATGCAAAATCTCAATTCTCTCTCTCTCACTGTATATATATATATATATATATATATATATATATATGTGTGCGTGTGTGTGTGTGTAGGCAGAATCGTGGGCTGAAGACAGGGAGTTTTTAACTTCGTTTTATTATATCCCGTCAGGCATAATTTATGTACTAACATAAGTAACGAGTACATCAGTATAGAACGATACAGAGTGAAATGAGAAAAAGCTAATGAAAATTTTATCCCAGTAAATATATACAGATAGATTTTGATTTAAAAAAATTAAAACACTTGCCGAATTAATTTTTTTCTCAGTATCGTCAACTAGGACAGAGAATAACATTAGCTAGCCCAACCCCTCTGTACATAGGGGAGAGGTACACATCCATACATCTCACAGACAGAAAAAAGAACAACTATGCCCGAGCAAGGAGTTGAACCTGGGACGCCCAGATCACGGGGAAGAGAAGCTACCCATACACCAGGACGTCGTCAGATATTACTTTAATCAATCTCATGTATAGCTTCATACTTTTTTTGATTTTAGTAGAAAGTTAGACAAGAGACCGCCTGGCTGCAGGTAGGATCTTCCTTTGTCTTTTCCATGCGACATCTTCAACAATTTTTCAAATAATCATGGATATTATTGCTATAGGGGTAAAGAGTGTTGTTATGTTACGCTGTAAAAGTGACCAGCTGACAAGCAAGGTGGTTGCAATGGTAGAATAATTGTAAGAATAAAAACTCTTTTAATCCTCGAATAAAAATCTCACAAAGACACAAGTGGGAACTATAGTTACAAAGGACACCTGGGAATGACGGATGCAAAGATTTATTCAACATAAAAGAGATTACTTGTATTAATCGACGAAAGTGAGTGACTTTTTTTCACCTTTCCATTGCTGAGATTGGAGCAAAATTATTGTTTTTAAAGAACGACAGAATCTCCCGATGGTTTTGACATTCATAGAGTTGAAAATAATGATTTTTGCTTTAATTAGACTTAAGTTTTCATTCCTTGAATAAGAATTATTGCGACTTACGGTCAATTACTTACATGTTTTCGGCGTGGTTTTTCGTTTTGCTTTGTTATGCTAGATAAAGAGGAAAAGAATGAATTAAAACAAAAAGAGCGCAATAACAATTTTGCTCCCAACAGCGGAAGCTTAAGCTGATTATTCAATAGGCCAATAACGAGGTGATTTTCTAAGTTGTAAACATCTCAGTAAAGCAGTCACGCTATTGTATTGACGCCACACTCACATGATATGGCCTTATAGCTATTTTTGAAAAAAATAATCGTAGGCTATTTTATACGGATAATGTATTCAGGGAAAATGCAAACATTATCAATGCGGTCGTTTAAGGTCACTCTCTACGTTTAAGAATTCATTTATATCAGCTTTAATTAGGCAATTAAAGCAAATGTATGCTTGGCATTGATATGATACAATGTTCAAGTTGTACTAATAAATCTGATTTTTATAAGATGGTATCAATAGTTATTAGGGTTTAATATTTCTGTAAATCTATTTAATAAACAAAAAAGACGATTAACTCGGTACCATATAATATTGTTCAGAATTTTAATGCATTAATAAAAATAAAAACACGTTCGCATATTATGCAATTCATCATAGGATTGATATATAGTTGAGAAATGAAGGACATTAGAGATTTAATCTTCGCTTCACAATCATACATTAGGAACACTACCAGTTTTTCCACTCTTTCATCGATAATTTTTGATCATTTTAATGGTTAGTAATGTTATTAATTATTGCTTTTCGGAAGATAGTTTCGTGATAGAAAATCCAACCAGTTAAGGAGATTTTAATTAATTTCTATCATTACAAAATTAATCATTTCAATGTAACAATACATTTTTTTTTGCTCTTATTCACATAGATTTTATATAAGTTTGGATAGATATAGCATTTAGTGTGTAATTAAATAATAGACTTGCATTCAAATTATATATTATTATTTTTCTACATTTTTAAGTGATATATGTTTTTAAATGCTTGGAATTCAATAAATTTAAAGCAGAAAATTATAATTTTTTTAAAAATTGCTTTTATCTGTGCATATTTAATAATTAACAAAAATAATATTTTTTTGTAGTTTATTAAAAGAAAACAATATAAGTCTTTGAGAGCTAGGTAGATTAAAATCCGTCTCACCTTTTGCTTAAATTTTTGTTTATGATGAAATATATTTTAACATACCTTGAAAAGTTGAATTTTCTTGTAATAATACAGTTTAATATTTTATTTAACATTTTTCATTCAACTGACAATGCTTCGCACCGATAGTAAAAGTTCAAATAAATGGAAAGAAAATATACAAATCAAAATATATCAGCAAGCTGGGTCCCTTGTAGAGAATGTTTAAATTTCAAAATGATATATGCTGTTTTATTATGACTGAATAAATTTCTTTGTAATAAGAATATGTTATTTGATGGTTTGTACTAATTTTGAAGCTATGAAGTGACGAGATTATATTTGTCCCGCCTTGTAAAAAGCACTTATTGAAATGTTATTATTTTCTTCCACAGTAACGTTTTATATTAAGTAATCAAAATGAATGTTTTTAAAATTTTTGAAAGAAATTTTTTTATGCAACTAGATTTTTTATTTCTTTTGAAATCGTGTCCTCATAACAGTTTATAGAGAACACCCAAATAATAAATAGGCTTTTAAATCATTTCTGTTAATTAAATGATTCATAAATAGGATTTCAAGTTTTAAAATTTTAAATATTTTCTTAATTTTCTTCGTTTATTAGTATAAATTGATGTTAAAATTATGGTGATGAAATACTCAGAAAAGCTTTAAAAATATACTATTTTTTAATTTATTTTGCCTGCTAATTAAATTAAAAATAAATGAATAAATAGAATTAAATTAATGCACATAAATTATAATATATACTTTCTTCCTCCCACCTCTCAAAGAAACGCATTTGTGCCCTTTTTTAGTGCAAAAATAGTATTTAAATCGCATACCTTTATTTCTTAAATTAATCTGTTGATATTGCAAAAACTTTATTTTGAAATTTGAATTCTCATTTTATTAAATTAGTTTTTTTTTCAAGTAACATATCTAAATGGTGAGAAAACTCAATTCAGATAAGTTCTTCAAATATCAAAAATCAAGTTATTGAAAAACTGTTAATTTTATGCTAAAAATTTTATACATACATTTGAAAAATGGTGATATAGGAATTTTAACCAATATACTTTAATCAACAATTTAATTAATTAAATTTACAATTTGGGATGGATCCAAAATTTTTGAATTTTTGAATTGTTATTTTAAAAATTTGATTTATGATTCTTATTCTATAAAATTATTTCATCAAAATTCATTGATTTAATTAATTGTAAAAAGTAAATGAGATACATAAAGATACTGTAAAACTTCAAATTACTTTATGCATATTAAAATGTAAACTAAAATTGTCTATCAAGATTTAATTAAATATGTATTTTACAGGTGCAGTGTCACTAAAACCCCAAACTGGTTTCAGATTTTCATCAAAATATGATTTTTATGAGTTTGTAAATGAAAATGACATCGACTTGGCAATTAAAATAAAATCTCAGTAAAAAAAGTAAAACTCTCCCTTTTTGAACATTTATCGTATAGCTCATTATTTCTTTAAAAAAACTGATTTAACAAATCAACATATTTATCCGAGATTCAAGATTTGAGTTTCCCTTTTTGTATTTGTGTTTAGTAAGATGAATACGATTTATCTGCTTGTTAAAAAATAATAATAAAAGATAAAATTGGAATGAAAGGAGAAATTGAGATTGCCCAATAGTAAACATCTGTTAAGCAAAATTTTAATCTTTAAATCAGTTGATTCAATTCAGCACCGGATTCAAAGTTAAATTTGAAGATAAACCCTTTTCAATTAAAGCATTTATTTCCAATAGCTGTCCGAGATGCACGGTTTGAAATTTCTCCCTATTTTTTTCCTCTTCTTCGATGGAGAGGTGTTGGATGGAAGTCCTTGGGCCCCGCCCAAAAGTGATATTTTTCTAAATGAGGAGACCAACTTGCTGCCTCGGATACGGAATCTGCTTCGGAACATCTGGACCCTGAAAGCTGTTGACCTTGCATGAAGGCCGAGTGGACAAGGTGACAGCCGAGATGACAGACCCATCAGTGTCCCTTTTGCCAGCCCGAAATTGCAGGCAGACTTCCTTGATCGGTGGACTGATAACTCCATCAACTCAGGGTGATGGTCAGTTAGACTATGGTTATCCCCCTTTCCCCCTTTTAACTATGCCTTCCAGCTTGTTCCATGTCTTATGCAAATATTATGAATCTAATAATAAAAAAGTAGAATTTTTTAAATATCGATAATGGGTTTGAATAAGCAGAAGGCTATTGCTGCTGAAAGGATTTAGAGAAACCTGTCATGATTTTCATTTTTAAATTATGCTTTTGTAAATGCTGTTTCTTGAAATGAGATCAGTAAAGAATAAAACAAGTTTTTTTATAAGACTTTGAATTATGAGACTGCTTACTTTTTAATCAATACGGGAAAAAAAAGTGACGCCCTGTATAAATATTCTATCAAGATCGAATAACTGAATTATATATTAAAATTAATGGAAAGTAAGGACAGGAATCAGTTTAGCAACCTTCGAAAGGTTATTGGAATAAAACATCAAGACTTATGGCTGGCTTGACCTGTGAGGGGAGTGGTTGGAGTCGTGGCAGATTGCAAAAATAGTGTAGAAACTGAAATGGAGAAAACAACAAAAGAGAAACATTATATTTGCCAACTCTGAACTGATAAGAAAGACAATGTTTCAATCTGTGGAAACTTCCAGGAAACCGGAGCATTTTTTCTTATTTCTTCCGATCTTATACTGCATTAGAAAAACATTGTTTCAATCTGAGTAAACTTCTTGCGAATCAGAGCAGATTTCTAATCTGTTCTGATTTTTCGTTATTTTAATAATCTGATGGCATTATGTAGTTTTATAATGCAAAATTATAATGAATCTGAAGCATAGCATTACATTTGCCATCTCTGAACTGATAACAAAAACATTATTTCAATCTGAGGAAACATCTATAAATCTGAGTAGTTTATCTTATGTTCCGGTCTTCCTTGATTCAAAATTCTGATTGCATCATTGTAATATTATTCTGTAAAATCAAAATGAATTTAGTATATAGATTATATTTGCCAACTCTGAACTGAAAAGAAAGACAATGTTTTAATCTGAAGAAACTTCCAGCAAATCCGAGCATTTTTTCTGATCATTTGCCTATCTGAGATGCTAATTGCATTAGAGCAGTATTATACTGTAAAATCATAATGAATCTAACACATAGCATTCAATTCAAATGACTGAACTCCCACAATACATACAATAAGTACAAAGAAAATAATTTGGCTAGATACAGCTGCAATGGGATGGTGAGGATATGCTTTTGCATGGAACATATTATAGTATTTTTGCGCTCTCCCCAATCTGATGTTATCTTTTTGTTCTGAATAATGGTGTTATCTTTTTATTAATTATCATGATTTCCATAAAAAGTGCCATAATATTGTATAAAGTATAATGCCATAATATTGTATATCGAAGACGTTTTTAAGACTACCATCCAGCTACTTTATGGGTCTTGTTAATACTCTCATTTTAATGCTATTGTAAAATAACTAATAGTTAATAAAAATTTGAAATCGGAATAATTGGAATGCTATATGTTGTATTATCACTTCCAAGTCAATAGTTTTCAATACGATTTTTTAATTGAATTGAATAGACAACCAATTAAATATTTTTAACTCATTTAAGTAATTTGTTTTAAATACAATATTCTGGTACAAAATAATCTTTCAAATGGAATAATTAACTTTTCTCGTAAAAAGACTTTGCTTTCAATATGAAAATTGTTAGTTTTATTACTCATTGTTTTTTAAATTTAATTTCAATGAATACAGAGGCGCTCGAAATGCTATTCTTTGAAAATAAACACACTAAAAAAGTTCTATAAATTCAAATTATGATTTCTCTTTCATGTATCTGGTAATAAGACAGTTTTGTGAATTTTTAATCGCCATTAAAGATCGTCTTTGCACCTATGTTAAATTCATACAATCCCCTATTATATTACTTATATTTAACAAAATGTATTTTTAAAATTTTAAAAAGTCCAAATTACGTTATTTCACATTTATTATTAATAAAACAAAAGGAAAAAATAAATCATTTTGCATCCAATTTTTGAGTTCTTGCATTTCAGATCTCGCTGAACCAATTTTCTTTAGTTATGTCTATTTTTTCTTTGTGAACATGATTGCTCAAAAATATTTTAAGACATCTAGTGGAAAATTGTTTGCCGTTGTTACAGATAATTTGTAAAAATTTATCAGATCTTCAGCAAAATCCTTTGACAGGAAATCTGTGTAGTCAGCCGTCTAAATGAAAGTTAATATTTTAACTATTATGCGAAGACCATTTGGTGCACAGACAGAATATTTAAAAAGAAGATAGCTATCAAATTTAGAACCAAATTGGCTGAGAAGTGTAATTTCTCTTGATATGTAATTGCGATTTACAAACACATTTACTTAGATAAATGAAATCTGATGTATGAACTGGTGAATACAGTACTGGCTCTGTGTCAACTTTTGGCTTCAAGAAATTTACCGAAAAAAAAATTGATGTTTTTACTATTATGTATTAGCAGTAAATAAGAGTTAAAATTCTCCAATGATTGTATGCTTTTTAAAACTATTATTTGTATATGATACTTTCTTAATAATGCTCAAGTCCTATTGGAGAATATTTCATTTTTTTTTTGCCAAGATCCGTTCTTGTTGGTTTTATTTAGAATATGATTCTTATAATTTCATCTGTACGGTATATACAGTTTTTCAAATAATTTATTATAATTTTTTATATATAATTTAAAAAAGGTGTTAAATATATTTTATGCAGAAAGAATTTATCTGTATGTTCTTTAATTGAAAACGCGCATATTTCATGAGTTTTTAGCAAACATGGATTGATGATGACGATGTCGTGTCCACGTTACCTCGGAAACGGGTGTAGTAGCTTCTGAAGATGAGTCCCTTGAGCTCCTGAAGGCAGAAGTCTGACTATTTCAAATAAAGACAAGGCACACACATTCGCTTGCACAACTTCTCTTCACAGGAGAGCTCATTCTCTTACCCCACATATAGAATACAGAAGAACAACCATGCCCTAACCAGGACTCGAACCGAGACACCCGGGTCACAGGGAAGACGTGCTTCCCCCTAAACCAGGATGCCAGAAAACATAGACAGGTTAAAAAAAACAAAAAAAAAAAAAAAAAACGAAGAATTGAAGGATAAAAAAAATTACTTAAAGGAAGATGCTGCATAACCGCAAAACTATTATGCGATAATATTGACACTATTTAATTGACTGATGCTAACCGATTCATTATCACTTATGAAATCGAACAGGAAAAACTCTAATTAAACCAATTACAATTGACGCAAACAACGCGATTTGACATCACAGATGACGATATGAGTTTTTGAAGTCTGCCTAAATGAAGGTCAAGGTCAAAGATGCCAACAAGTTTACAAGTTTAAAAATAAAAAGTCGGAGCAGCGAAAAGAAAATTTAAACCAGTAATAGTTGCTAGTTTTTACTACGCCTAAATGAATTTTTGAATTTATGTACTGGCCATAAGGAATTGAAACGAAGGAAGAAAAAAAAAACCTGTTAGTGGGGTTAATTAACAGATATTATTCGATTTAATTATTATAGATGCATCTAATTATACTAACTGCAATCAATTATCTTGGATAAAGAAAAGAATAAATGAACTTGTTGTTTATTATTACATGTGATTAAAAAATAAAAATAAAAATAAACTATTCCCAATTTGAAACTGTAAAGGTTTTGTTAAAATCGCGCATCGAAGATATTAATGCCAGAACAGTGTTATTATGTAATTTAGTAATACAGTTTTTAAGTCAAAGCAGAATAAGCAATTTTCATTACTTTTTAATTGGAATTGGACTTGTGCTTGGTTTTAGAATTCCCTAATTGTATTGTAGGAAGAGAATTAGACTTGAAACCCTTTAATATTATTTTTTAATGCCATTCTGCAAATACATTTGTTCAAAAGTTTCTTAAATAACAACTTCTATTATTTTTCTGAAAGGAATTAAAGTTTATTCTTGTTATATTGATAGTATTCATTAGAGGGATTTGTTTTTAAGGCATACTAGCTGGTAAACGACTCTGCCGTTGCCTGCTACTGCCACAAAAGAAATAATTTTGGAAATATCTTTTGAAATTAAAAAAAGAAAACACTATCTTGTTTAATTAGGAATGATAGAAATAATATTTATTTTCGTGTTGGCAATGAATATATTCAATGAAACTGATATATAAAGAAGAAATATAATTTAGCACTTATTCTATTTCTTTGACTTTATTATTCAAATAGACTTATGGTAGACATTTTTTGTCAATAAGTCTTATGCAAAAACAAATGAATTTCGTGCTTGTTTGACTCGTGAGACTCGATGTACAAATGGCCATGTGAAAAACATGGATTTTCTTGGCGACTTGTTAGAAAAGTGTTATTGTTATTGCCAAGACGAACAGTACGACAGCACGTAAAATACTAACAAACCAATCTTCATTTTTATATATTAGATATAATTATTGTAATATGAAGGTAACTTTTGCACAAGTGGAAACAATAAATAGGCAAAGTTTTATCGCAATCGGATGAATGGCATGACAGTGCATGAAAGGCGAACACCAAAAATTCACTTTTATATATTAGATAATTTAATAAATGCAAACATATTTAATAATTTTTTATGCAAAACATTTAGTTTATGGTAATTTTATACTATACTGCACAGTATTTAAGATTGAATAATTTGTACAAATTATAAGATTAGTATTTTTGAAAAAAAAGGAGGGGGAGGGGCAGGTAAGCTTTTTTTGTAAATAGATTGAAGTTGCAATCAAATTTTCCCCAATAAATTAATAATTATATTAATAGATTCCGTATAATCATGGAAAGTGATTTGGGCGATTTTTAAAAAAAATTCTTCGTAATGTAGGAATTAATTTTATAGAAAAAAACTTATTAATTTCAAACTACTTGCATTTTATAATTCTTTAAAGAACTATATATGAATATGTTTTATTAAAATCCTTACAAATTTTTATATAGTTATTATTCCTTCTTAAAAGGCTGACGCAATATCAACCATTTCTAATCATGCATATTAAATATTAAAAACGAGCTATAAAAATGCGCATACAAAATAATGTTTTTAAAAGATTCGGATATCTACTTCATAACAGAAAACATTTAAAGAAACTAGGGCAGATATATGATTCCACGTGCATCTCATACATATTTTTCTACGAAAAGGATAAATAACATCTTTTCATCAAACTGGATTGACTTCGGAAATTAAACACTTAAACAAGTAATGTTTTAAATACTTATCAATTACCTTGAGCAGGTACAGCATTTGTTTACTAGCTTGCGTTTCAAGGTTTTAATTTTTTGTATCTGAAACCGATCAATGATTTTATGAATAAATATGTGTTTTTCAAAACTCGTGTTTTTTTTTCATCGCTTTTTAAAATGTATTGATATTTGTGATTTGGTATTGTAGATGTAAATAAAGTGTGGGTTTAACTGTGATTTAACAATGCAATTTGAGTTAAGATTAATACTTTTAAGGAGACAGCGGACTTTAAAATAAGCAGAAATGAATATGAATTATCTATATATATAATGTCCCAATTTTTGGAGAAATTAAATAAAATTCATAATAAAGATTTCCGTCAAACATTAAAAAAAATATGGTATGCATTTAATGTTTCAAGTTTTCTTAGTTGGTTTATAGTGAATTTTAATTCTGAAAAACAAAAAAAAAATACTATCAATATTTAGTAAGTGTGCACAAAAATATTTCTAAGAATAGAGCATGTAATTTGAATTTCAAAATCAGACGTGATTTTGTTCCAAATAAATTTACAACGGGTAATAAAAAAATTAAAAATTAAATCACCCGAAATGTTTCAAATTTTTTTAAAAGTATACGTTTTCAAATAATATATTTTATTTTAGAATGTTTTTTTAAGAAATTTTACATATTTTAATACACATGCATAAAAATTTTCATAACCCTGACTGAATATTATCCAAAAGAGCTTAACACTGTCCCCTGTCCCCTTAAATGAAAGATACCAAATATAATTTTGACATTTTCTCTTTCAATTAAGTTTTTAGAGATATTTTTAATAACATAACAGATGTTGTTTCCTTTTTTTTCTTTCTTAATATTATGATTTGTATTGCTTTTCGATTACGATACTAGTTCAAGGAAGTTTCTTGTATTAATCAAATTAATGGATGTTATGTTGATTCTGTGAGTATTTTTATTCCGCTTATTATTTTCTAATATAATATTAACATAAAAAACATTTATGAAGTATTAATTTGTCCGTAATGACTTACAAGAAGCAATGATAAAGCTATGTTTAGATCAGTAAAAATATTAAGTTACAGTAATAGTTATTTTTTATGTGTAAGAACTTATTGGTATTTTCATTTTTTTGTGAGTAAGGGATAAATGTTTTGTGTTTGTCAAGAGTACTTTTGTGTTATTCCTGCAAATTAATGCTGTTTAGTGAAGAAGCATAATTAAAATATGAAAAAGCAACGGAAATTGCATTACACCGTTAATTCAATATACCTACTTGCCCGTTCCATTCAAAACATGTACTTGTTTGCCGAAATTAATATCGTGAATTTGCTTATCAAATTCTTGCTACGAAGTATACAAAGAGAAAATATTACAATCTCTAAAAATTCGTATTCAAGATTTTGACTAATTTCCACATTTTATTAAGGTGAGAAAAAACACCTTTTTTTGTTAAATGGTTTATGAACGTCTCTCTGTGAACATGATAGATTCAAAATGTAAAGAGTTGAATAGATAAAATTTTAACGTATAATTATTTATTTCATTCAAAATTTAGAACAAAATTTCTAAAGAGTGAGTTGATTGCCTGAAGGACCATAATTTTGAATACATATAAACACGCTAGCTTGAAAAATGTACTATCTTAGAAATTTGGTTTCTTAATTTTCGCATCTAATTAATAGATTCATATCAAGATTTGAACCAAAGCTGTTTAAGAATCGACTAGCTATTGGTCTATAAAATACAAAAACTTAATTATTTATTTTGATCAAATTTGGCATGTGATCTAGTGATTATATTTGTAGTTAGGCATCAATCGGTTGGAAAAAGGGGTTCAAAAGTTTTTTTTTCTTTTTCAATTACTACTATAAATTTAACTCTCACCGGCGTCCTGGCATAGTGGTAGCTCGTCTTCTAAGAGATCTGGTAGTCCCGAGTTCGAGTTCTGGTTGGGTATGGTTGCTCCTCCCTTGGGTTCTATCTGCGAGTTGTATGAAGGTGCCCCCTCCCCTGTAAAAAGAGGATGTGCAAGCAAATGTGTATATGTCTTATCTCCATTTGAGATATAAGTCAAATTTTTGCTTTTGAGTGTTCAGGGTTAAGCTACCCTTAACACTCCCTTCAGTGGACATCGTCATCATCAGTTCACACTCTCGCTATATATATATATATTTCTTGTCCAAATTTCAATCTTTAATAAAATACTCTTTATTCATTCACTCAAGTTCAAATACGTTTTTTTAAGTTTGTTGTTGATAGCACTTGATGTTAATACATTTTCCAAATTTTAGTTCATTAATTAAATTAAATTAATTTTCAATACTTTAAATAGAGTTTTAGCAGTTTGGAATGAAAATTGAAATCAACAGGCTGTAGCTCAGTGAGTAAAGTGCTAGGATTTCAGTGTTTTTCACGTAGAAATGAAGAACGAGAGTTCAATTCTTGTGAACAGCAATAACTTTTTGATACTTAATAATTTTTTGATACTTATTTAATAAAAAGTAAATAAAATAAAAATAGCTTTGTTGAGCTAAGTAATAATAGAATTTATTTTTTTTAAATATTACTTGTTTGGATATCGGTCTGAAATTAGGAGATTATTCACCAAAGAGTCTAATACGAATGACGATGACAAAACGTGTACTTTTCGTACATGGGAAATTAAAAATATAGGTTAAAATTAATTGGGATAATTTTGTATCTGTAAACGTAGAAATGTATGAATAAACTTTTAATGCAATGCATCTTTTTCAAGTAATCGTATTATTGCGCCTTTAGCATTTTTTATTAAAATGTAATTGAATGAAATAAAGGAGAATTATCTTATTGTTCAAGTGAACAATAAGATTTTTATTTAATTATTATGAATGCGTCCGATTACACCACTTGGGTATACATTTCTATTGTCAAGGATTTGCACATTGGGTAAAAACATTATGAATAACACAAATCGGAAATCAACTGATTTTGATATTTGATATCCTGTTTCAGAAACTAAAGAAGAACTCGCCGCTTTTAATATTATTATATAATAAAGAATAAATATTATTTATCCTTGAGGACTCTGAAAAGAAGAAAGAAGATCTAATACATAGAATTTTTCTTCTTTTGAATCCACTTCCGTCAAGATTTCATAATTACTTTTCTGTCAGAACTACAGGCGCATTAGGTTTACATCAGCGAAGTGATGCTCTCCTGTAATTTCGGCCTAATACCGCTTTGTACTTCTACAGGAAGCGGCATTGAATTTCGAAAGAAAAAAAGTATTTTTTCCAGAAACACAAGGGTTAAAAAGAGGTGGAGACTGTTATTTAAAACCAATAGAAATGAAATGTGTGTTCCATTTAAATATTAAAAGGATTCTTTCTTTTCTATCTGTCTTTCTTTTTCTTAAAATCAATATCAATATTAAAATCGTACTTCCGCACTGTTGATTAAACTCTTTAAATTCATTTAAATGCAATTTCATTTCCTGCAGTAAAATAGAATATGGTAATTTACCACAATATTTCAGTAAGACATTTCTTTCCTTTTACGAATATAATGGAGAATTTTCAAAACATTGAGAAATATAACACATTTAATTATTGAATTATTTTTCTTTGGTTTAAGGTAAGTTGAATCATAAAATATTCAGCAAATTAGTAGTTGATATTCCGTCAAAGGATGTTTGATTCTTTATTAAGTTAGCTGCTTTATTACTTGTAAGTTTGGTAATTTCATCTTGTGGTAAATGTGACACTAATGTGTATAGCACTGGTTTTACAAAGTAAATAAATAAATAAAGGGACTTTCTTCTTAGGATTTTGTCTCAGTATATAGATAACTTTTCAATCTTCTCAAAAAGGGAAGCGTTGCTTGGTCAGGATTTGATTCATAAACCTGAACAAGTCTTTATTCGATGGAGCACTATCTACCGAAATGTTACTTGGGATAAAATTCCCATTTCGGCGTTTCTAGTTGATGTTAAAATGAAAAGGCAAAAAAACAACACTGTGGGTATAAGTGAATATTTTATTCAAAGTATATATTATAGGTCTGAGCAAAACGATATCATTGATTAACAAATCGAAGGATTCCTTGTTCCCAGAATTCCTGTAGTCATGAAGAGTCTCAGTCCTTCACAGCGTCCTTGAGCTCGTCGTTCAAGTTGAAGCGCTTAACCTTTAGATGTTTTTTCAGAGCTATTAACTTCGATGTGTACTGTGAGACAAGTCAATCAAGAACAAAAAACCCGGGGCTACTCACAGAGGTGTGGTTCTGCTCCATGATAATGCACGTTCACATGTCTCCAGTGTCACTCACGCGGAACTGGCCAACTTCAAGTGAGAGCATCAGGACCATCCACCCTACAGCCCGGATATGTCACCCTGCGATATTCATGAGTTTGGTCCCCTGTAAAAATATCTGAAAGCGAAGCGCTTCAACTCAGACGGTGGACTCAAGGACGTTAGGAAAGACTGGGCCTCGTCACGGTCACAGGAATTCTGGGAACAGGGAATCTTTCGGCTCGTTAATCAATGGACTTGTTGTGCCCAGTCCTATAGCGTAAACTTTGAGTAAAGTTTTCAACTGTACCCACAGTGTCATTTCGTACCTTTTCATTGGACCACCCCTTGAATTTTCAATTATATGCACAATATGTGGTCCAGCATTGGAATACTGAAAAAATACTTTATTTTGCCTTTGCTCGAATTGCGGTCCTTCCTCCTTCAATGGATCGTTCAAATGCATCATTTGTGTTTGGTAAAGTTCATCAACGATGATTCCATTCTTTGAAGCAACTCATAGCCCATGATATCAACTTGGTCCCACCAAATACAAAACTATGAATACCAGATCTTGCTGCTGGTGATGATGATGATTCATGATTAGATAAAACACATGATTTCCTATGCTTAATATTATTGTAGCACATCCAGTTTTCTTCAGGACTGAAGTTATGAGATAAAGAAAACTTTTTTGTTTTTAACGGTGGAGCAGTTGTCCAGACATTATAAATTGCTCTTCAACTTTTTTCGGCTTCAATTCGTAAGATACCCACTTCCCTTGATTTTGAATTATACCGAGTGTATTTAAACGTTTGTAAAAGTTATGACATCAACATTCAACAAGTTCGTCTTGCTTTTTGATATGAATCCTTGTCGAGTGATACTACTAATTTCTTATCTTCTAATTTGTTTAGTTCACCAAAGAACTTCTTATCAAATGCATAGAAACAATCACTTATAAAGTTTGAGTTTAAAGTTTATGGCACAAGGGTCAGCTTTGATCATACTGCGCCAAACATATGGTAAAAAATATATTGCAAATGTAAAAAATTGAATACAGCATGTAAATAATTTGTTACACTATAAATATCGTTAACAAGGTTGTAAAAATTAAAATTGCTCAATTTAAAAGAGTTAAACTATATCAGATGCAGAAAAAACAATTTCTTTTTAAAAATTAAGAATGTTTAGGTGATAATGTTCTCCTATTATGTCATGAATGTTTAAATTTGACGATCCGAAATCATGTAATCTATTGTTGATTAAAAGCTGGGAATTCTATCAAAATTTGAATGACGGTAAAATCGACCTGATTTATCACTTATAACATAAAGAAATCGAGTTTTATTGATGGAGTATATTCACCTTCAATTTCCATCAAGAATTCAGTAATTTTCCTCAGTACTTATTTTTGATTTGAACAAGAAAGTTATAACTAACTGCAAAACTGTTTTGTTGACATCTTTCGAGACGAGAAAAGAAAATATGTTGTGTACACTTCAGCAAAACGACACATAATAAAAAGTAAAGCCTAAGATGAAGCTTTTAGATGAATATAGTTACAGAAAAGTCGAATGCGGTATAGCATAAGTTATGCCACCCTACTAAAACGCACCTGTTACAAATACTTAAAATTAACTAACAGTTTAAATACAAATTTATATACTCATACACACTATTTGTCAAGAATAAATATATACAACAAGGCTGTAACTTTGCAATTTAACTTCAACTTAATGATGATGCTGGATGTATTAGATACAATAACATAAACCTTTTTTTGTTGCATTGATTTCCAAAAAATGTTATATTTACTACCTTGAATTTATAAGAATATATAGTAATTTTTACTTTTTTAAAATAAGAATATAAAAATTTTATTTCAGAATATAAATCTTAATCGTTAATTGTTTACTCTTTAAATACGGATATTTAACTTTAGAATCACTTATTTTCAATAAAAAAAATTAATGGCCGATGGTACCAATATTTTTGATTGTTATTTGTGTGGTACAAAATGTTGAAAATTTGAAAAATCCTATTATAAATAAACAAAAAAAAATTAATTACATATTAATTGAAAAGAGTTCTAACACACTTACGTTTCGATTAGATATTATAAATCAAATATGTTTAAATAGAAACATTCATAGGAGTTCAAGAACATTGTTAAATTTTAGATGATATTACGTTTCATTTGCAATATGTATCTATTAAAATTGATGAGAACAATTCTGAGTGTATACTATAAGAGTATATCATATTATACCTACGTATAGTGGAGAGTGAGTGTGTTAGCTTTTTATATCGCTGATTATTTTGAATTATAAGATTCAGCGCATACACTCATGGATAATTTTTCTTATTCAAAACTTTAACTGTGAATTTCACACTATTTTGACTTTTTTCTTACCATGACATTTTAAAATATTACAAAATAAAAAATATTTAAAATTATCATCAAATTCAGTAATAAAAAAAAATTTCAGCTATGTCAATTTTTGATGTTTAATATGTTTTCTATAAGATATAATATACATACTATATTTAAATGCATACATATTTTTTCCATTGTTGATGAAAAAAATATGAAAATCCATTTTATTTTTCGAAACTGAATAGATTTTAGTAAAAGATGTTCCTTAAATAAAATTTTCGAAATTTTATCATAACACTTTAGTTTAATTTCATTGACTAAGAAAAGATGAATATTTTTAAGGTACACACTTTCTTAAACATTGCTGCTCTTTCTTTGATGAAATTGGATGTAAAAATATTGGCCGGAAACTGGGGCATAGCACAAAGAATAGAATGACATAAGATTTCTAAAACTGAGTTGTACACCTGTTAAAATTAGAAATGTAACTAATTTCTTAAAAAACAAAATTTTCAATACACAAATTACACAAAATATTTAATTAAAATATTTAGCAACTGCGAATTCCGGCCAAAGATGGCTAATTGCATAAAAATTTAGCACAATAATTAATGAATTCTCGCAAGACATAACAAAAAAAGCCTGATAAAAAGTTACATCGAAATATTTATAAAGATATGCTTTAATTAAACAATTACAAATTCAAATTTACTAAAATTGTTTTAAGGAAACTGCAAATCATAAAAAATAAGGGCAATATCACAGTGCTTTGGACAGAAATCGTGGCTTAATTGCATCATATGACGCAATTGGTGAATTGCAACTGTGCATACGTTATAAAAACTTCAAAAGAAAAGATCAAAGTATTAGATGTGAGCGATTAACAATTTACCAATGAAAACCAAAGGTAGCGGATTTAAAAATTGCATGTAAGGAAACCTCAGATCCTGTTAATTTAATTTATGTGGTACTCAAAAACCCTAAATGCATTCACCTCACTTAAATGGAATTATGTAAATGAAGTCGATCGATTTAATTAAATATTTATTTTTAAGAGGAATAGGGGCGTGTTTGCTTTGTTTCTATTGTAATTAATGGTCAGGAATAAATGGAAAATTCGCTGTTAAGTGCTCTCATTATGAAATCTTTTTAATCGATGGTTTTTGTGTAGGCAAATGTGGTGACGAAATGTCTCTGAATCATACCTTTTATTTATTTCATTTTTTCCTTCCATTTTTATAGTTTGAGTTTTTAAAATATATACTTAAGAAACACTTATGTATTAGGTACAGATTACCTATTTGAAATCTGATATAATTTTTGCTGAGGTAAAAAAATAACATTAAAAAGGAAATTGTAATTAAAATATTGTATTTTTTAAAATTTATAACTCTTGATTTTTGAACAAATTGTTTTTTTATAAAGTTGTATAGTGTTTCTTTCATAAATTTATTCTTTGAGAATTTAATTCATTTTTACATTTGTATAATATATATTTTAAAGGCATTTTACAACTTTAATTGCTATTATCTAGGCTAGTTTTGACAATTTTTAAAGAAAAAAAAGTTTATACTTTTAAATGTATTTGCAATTATTTAGTTAAATTTTTTGTAACTTAACTATTCATTTACCGAGCGCATAAAAATGTACAATAATTTTGTTTGCTGACGTGCTGGAAAACAATTTGCCGCCGTCCTGGCTAGGGGTAGCTTGTCTTACCCGTGATATTGAACTTCTCGGTGTTTGAGTTCCGATTCGGAAATGGCTGTTCTTCCCTGTGTTCTGTCCGTGAGATGTGTGAATGAGCCCCATTGTTAAAAGGAATGGTGCAAACTTGAACTAGAAATAGACTTCTGCTCTCAGATGCTTCAGGGCTCTTTACCCTCAAAAGCTACTGCAACCCCTTTCCGGGTAACGCCGGCCCGACATCCTTATTCATTAATTTTCAATTTTCTAGTTTGAGTTTATAATTAAGTATAGTTTAAAATATATACTTAAGAAATATTGGTATTAATTAAATTCTTTAAATCATAAAATAATTTTTATTAATGTAAGAAAAAAATTAAAAGTAAAGTTGGAACGTAATTATTTGATTAAAATATTCTTTTAAAAAAATCCCAATTCTTGAGTTTTCCACAAGTTAAAAAAAAATAAATATCATTTAATTTTTATTTCAGTATTCGTTCTTTTGGAATTTAATGCCTTTTTATATTTGCATAATATACGTTTTAAAGATATTATGCAACTTTAAATGCTGTTTTTTCAAACTAAACATTTTATTAGATCTTTCTTTCAAGAAATATCATTAATTAAAATCCAATGCATAGATTTTTTTAAAATTTGGTAACTGGTAATAAATAATAATGCAATTGATCAAGCTTAAATTTGGTAATGATTTCTGGATCTACTCTTCCTGAATTTTAGAATCAGTTGTCTGTTCATTTAAAGATGTTTTACAGGTTTTTTTTCAATGCACCATTGAGAGAAAAAATTGAAAAATGTAATATTAATTAATAATATTTGTTATTTTAATTGTAACATTTTAATTTTATTAGTCAAATACCAATATTAATTTATTGGATGAAATACTTTGTTCAGGTAATATTTGATAAACTTCTCAAAGGAAAGTTGAAATTAATCATTCTGTTAAACTGAAATATTTTATTATTAATATGAATATCATGCTAACAAATGAAATTGACTCCAAAATCGATTTTGCACGATGAAAATATTATTCTTTCTCCAAAACGACTGAATTAGCTTTAATTAAACTTAGTATTAAATTTTTGAAAAATGCTAAAGGTGATAAAGTTTCCTAGTCTGAAATATCGAATTATTATAATTTTTAAAGTTTGTTTCTTTTAACGTTTATTTATTTTCATAAATTTTCCTTAATCATGTTACAACAATAGCATATACACAAAAAATATATTTCATATCTTCATAAAGTGCAAGTAAATAGCATTTTAAAAAATATATTTAAAAATTTATGAAAATTATAGAAAAAAGGGATTTTGTAAATAAATTTTTTTTCTTTTGAAAGTTTTTTTAAAGCATTTTTTTAAAAAGACTCTTTGTATAGTTGGTCATGGTTGTTGAGGAAAAATGTTAAACTTTTTACTATAATTAAAATTCATACTGGAGCTTTTGAAACATTTTCTTCTTAACCATTTGTTACCCAAGAAATAACTTCTCTGCAAATTTAATAAAATAATCATCAGTGCTGGTCACTATTTTATAACGCATTTTGAACCAGTTTTCATCAAGCCATATCGCAATGTACAGACAGTAAAACAATTTTATAAAAATTATATGTTTAAAATACATTTCATATATTTTTGATTAATAAATAATTAATTCGAATATCTAAAACAATAAAGCTATTATAAAGTGCATAAAATATTTAAATGTTTTACAAAAATATATTTAAAATTAAACACAAAACAAATATGCTTGAGCGAAATTGGAGTCACTGTAATCTAATTTTTAAAAAAAATTCACAAAATGTAAATGGTTTTGTGCATACGCTTTGAAGTTATTGAGAAAAAAAATCTAAAATTTCGATTAGTTTTTTATAAAAATTAAATTATCAAGCTACTTTTATAACTAAACACTATTATCCAAGAGATGTTTTATGTCTCACATGTGGAAACATTAAAATAATTCGAAAGTCTGTATTCTATAGCGTTAGTGTTCATCTTTTAAACGTAATGAAGAAACAGTTCATATTACAATATAATCGAATTCTGAGTCACACATAAATTTTCCAGTTTAGAAAAAGTATTTAATTTTAAAGATTACTGAACAATCGTAGACTTACATATTATTGGAATATAAAATATTATTGATCAAAAATTAAAAAAAAAGAACCATCAATATTAATTTTGCAAATATACTTTTTATACCTAATTTTATAGGAAATGGTAAGCCCGAAGAAAAAACAATCATACAAATTTAAAGTCTCAAAGCATTTTTTAAAAGCTAGATATATTTATTATACTGATTTTTTTAATTTTTTTAACATCCTTTGCAATATCGGTCTGCTGTTTCTTTTTCCATACAACTATCAATAATATAAAAAATACGATCAAAATTAATATTATAAATGATATTTTTATTTCTAATTTAATATAGAACATAGATATGAATAAAAAAATCACATAAAGTTCTATTTTTAAAAAACATGATATTTATTATATTAAATTTATTTAAAAAAATATGTGAGCATTCTTTTTAATATCGATCTGCTGTCACACCTTTCTTTTTCAGGATAACTATCATTAATATACAAAAATTATCAATAATAATTTTATAAATAGGATTTTTATATATAATTTAATATGAAACTCTAAATATGAATCAAAAATCATAAATTTAAAGTCCTAAATACTTTTATAAAAACTTGCCGCATACTATATTAAATTTCTTTTTTAAAAATTTAGAATATCATTCGTAATATCAGACTGTAGTAGCACTTTTCTTTTTTAGAGCAACTATTAATAATATTAAAAAACTATCAATAATAATTTTATAAATAGCCTTTTCATATCTAATTTAATATAGAATAATAAATATGAATTAAAAAAATCTCATTAAGTCCTAATATTTTCTTTAAAAATTCAATATATAATCATATTACACTTGTTTGAAAAATGTGTGAATATCTTTTGCCAAATCGGTATGCAGTCGCTCCAAACATTTTCACTACGAGTTTAAAGTTTAATTAACTTTAGGAGAAAATATATATGAAGACATGTCTAAAAGGCGCCATCTCCTTTAAACTACTTATTAGAAACAATAGTAAAAACAGTTAAATATATCTGTCCGCCAACAGTCACTAAAATTCTTCATCTTCGCCAAATTTCTAATTAGAAAATATATTAAAAACATTTAAACATATCTATCATCGAGTAGTGTCTAAAATTCGCCAACTTCGCCAAACTAATTAGGAAAGATAGTAAAAAAGTTAAACATATTTCACAATCCCTTCTTCATTTCTTCAGAATAGTGTAAGCCTTCAATTGAAAGTTGCTCTATATGAAGGTCAAGGGATATTAAAAACCCACCACTGAATAGCAGACGAATAGGTGTGGACACCTTTTCATTCTTCGATTTCAAAACACACACTTACACTTGGTGTTTACCTTTTAGAAAAAAAAAGGATGGATAATAATTTCGAAAGAATTTAAATGACTTTGGGCCGTTGGAGAAAGCCTTCCTAAATAGCTTCTTAACCGGAAACAAAATTTGTCCGTGAAAGACCTGTTTGATGCGCATGATTATTCATAAATTTAAATGGAGTTATTCGAAAATTATTAAGATATAAGCACTTCAATCTAGTTCTCAGATTCGTAGTTGGATATGAATTTCATTCTTGAATATTTTAAAATTTAATCACCATCTTTATCTCGAACAAGTAACAATATTTAATTGACGTGTTAACACGAAATATGTTAAATACAAAAGTTAATGAAAACCTGTTGGAGAATATCAAGTGTTTACAAACCCTTGTAATGACAACGACAAAATTTGGTAGCTTGATATTATTGGCGCCATTTGTTTATCCTTCACCAATAAAACGTGGAACAATACAAAGTATTCCTATTTTTTCCAAAATTATTATTCTTGTGTAATTTTTCCAAAATTAATATGCTTATGCAAGTATTATTATTAGGCCCATAGTGATAGCAGATAGTATTTGGATATTCTTGATGAAGCAGGTAACAGATAAAGTTTTTTGGAGGGAAATCAACAGTAAATGAGTATAAAAGGCTAATAATGAGCATTTGTAGATAGATATTTTTGGTATCATTTATTTACCTCTTTCAAGTAGTATGTGACACAACTCAAAATATTTCAATCATTTTTGAAAAATATTACACTTAATTTAACAGAGATAGAAGTAACTATCTTTTACATCAGTTACTTTATATCCGTGGAAGTAATTGATGGTTGAATGCCTTTGGTGATTCAGGGAACTGCCGGATATTCTTTTTGAGAACTTGTAGATACTTTAAATAATAAACAATACATATTTCTATTATGTCGCTTGATGTCTATAATATCAATAGGATAACACAATAATATTTTTATAGGTAATTAAATAATATTGATAGAATTGCTTCATAAAGGCCATTAAGGATGCATGTTTTCAAATTTGACCTTTTATCATCACCTCTATCTTAAAAAGTCTGAAGAATGACAAAAAAAGTTTACTGCTTTCAACATTAGAAAATGTTTTTTTAAAAAACAAACTTCACCTTTTACCAAAAGGTGTTGCTTTTAAGATATCAGATACAACATTTCCTTACTGGCACAATAATAGAAATTTTTATTTACTAAAAGAAGTTATCTTTTCGAGAAAAATACAAATTTTTGCTTCATATCAAGTACTTATTTAGTTGCTCCTTAATACGTGAATCATTAAAAAAAATTCTAAATGAATTTATTATTTATTTAAATATCAAATATTTATTAGGAAAGACCTCTATTTGATTTCTAATAGCATAAGTATAATTCCTTCCCTACAAACTTTAAACTTAAAATAATCTCGCTGAATTTTAGATATTAAATTTGACTCTTAAAAAAGAGTAATTTATCATCAAAGAATAATTTGTTAGAGGAAATGTTTATAGTTTACTACAAATTCATGTTAAGATACTAACATTGTTCCTTTTCACTTTTATTTAAGTTGACTAGATTCTTGTGAGGAAAAATAACACTGTATAATAAATTTTTGATTTCATCTTGATATCTCAGAAATTTATAATTTCAATAACAATGTGCCATTTATACTTTTGATATCGTGTATTTTATCGATAAAACACCATATTATTGACTGTCAATCCTTACTTTAGTTTAGTTATATTAACGTACCGTTTAAAGCAACACGAGGACTATTTTGGGATGGACCTCGTAATTTTGAACCATTGTCAGATGACGAGGACGACGCCTGAAGTGGCACCCCCTCTCCGCACCACACCAGAGGGAGGACGTTTGGCCTGACGGATTTAACGTGCAAGAGACCCCCTCACACGATGGATCTTCTGGGGAATCGAGTCTCGAACCTGAAACCCTCCGGTTCCGAAGCCGAGACCTTACCACCAGGCCACCGTGGCCCCTCTGTCAATCCTTAGATATAATCGAGTGTTTGGATTCACTCGATATGTAAGTTTGATTCCATGAAAGAGTTCCAGACTTTGAGATAAAAACCTAATTTTTTAAATTTCCATTTAATTTTTGGCCATGAGTTATAACTTAAACATTAATAAAAAGAAAATTATAATATATACTGCATCTATAAAACAATAATTTAGTAAATGTCCAGTTATAAAATTATTGATAAAAATTATTCCTAAATATTAATTTTAAAACTTTTATATTTAAATTAGAAATTATACTAACATTATTTTAAAAACTGACTTTTCACAATATAATGTGATAGGCTGTACCTATGATAATTATGTGCATCAGAGATTCATGTTCTTATATGTTTTTTTTCAATTAATTTAAAACTGAAACCTTTGAAATAAATAATTAAAAACTATGAAAAGTACCTTAGAATCTTCAGAGATAAGAAAAATATTTTTAAATACTACAAAAGTTTCTTCCATATAGATATTTTTAAACTACCAATTTCCTTATCAAATATTGTTAGTATATGAATATTTTTATCATCTTCAGATTTGCATTAGGCGAAATGAATTTGCCGTAGTCATCTTGGAAGTTTTCCAAGCATTTTAATTTATTTTTTCTGAATTTTTTAAAGCAAATATAAAAATTCTCAGATAGGAATTTTTCATCTCGTCATATTATTCCAAGCTACACCTTCAAAAAGTAAAATTTTATCTCAGTATGGAAAAAACAATTTCCAGTATTTAATTTACGAAGCACTTAAGTTCCTTCTTCAACTAACAGACGCAAGTCAAATAAAAAATTGCTTTAAAAGAGGAATTTATCTTATGAGTGCTTTTCAATAGACAACTGCTTAATGGTGAAAAATTGAAGGTAACGTAGAATACTTCAAAAAACATTGTCACTGATAATGTACAAGTTTTTATATATGAAACGAAGACCAGAAACTATTTTCATTGTTCTTCTGAACTTTAACATCTCATAACACTTTTTATTTATCTTTAATACAAATAAAGCAAGCTTTACAAATTTCTGCTGGCAGTATAAAAAATTTTTATATATAAGCTTTCACATAATTAATATATAAATGAGAAATTGCAACATTTATATTTATGTTTGTATATGAAGTGCATTAAGAGAAAATATAGTAACCATAGAAAAATTTACCTTCGGGATTGTGCTGAATTTTTGCTTTTAGACCACCTTTGCTTAGCATGGAACAGGAAAAATTCTTTTTAAAATTATATAGACTTCTCTCTCTTTGTAAACTGTTGAGTTAAAATATAGAGAGAAAATTTTGTATGTGACAATGAAATCAAAATAATTGCTATTAATCACTATTTATCAATCTTTGTATATGCGTGTAAACAAAATAAATCAAAAACTCAAAGCACCTTATATTAATTAAAGCTGTATATTTGCCATCAAAAAGTTGTAAATTTGTATAAATTGGAGCCAAATTAACCAATTAATTGTATCTTTTTTCGTCTGGTATTATTATTATTTTTATTAAATCCTCAAAATGAAATGGATTTGTTTAGGTTAAAAGTTAAACAATATGTCTGCAATCTAGAACAGAATCACTTATAGAAGGTAAAAAGTATTGGCAGAATTAAATATTTAAGGTAATCTGAAAAAAATCTACAGACTTAATGGCTAATGCAAGCGCCATTGTAATGAGTTACAGTCTTAATATTTGTTATGATGAGTATTAGGCACGATTAAAATCATCCTTTGCCAAAGATAATATGAAGCCTTTGTTTATGAAGAATCTTCATAATATATAACTGATATCTTTTGTTTTGATTGCTAGTTTCACATCAAGTAGATAGAATTCTAACTTTCGCTTGACGAAAGGGTTGTCTCTCTGGTAACTAAATGATGGTATAACTTAATTAGTATAACTAAACTAAATATATATAGAGATCATCTGAATCACTTTTGTCTCCACAGACGCAATCATTTTATCCAAACATTTAAAATCGGGTTAAAAAAAGCTATGCGTGGTGATAAAATGATTAATTTTTGAATGAAAAAAAAGATAGTTTTAAATTAAAATGAACCTCACGAGGGGCACTTCGTAACTGGGGATAAGAAGTTTCTAATTCGGTGATTGGCTTTTGCCACCAAGGTGGGCACACAAAAATAGTGGAAGTGTGGTTCCTACCATCGATGACAGGACTTACTTGAAAAGGGAAGGCTTGTATCGTGGCCTGTGATAGCTCTTAAGAGTCAACCACAGTTCCTGCCAGTGTTACTGTTGCGATGGTTCTGTCATCTAGATTTTTCCATGAGCTTCCTGACGGGCCGGAGTAACCAATTTTAGGTTATCTTAAAATTGGATTCTAAATAATAAAGAAAAGTTGAAAAACTAAATAATTGGATAATAAAGAAAAGCTTAAGATCGTTCTGAAATAGTTTCATCTGCTTTATGAAATTTTAAATGAATGCTTTAAAAAAATTCTTGGTACTTATAACCCTACAAGGAATCAATTATATGGAAAATTAACCAGAAACGCTTTTCCTGGTACATCTAAATATCCTTGGTAATAAGAAAAATAGAATTCTTTTTTAAAGGATTTCAATTGAACAAGAGGACGGATTATTCAATCGATTTGATATATTATCCAAAAATTGTGTTCCCCAGATTGCCCAACGGATAAAAACAGATTAGAAAAAAATGGCTTTTAGAAGCATTTACTTCCACATTTTTTATTATTAAGATAAGAAGATGATACGAACTAGGGCAATTATTCTCTTCTCATAATAAACTAAACACTTAATTGTCATTATAAAGATCGTGCACCTTTTTGCTCATTAATTTTTGTTCAATCTAAGCATTCGGCAATTTTTAAAAAATTCTAGTTACTTTCTCAAGGTTATTCATCACCTTCTGTCAGATCAATGTAAATTATTTACGAAATTAAAGATAGCGAGTATCGGGAAGTGGGAAACTGAAGATAGAAAGTCGATTCTTTGCGGCTTACTTCCTATTGAAAGAAAAATAAACCAAATCAGGGAAATTATTGTCTCTTTAGGATTAACTATATTTACATTGTAAACTGTTTAATTGTTGTCATTCTTTAGAAGTTGAGATTCAATAAGATTCGTATCTTATTCAATGTACTGCAGCATTTAATTGCATTAACAAAAGGAATGCATTGATTTTACGAATCGGTGGAAAAAAAATTTACATTCACTTACTTTCTCACATGGGGGAATTTTTTTATTTTTTATTACGTGATCAAAATATAATCCAATTTTATATAAAATGTGTAGCAGTATACGCTCTCTATAAACTATTTAAGGCCCATTATTAAAATAAATTAGAATTGAAAAAAAAAAAACTCAGCCAAAACGTATAAAATTAATTTCATTATTTATTCCTGTGCCTGAACACAACGCTTCCATGAAACAACCCGGAAGAACCTTGCAGGAAAAGATGCCAAATAATTCAAAATCGTGTATATATATTTTTTCCTTTCAAATAATTGTTCCTCTATCTAGAAATCTTTGCTAACTTCATCACCCGACCACTTTCTCAGAAAATGATCGAGTTTAGTAATACTCCATTGTTTTTTTTACCGAGGACACATCAACCTTTATATGTATTTTTCTGGAGCACTTTTCAACCCTTAATCGGCCAAGGCGCCTTAAAGTATGGAGAAACCTCTCTCAAAGATCTAGTGACGAAATATTAATTGCAGGTATTAGCGAGCCCTCCAGTAACTTAACCGAGAAACTGTTTTTAAAGTGACCGCAATACTTGGCCATAATAGGTAGGTGCGGTCATCGAGAAATGTGTGCTGGTTATGTCTAGGCTGTGATTCTTCAAAAAGCTATTTATTTATTGTTGTTGTTGGAAGCGATGAATTAAAGAGAAGATGATTGAACTGAGAGGTGATGTTTAGACGTGTGTGTAGGTGATAGGATTAGGTCAATGCTATGGATATAGATTAAAACTATGGGGTGAAGTCAACGGTATGTTTGGGGCCTTAGGGTTCGTTTAGACAGTTGAAGAGCTGGATCGTTTTTCTAGAAGATGATTTAAATTTTCATTCGGTGAGGGGTGGACAACCAAATGGGGATGTACTGTCCCAATTTTTTTCTTGGTTGGGCTCTGTATTATTGTTTTTCTTAATCCTGGCTACTGAAGCTATAAGCGTTGAGTGATGAGTTTTTCCTTTTACTAATTAATCATCTAATTTTGTTTGCCACACACAAAAGCCTGGGCATTAGGCAATGAGTACGCAATTGTGGCAGGGCAGATGAATTAAATGAATTACTAATTTCCATGAAAGATTCGTGTGGTGTTTATAAAACATTTTTTAATAGGAAGGAAAGAGAATGGGTTTAGTAATAGAATAAAAGGAATCTATTACACGTAAGGTAATTGCATCCGAGGAGGTAATTCATCAAAATACCTTATTATTAGGAAAATTTTTTATCAATTTATTTTTTAAAGATAAAGAATGGAGTGTTAATTATTCAAATTGAGTCGAAGCATCCATCTTTATTAGGTTTTTTTTCGCTTGAAGCCAAGTAAAAATATTTAGATTTGTTCCGTTTTATTCACCAGTTCAAAAGTTTCTATTATTACATTGAAAGTGGGTAAAAAATTATTAGGTTTTGAATATTAATTCAAAAATAAAATAATTTTTAGCGCCAATTTTGCTGTTTTAATAAGTAATGTGCTTGAGGCTTAGTAAAAATATTTAGTCTTGTTCCATTTTATTGACTGATTGAAATATTTCTATTATTACATTCAAAATATGCAAACAAAATTTACTCTAATTTAAATATTAATTCAAAAATTAAAATAACCAAATTTGATACTTTAAGAAGTAAGTCTCCAAAATCAAACTGCAATGTAATTAAAATCGCAGATATTATGTTTTTTTCTTTCTCGAATACGAAATATAGGGAAAAGTATTGAAATCTTCTAAAAATTCTATCTCTAGATTATGACAAGTCTCCACGTATCAGATTTCTATGTGTTTAAAAAACACATGTTGACTCCGTGTCTGTCTCTCTGTCTGTAAATGATTAGATCTAAACAGTTTTAATTGGGTATATGGAAAAACAAAATTTCTAGATTTCTTTCGAATTAAAAAAAAAAATTCGTTGAAAATCTTTTTTTCTGGACTGTTTTATTGCTAGTAAACTCATGTTTAGCATTTAAAATATAGATTCTTCAAAACTTTTGAACCACATATGTCAAAAAATCGCCATCTGTTGATCTGTATCTCATTTAAGTAATCGCGATAACTTATAAACGGACAGAATTAAATAAATTAAATTTGGTATTTTGTTTTGACACTGCAAATGCTGCTCCTTGTCAAATTTTGGGTTCATCGGTCGATTAAAAACTCATTCAAAATACATATTTGCTTATCTTCTTCAGTAAAATTATTGGATTCGCATCAAAGATTTTTAATTCGCAATTATTTTCCACTAACGGCTTGACAGACCTCGGGTACAATTATGTCTTATATAAGATCCCCAATTGTATTCTGGACGAAGAATATAAAATCTTAATTGAAGAGTATACTAGAAAATTCCGAGGACAGCACTACTACTGTTTAATATAGATACGATGCGATTATTTGAAGATTAGTTGTTTTATTAGATATTTTGTATCAAATCTAATTAATTTACATAATTCGAAGTAAA
Source organism: Argiope trifasciata (assembly GCA_026543055.1). Taxonomy (NCBI): domain Eukaryota; kingdom Metazoa; phylum Arthropoda; class Arachnida; order Araneae; family Araneidae; genus Argiope; species Argiope trifasciata. The sequence continues at coordinate 537,708 of JAPMOQ010033956.1, forward strand.
AATAATTAAATGGTAATTTAATTAAAATTTTTGTGATTTTATATCACATAAATTTAACTGGTGTTATATTAGAGTTTAAACTTATGTTTTCGCAAACCATTTAATGTTCGAAAGTAGAATGTTTCATTTTGATAAACAAATTGTGGCTCGTAGCTTAAAATAAAAATGGAATTTTAAAAATTAAATTTCTGAAATGCAATTATTTGACTACTAGTCGGTTAAGTAGAAAACATTTTAATAATTTTATTTTATCGTTTTAATTGCAATTATTTGACTACTTATCGATTAAATATTACTCTAAGAAATTATTATAATCCTTTTAATTAAACTTCTTAGTGCAAATATTCGACTACTAATCGATTATATATTATTTTTATAAATTAATTTACCCCTTTTAATTAAACAGCATAGTGCAAATATTTGACAACTCATCGATTAAATATTACTTTTAGAAATTATTTAAAACTTTTATCCTCAGCAAGGTATTTTCGACAACTTCCTATCATTTAAGGTGTGTTTGTATATAAATGTCGCCTGTCATATACACCCAGTTACTACTTGATACTATGAACTCTATAATTAAAAAGAAGAATCACCGTTTTTATTTATTTTTTTTAAATGACAGAAGCGAAAAATAAATTAAAAGTCGCGTTTGGGTTTAGATACATTTGAATGACGCGCGAGGTCAGATGCTGCCTACATCTTGCAGTACCTCCGCGTTTTTGTGATCATCCGGGTAATTGCGTATCTACCATTGCTCGAACTCTTTCCACGTGAGAAGCTGTCACATTTTTATTGTTTGTTAGATTTGAATGTGCTAACAGGATAATAATTTTTCACACTCAATGCTGTTGCTTTTAGCGACATTTAAAACATTTAGCACTGCAATTACTGTGTGTGGCATCTTGTTATTGATTGAACATGAGGCTTTCCTCAACTACTGTAAAGAAAAAAGGACATCTGCATTCCTACGATTCAATCCAATTATGCTTCATTTTCTTTTCGAATCCATTGCTTATATAAACTATAACTACATGTTGTTGTTACTTATGACACTTTACAAGACCTTTGTCAGCAATTTAAGCAGAGTGTGCGGCAGCTTCTAAGGGAAAGGTCCCTGACTAGAGGGTAGAAGCCTGACTTCTAGCTCATTTGAAGATGACACACGCATTCACCTGCACAACTACTTTTTACGGGGGAAGAGGGGCTCTTTCACACACCATAGGTAGAACACTGGGGAAGATCAATCATAGCCGAATCAGGACTCGAACCCGAACCGCCCAGAGCACGGGAAAGGCGTGCTACCCCTAGGCCAAGTCACCAGCGTTTTGAAATTGAATACATATAATGATATTCTACACCAGGGGTAAGCATTTAGTCGATCCCGATCGAACGGTGGATCACCAAGACATTTTGGAGTGACCACCCTTACTAAGATTCAGATGCTCATACTAAAAGAAACATATTTATGAAACATCATATTCTCTCTGTCTCTTGAGGAAAACGAAGCTTTTCTAATTCAAAATTATGATTTGAAAAGCACTTTGTTCAGGATCTAAGAATAACTTTTGGAATCTAATGAACGTAACCTAATTTTTAAAAAATGTTTCACATCATTTAACATTGTTCTTAGGCTTTACTTACCAGTGTGAATCAGCATTTTTAACGATCAATATAATTAAGGCAGCGCATAGTTTCCATTTCATGAACGACCACTTAGAATCCAATGCAAAACTGGCAGTTATTAGTTATAAACCGAAATATTGGTGGACAGTATGTAGCCGAAGCTTTTTACTAACTTTAGATGAAAATGATTTATTTTTTTAATTAATTTAAAAAATTTTAATATTAAATGCATTATTCGATAATATATTTTTTCAAGTGTTGCTAGATAAGTAAATATATATTCCGTATTTATCATGATGCTATAATAAAAATTGTTGAACTGCACCACTAGATGGAACGCAACACCTTGAAAAAATTAGAAGTAGCCCGTACCCAGAAAAAGTCTGCCCATCTTTGCTCTTCGCTAATATTAAAGAAAAATATATACATTAAGATTTTTAAATTTAATATCTTAACATAATTACTGCTCGTGAGATGAAGCATTTAGGGCAATCCGCTAGATCCCAAAGTTTCAAAATTTCGCGTATAATAATTTTGGGTTCGTGTGAATGTTCATCATCTATATTTAGCCATTTTTTAAAATTTGCAGTCATTATTTTATTAACTAAAAATTCAGTATTTTTGGCTTTTATTGGTTAATATAAAAGATATTGCCCAATATGAAATTTTAAAAAAGCCTTTTTATAATAATTGTTTTATAATAATAATTTTTGTTCCAATTTCTTTCACAAATTTAGTCAATTCTTAAAAGTACGATAAATTTTAAATTTTAACATTTTTCCAGTAGCTGCAATCATGTTCATAAACAATTTTAATTCAAATAAAAATATTTTATGCCGAATTTTTATTCCAATTTTTATAACCCAAATATGATTTGGAGTTATTTTTCATACAAAGTAGATTTATGTTGTTTTTTTATCCTTCTTTTATTGAACTCCAATTCAAATCAAGTCCAAGAGACTGGGGAAAGAGGGGTATAGTAGCTTCTGAGGGTAAATATCTCTGAGCACCCAAGGGAGTAAATCTAACTTTAGATCACATGTATAGGACACACACACCCGCTTATAAAACCCCTTTTCAGATGGGAGCTTTTCACACACCTCACAGATAGAACACAGAGTAAAGAATAACCATGCCCGAGTCAGGACTCGAAACCGGGAACCCCATATTATAGGGAAGATGCGCTACTCATAAGCCAGGAAGCCGGCATTCTAGTTGGTTTCGTTTTAAAACATGATTTTAAAAAAAAGAAATTCTTAAGCTTTTTTTGTTAGCAACTGATTAATTTTAGCTTTCATAAACACAAAATGATAAAAAATAATTTAAAAAGTTTAACTTTTAGATGAGATGAGAAAGATAATAGGTATTTGCATAGCCCACTGAATGGAATAAAGGCAAACTTTTACCATTTCTTGCGAAATTTGAAATTAAAAAAATTCATTTCCGAAAAGTCTGTTAAAACCAATCTGGGAATAAAAGATGAAATTGAAATTTTTCATATATAATATTTCAACGAGCAATCTGATTACGAAAAGCAGCGAGTCAATTTTGTGAAACCGTTATATATGATGCTGCTTATAGAAAAATCTAAAATGTTTATCCGTTTCAACACATCAATACGTTTATAGTTATCTATCATTAACTTAAAATTCAGCATTAAATCAAATTCTGTTCACGACTCTAAGGACATGGTTCAAATTCGATATCTGATCTGATTTCATTACAAGAAAATCAGTTATTAAAATGTAAACATCTTCAGCATCTTAAAGTGATTAAAAAAATTATGAACTTAAACTGACAGAGACTGAGTGGGTATATGGTGCATTGTCATCAATTTAAAATGATATATTGTGACAAGTATTGATTAAAAAAACGAAACGGAATTTTTTATAGTTCTTCCAATTTAGATCATTGTACTCAATGTCATTATAATTTAATGATTTGTTGCATACGTGATTTAAAAGTCGGATTAAATGTTTTTTTTCAAAATTTTAACAGGTTAATATGACATTAACGAATCATATTTGATCACGTGCTTTTATTAAAATGAAAAATATTTACAATTTTAGCACAAAATATTGCATTTTTTTATTTATTTGAAATAAGAAAAATGGAAACCGGATTTTATGATTTTCCAGAGTTTATATATTATAAATTCAATAGTCGTTTTTCATGTTTCATTTAGGGTATCAATTATTTAATTGACTAATTCTCATGACTGATAAACTTATTAAGTATTGTTTAAATGGGTTAAAATAATAATATTCTTTCTTTATTTAGTAACTAAATTTAGTTTTTGTTAATTTGTTATTTTTTGATTTGAGGAAGGCCTTAGTGACCTGATGGCTTAATCTAAATAATTTTTGTTAATTTTGTTTAAGGACATTTAATTTATTACTGCTTCATATATCGGTAAATTAAAATGTAACAATATCCCATTCTTCATGGTTGTTTGCAATTGCAAGTATAATTCTGTCCATTGTAGCAGTTTGTCATCCTCTGCTAGTCTTTTGTCAAGCCTTGAGTGTAAATTGAACTTTTTGTCATAATCTATTAATTTATCTTTGAAGTTTTTTAATGCTTTTTTTCCACGGCCTTAGCTTTGTATTTTGATAATTGCTTCAGACGAATTAAATAATTGTTCAAAACATGAATTTCGAAAAGATAGCAATCTATCAAATTGTGTTCAAGCTTTTCACCTTTAGTATCTATCACTGCTTTAAAGAAAACATTTTCCATTGTTTTGAATGTGTGTTGTAGTTTGACACCGAAGAAAATAAATGTATCCTTAACCCTGCAAGTAAAGTTTAGTTGTCACATACTACAGTTAAATCAAGGATATTTGTCATTTCAAATGTGACATTCAAAGGAGTTCCTTCCTTCTTTGTTCCATTTACATAGTTGGACGAATATTAAAATCTATTAAACTTCTATATGAGCTTTTAATGGATTAAAAGGTTGACATTTTTTATTGCTCCAACTCTGTGTGATAAATTGTCATGATCCGGAAACAAATCAGTTTGCCAAGCGTTTTATGCAAATCAAAGATATTTGTACCTTGAAAAGTTGTTGGAAATTATTTATCAGTTTTCTTTTATTGGATTGGAGCTCGATTAATTATAGGTTGGTATTAAATTAATACCTTTGAATTAAATGTTAATTTACCAGCGTATTTTACATTGTTACTCAGTTGCATGTTACTTTCTGACTAATTCAGAATGCTAATCATTACAACGGACGCATGAAGCTGTTTCCCATTTGTATGGAAGAAGTCAAATAATCTGTCAAGTTCCGTATATAAATTTAGGGCACTTGTGGTGTCAAATGTGCTAGTTAAATGACTTTCTCATCGACGTCCTATTTATGCATTTGATTACTAAATGCCTCCTTGGAGCATTTTACTTAGCTAATTTAAAATGCATTATTCATCGTTCCGATGACAATAGTAGGATTTCTGACAGTTAAATAAATGATCTAGATCAATTTGCGTTGATGTTTTCCTTTGATTATCTGTGAATCTCTGTCTTCTTCAGCATTTTGCCTTCTCATTTAAATGTGTCATAAGGAAATGCTAAATACCTTGTAGGCATTCAAATTCCTTTCTTGACTCCAAGATATAAAGTTAAAAGCATAAAAAATTATAAAAATGTTTAAAGTGTTAATTTATTTTAGGAATGCATACTTTTTATTTAGATTTATTTAATGAAATAAAAAGATGAAACGCCGGCGTTTTTGCCTAGAGGTAACACTTCTTCCCAGTAACCTCAGCTTCCTGGATTTGAATCCGATTTCGGGCATGGTTTCTATTTGCACTGTATTTTATCTATAAGGTGGATGAAAAAGCCCACCCCCCTCTGTAAAAAGGGGTTGTGCAAACGAATGTGACGCATGAAGTAGCTAAGTCGTACTGTTGGCTCTAGTTGGCGCTACTGAATAAACAAGAGACACTCATTCTGTTTAAATCGATGACAGATGATTGTCAGCGGGCTTGTAAAGTGCTCTTAGTCATAAGACACCACAAAAAAAATATTCGGCAACGCACTGCCCACCAAAATCTAGGTATATAAATGATAAGTGCTAATCTTGCACTGGAGTTTAAGTGGTCGTCTGTGATCTGAGAATAATAATGTTGCCTTAATTATATTCTTCGTTGAAAGTAGATAGAACCAAAGAACGTTATTAAATGATACGCAGCTTGTTTAAAAATTTGGATGAATACATTAAATTCAAAAGGTTATTCTAAGGCTCAGCACAAAATGCCTTTAATATTAAATTACACAAAGTGATTATTTTATATTAATTCATTTAATGAAATAAAAAGATGAAACGCCGGCGTCCTAACCTAGGAGTAGCCCTTCTTACCCATTACCTGGGCTTCCTGGTTTCGAGTCCTGGCTTGGGCATGGTTGCTATTTACCCGGTGTTCTAACTGTGTGGTGTGTGAAAGAGCTATTCCAATTGGGAGAAATATGCAACAGTAACGAAAGATGAAACATAAAACCTTAACCAGCAACTCCGACATTCTTGAAGGCTTTCTGAAAAATCTGAATTACCTGACCGTTGATATAACAACACTGGCGGAAACCATGGTTGAGCTATAAGAGCCCTCACCAGCCATGCTACGGCTCTTCTAGTGGGAAGTACTTCCTGACATCGATAGGAGGTAGCCCTTCCCCACATTCTGGTACCCATACAAGTATCCAGAACAAGCTACCATTTCAGAAGCTTCTCGTCCTTAATTTTGAGGTGATCCCCCCCCCCCCCGGCGAAAGAGATAAAATATAAAAGAGTGATCCCAAAGTTTCTCAGAATATCACATTCGATTAAATGATTAATTGCGGATAATAGTAATTCATATGTTACTGACATTTACAAAAGAACCCCATTGGCGGCAAACAACAACTCCTACCATAAAAGACACGATTCATCAACGGAGTCTGCCAATATGACTACATAAACATAACTATATTCTCTCTAAAGGGAGAATTTGCTTATTTAGAAGGTAACTTCTCATCCACGTACTCGTGATGCTCTCTAGAGACAGAAAAACTTTTCCATCATTAACATTTCATTTCCAGGAAAATTCTAGTTTTCCTTTAACAAACAGCAATGGCTATGCATGACAAATACTTCAAATGTAGCAAAATTACGTCACTTAATAGGCGGCTGCTCGCCATTCCTTGATATCGGACAGATCTACTTTGTCTGTGCTCATTTACATTCCTTGCAGAAATATACTATTTCAAGCCAAAATTCATACTTAACAACAGTTACTGGTTTTTGTGTATTGACCACAATCCCACAATTAATCAAAAAATAATAATAAACTCGGCAAAGATGAGCCATTTTGTAAACGATATGCTCCAATGACTTACGAATAATCATATAACAGAATGTTAGAAAATTGCAGAGAGACTACTCAAGCTGTTTCTTCAAGAATTAGTTCCTCCATTGTTCAAGTTATCTCATTTTATATTATTCTAAAAGTTTTGTAAACCGATGCAAGGCTTTCTAGACTTAAAGCCATTTATAAATACAATAGCTTCTAGTTTTATAAATCTAAATCATTGGATTTAATACATATTCCTTGGATGAATAGAAATATAGCACTTTGCAAAAGATTATTTTAAGACTCGGATTATAGAAGGAGCAAATTAATAGAATATTCTGACTTTTCAGTCTAATTTAAAAGAATTTTCAAAACAATGCTAAAAGAATTGCATCAATATTTTTTTTCAGTAAGTTTATATTTTTAGCAATAAAAAAAACAACAGGTGGGAGCTCTCGCCTCAAAACAATCTTACATTCTCTTTACTAAAGGTATGAACCCAAAGAACAACTTCCATGGTTTTATTTTAAAAAAAATTACGAAATATTGAAAACTTTGACCTAAATTTAGCATTTTTACTGAATCTATTGTGCGATCCTTGGCGATTAATCCCCGGAATACTGTTGGTAATACTCGAAAATAAAATTTGTGATTTAGATGCCTTTTAGGGTTAAAAAAACATGTGAAAAAATCGGGACAAGTTTTGTACAAAATTACAGTTATAGTTATGAAATTTCATAATAAATTTGATACATTTCAGTCATCTCATTTTCGAGTTATAGCATTTACATGTTTCTGAAAATACAGATAACTTCTAACCAGATTTGACTCAAAATATTATAGGTGCGTACAGTATAGATATTAAATCTGTGTACAGAATTTCATTTAGCTAGCTCTCTTCATTTTACAGACTTATAATTAGTTGAATAACTAGACAAACAGGTTTTCTTTAAAAGGACTTGATATAAATCTTTAAATTTGGTGTAAAAATCATGTACAAATTTTCAGTTGTTTAGCTCCAGGTATTTTTTTAGTTATCTAAGTAAAATGCCCATCTGCAACAGACGGACATTTTTCAAAAATGTGTTTTCCTAACAAAGAAATCTAAAACCTAGAGATTCGTCAAGTTTGAATTTTTTGATGATTACGATATTTTCTTTGTATTTCGCATACAAAAAGAATAAAAAAGCATTAAATTTGAATAAAAATGATGGCTAAGTGACCATTATTAATCAATAAACTCTGTAGCGAATGCAAATTTTAATCTCGTTAAATGGTTCAAGGTTTTTGTATTGAAATCGTCAAATTATTAATCATTAATCTATCATCATTAAAATGTATTGTGAATACAAACAACTCGAACTAAGCTCATCAATAAAATTAATTATTCTCATGGAAAGTGATACTCGAAATTTTGTATTTCTAGCTAATGAGTAAAAGGCTTATTAAGGGAGGTTTGTTATGAAAATAAATCAAAAGTTCTATCCGTATGTTGTATGATGAACAAAATACAACAGGCCTTATAATAAAAATGAATGTGCATGTGTGTGAGGTTCTCTACAGATCAAACTGTTTGACTTAACACTTTTAAATTTGGCACATGTATACCTTGGAGATTACAGATGTGCATAATGGACAAGGGAGAAACGTTTTGAAATTTGAAACATAATTTTTATTAACTAAAAATATTTAATTTTGTGGTTTTCCTTTTATAACTTCCAATATATTATGTCAAAAAAGTTAATTTTGCATCATTTCAAAATTTTAATAATATATCTTTATCTGATATTGTTTAATAATCCTGATAATAATTTAATAGATTTTAAATTTTTTTTTACCTGGTTTTATTTTAGCTGAAATTCAAACATTTTGCATTGCTTTCTCCAATTACCTGATCCTGTGATTTGTTTACAATGTTAAAATCTGGCAACAAGATTTCTGTTTAGTATCGAGTTTACGCGAAGTATAAAAAGGATGTTACAAAAATGTAGGTATTTATATTTTTAATAGCACCATGGAATCATGGTACAAATACTCATTAGAAAAGTTCATCTACAGAATAAACCAAGAATATTCAAGAGACAATTAAAATAACATAGATTTAATGTTTGATAAAAGACAGAATTCTGGATATAAAGTTATGTCTACACGAAGAAAATATAACCAACATTATCAATAAACCTATTAGCCTTGTAACTTTATCGAATTGACTTGATTGAAAATTTGAATAGTACTGCGTTATAAAAACACGTCAATTTAAATCTCTCCATCGATCGTCCTGGAAAAAATGCGCCAATCAGCACTTGGTCTTTTTCTAATATTGATTGTCAAAAATAATGAAATTGTTGATTGTTATAAAATAATAATATTCAGAATTTTATTATTCGGCCAGATTTGTTTGCAGAAGATTGAAACAGTAGATTATCAAGATTTTTTTTTAAATATGATTTATAGGAGCCAAGAAGTATAATTGTTTTCAAAAGTACATTGATTAATTGAAATAAGATAAAATATTATTTACCACATTTAAATGTTTTTCAAGGTAAAACAAAGTTTTATGATAAATCGAAGAAAATTTCACTGAATGATTCTTTAAAATATTCAGTAAATTATACTTAAAAAGATATTCTGCGTCATACATGAGATTACAATGCCAAAGGATTCAATTTTCCAAAAGACAAATTTAAAAAAATTATGTTTGACTTCAGCAGTAAAAAGATTTCGCATTTACTGAAGTTTCATATCTTCCATTTTAAATTAAAGTTTAAATCTTGCAGCAACTAACAGGAAATAATAAAGAAATATTGTGCATTGGAAAAGATATACAAGTCTTCCCTGATAATATGAGTGTTAAAATTTTAAGCTTAAAAATATTTTTTCTGAAGAAACTCCTTAAGAACTAATGCACAAATATATTTAATTGAAAATTTTAGGGAGTCTCTTTAATCATTTGAATGTCAAAGGCGTCTGCTTATAAATATTGATGAAAAGGTAACTTTTCGAATTTTCTATCAAACGGCCTCCATTGTGTTTTCAAGTTATTTGGTTTGCAGAATAACTGAAAGGTGTAAAATTGAAGTTGATTTTTCTTTTAAAGTCTGGGAGATTCCAAATTTGATTTTTCAAAATCTCAGATTTGATTTTTTTGTTGGTGTAAAGATAGCATTCTTTTCACTTCATCCTATCGAATATATCTAATATTTCAAAACGTCTATCTAATATGCTAAGTATTTTTAAAAATAATAACTTTCGATGCTTTATCCTCAATTAAGTTATTAACTCTTGCTCATTGCGTGCACTCTCTAAAACTCTTTGAAATTACTCTTGATATCCTTTGGCTGTACTACATCGTCATGGCGAAAGCCTAGTCAGATTCTGAAACCGAAATATCAATGAACGGTTTTCAGAAGGAACCTGGAAAAAATTGCCTATAAATCTTCTCTCGCGCACCTGATAAGAAAGCTCTTTATATATGGGGCCCATAGCCAATAATTTAGGAGAGTTTGTTTATGTTTTTGTGGAGCGTTACTAATTGGCTATAAAGAATCGAGTTCCTCCCCAAGAAAAATAGCATATCACGTTTCTAATCTCAATCTAATTCGATCAGGAAATTGGCTGAAGAAGCTTCATTTATTAATTAAGATGAGAAATTTGTGCCTTGGGGAGATCTGGACCATAATTGCTGCACCGCTTGTAGACTCAAAGAATGAATGATTCTCATGAATAATGGGCCTTCTTAATCCGATGAAATTAATCGATTTTTGATGTATCTCGTTGATTATTTCCCATCCTTTACCATGTCATGGATTACCTCATCGAATTTGGCTCATTATTAAGGTAAAATTCCAGCTGCGATTATTGGTTGGTTATTAGCTCGAAAGGAAATGAGGGAAATTTTAACCCTCCCCCTTCCCTTCATCTTGGTTTTCTTGTTACCAGTTTTCATTTAGAAGATTAAAAATCGATGCTTTCTAGGGTTAATGAAGCTTTGTGTATTGTTTTGTGGCTTCTTTATAAAAATCCGTACTAAGATGAATTAATTGAACAAAATCATATTAAACTTAATGTTTGGACTGTTAAATTATTCTATATAAAAACCTTCGCCAAAAGTTTTATATATGAACTTGAATTTCTAAGATATTTAACAACAGTCAAACATCATCAGGTTCAAGTTAGATTAAATAGTATCACTATCATTCCGAACAGTAAAAGTGAATGTGTGTGTCTGTGCGAGGTTTTGGCTCACTACAGAAAAAAATCGTTAGAGTTAGAGCTACTAAAAAGGACAGAAATAGAATATCATCAGACGTTTGGGCGTAAATATAATTTTTTAAAATGGAAATGCTCAATTTGGAAAGAACTTTCATTGAAATTTTAAACTGAATTTTAATTCATTAAAAATAAGGTGAAGTTTTGATTCTCTCCTTCAATAATTTCAAAAATATTAATATAAAATATTTCAGCTTAAATTTGCTTTAATTTTTTAAAATATTTTAAATTTAGTTATCGTCTGTCTTGTTTTCATTAATATTAATAAAATTTCAAAAATATTTTACGCATAGCATTCAAATATATTTTCCATTATTGCAATGCAATTTAGAGCATTTTCATTGTTTATGCAAGTATTTTAAAGTTTGTTGTGTTGCTGAAAACTAAGATAATATACTAATTTAATTTTCCGAATTATCAGTACGATTCAGACAAAATAAAATTCTGGAAAATTTTTTAATTCATTAAAAATAAGGCGAAGTTTTGATACCCTCCTTCAATAATTTCAAAAATATTAAAATAAAATATTTCAGCTTAAATTTGTCTTAATTTTTTAAAATATTTTTAATTTAGTTATCTTCTGTCTTATTTTCATTAATATTAATAAAATTTCAAAAATATTTTACGCATAGCATTCAAATATATTTTCCATTATTGCAATGCAATTTAGAGCATTTTCATTGTTTATGCAAGTGTTTTAAAGCCTGTTCTGTTGCTGAAAACTAAGATAATATACTAATTTAATTTTTCAAATTATCAATATGATTCAGACAAAATAGAATTCTGGAAAAAAAATTGGACTTCAAACCAAAATATGTTTAGATACTTTAATTCTATTGTTTTATACTCATTTGAAATTCAATAAGAAATACCAAGAGTGTAATTTTTCTTTTTTTATTTCATTATTTCCACTTATTTTGTGCTAGTTTCATCATACAGAGTCTGTATAAACATTCTAAGAATAATTTCAAGGCTATTTAATTATTATTTAAAATATAAAGACAATGTATTTTAAATATTCGATAACCTGTTTTTTCCTAGAATATGTCTATATCAAGATTTCTATGATAGAATAGCTTTACATAAATATTTCAGAGGTGTTAGTTTCCATTTATCTGCATTTAAAACACAAGTTTTTTTTCACTAATTAAAAACAGAGTTTGGTTCAAAACTGCAATTTTAATTAACAAAAGTCATATATCTAATTTCATTTATCTAAATAGTTCTGTTTTTGACTAATTGCGTTTACATAAATGTATCTGTGCATTTTGATACATATTTAATTCTTGAACGGATTTGATTGAAAATTACATATGATAAGAGAAGATACAAATGTTCTTTAAATTTCAAGAAAGAAAAAAAAATAAAGTTCCTGTAGACAAACCTATAATTATTTCTTGGGACTAAAAGTCCTTTTCAAAAACTTTTTTAACATTCTAATGTATTCAGAAGGAGTGAATTCAAAAAGCAAAGATATAAATATGAAAGCATAGAGAAAAAAGCTAAGTATTATGATTTAGAAAAAAAATATGATATATTTTTCAAGGAAAATTAATAAATGGGCCTGTCAATCACTTAAATAAGTTGTTTCAAACAACAATCTTAAACCTTAAAAAAATTTAAAAATTGCTTTTTTCTTAAAAATAAAGGTTTTAACAGTTGATTCAAAATTATATGAGGATTTCAATAGAAATCAAAGTTTTCATTTTATAACAACTTAAAAAAAAATTTAAGAAATGCTCCCAAACTTCTTCCAGGAGACCAGCAGAGACTTGAAAATAATAAATTAAACTTTATTAATTTATATATATTCATATTTTACTATTATAAATCAGTTAACGTTTTTTGTGATAACAAGAATGAAGAAAAACTTCACAATGATTCATTTTATGAAATAAACTTATTATAAATGCATTCAGGAAACTTTCCTTCCATTTATAATTTACTTTGAAATTTTTATTTAAATTTAAAATATCCAGAAATCAAAGAAATTAATTAAAGAAATGATTTGTGAAAAGTTTTGCTGTAAGCACTTACAAACTCTGAACTGATCATGTAATATTACAGAACTCAGTTTCGTTAATGGATAATAAATTATTATAAAATGGCGCTTTGTTAATCACGTGTCACTATAAATGTAAGAGTCTTAAAATTATTTTTATATTCAATTAAATATTAGTATAATATTATTTATTAATTTTTTGTTGATTTTGCCAAACAGCTGGCTTGCCAGGAATATAGGTTACATTTATTTTAAATTAAATGTAACTTCATATATATGAAAGTGTTAGTGATAATAACACATGATGTCACTAAAGTGTTGCCAGCGTTATTTTAATTAGTTTACATACCTTTTTTCATTGTGTACAAAACATTTCTAATGGAGACCAGTCCCGTGACATCACAGATGCTACTAAGAACACAAATATACATTTCACTTATCGTCTAAAGTTTGTAGTATTTTAACTCTATTTTTAATTAAAAACTCTAGATAGGCTAGAAGAATACATCTATCAAAAACATAGCCTCTTATCCAATCTAGATTTTTTTTTAGCTTTCAACAATGGAGAAGCTTGAGAACAACAAATACATTATGAAACATAGAAAAGGATCTGCAGTTTTTTGACAACTATGTAATTAATTATTCGGTATTAGCTAAAAATATTTTTAAAAATACTAAAATTTAGAAATATTCGCAAAACTATTAATATTTATCAAAAGAATATTTTTTTAAAAATTCTGAAATGATGTGGATATAGTTTCTGTAAATAATATTTTTGTAAATGATTGGGGATTAAATCTAAATTCATTGTCATTTATAATTAACAGAAATTTCAAAAAGAATTCCTTAAAGTCCCACAATTTCAGTATCCAAAGTAAGTGAATTCCAAGACAAACAGTTTGATCTGTAAAGACATACACACGCACCTTAGATACAGTGTACTTTCAATTAAAAAATATTTTTAAAGAAATAAACATTTATGTAGCAAATTTTTTTGATAAAAAAACGCCTTAATTTTTACAATTACAAAATATAATTCTTTTTAGAAGTCCCCCATTCCCTATTGTTATATTTAATGAAAGTTTTCCTTTATCTTAATGTTTATAACATGAAAAGTCAACTTTTTCTGCCCCAAAACTAATAGAGATATTTCATCAAAAAATTTCAGTTGGTTCAATTAATATGAGAATTAAATTTTATTTGATTGTGTAGAATAAATCTATCAAATTACTCTGAAATTTGCATAGTTATTATAGCTCTGCTTTTAGTTTGTATTCTGCTGCCACACCATCACTTTTAATTGATTCTGTATACCAGGCGCTGATGAGAATTCTCCATTTTTCGAGTATAAAATTATTACTTTTACATAATCCAATAAAACATCAAAATTCTCATGTAAATAGGATTCATTTCAAATTTTGAGATGAAATATTTCTGTTAATTTTTGTTCTTTAGAAATTACATTTTTTTGCAATATTTATTTGGTAGGATGCGTGTAAATATTTACTAAAATTACTCTAGGAATAAAGGACTCAAAAGTTCTTGAGTGATTTTATGTATGTTCATTACTATGAAATCAGTCATAAAATCTACTATTATAACTGGTTTTATATGTTTGGCTGGGAAATAAAGGAAATATAAACATAACTTTGAATCCTGTGTACTTTGAATTTAGAGAACAATAACTTTATCTTTTGATTTACAAAATCATAGCATATAAATTTAAATCACTGAGGCAAGAATCATCTGGGCACACAAACCATCAAGTTTCGAGCCTAAAGCCATTTATTAAAGCGGATTCATTGAAGTTAATTTATGAGGCGGCCTTGTTGGTATATTAATTATAACAGATTTTAACCGCACATGAATATTTATAAATTTTTTCTGGTTCTCTATGTAAATTGATAGGTCAGTAACAAGTTTGGGACGTCTTCACCGTTACTGAGGATACTCATACTGAGATATAAAAACTAACTCAAGAGACTGCAATCAATATGCATTTTTTTTCTTCAGACTAATTTTAAAGAAGAATGTTTGTTGTGATCAGTGCAGCACAAACAGTTTAACCGTTTGGGTAGAAACCAATTCAAAATATTCCTTTTTTTGTTTTTCTTTGCTACTATTAAAGGAGATAGTATGTGATGATGTACAGGATAGGATATTTAACTTTTTGGATAGGAACCAATTCAAAGGACTATATTAACTGTGTATTTTTTCTTAAGTAATAATAAACGACTAATAATAAAGAAGAATGTAGGCAAGTGTCATTATACGCCAAACCGTTTTGCCTCTTGGATAGTAAAAATTCAAATGACAGTATACTCTATCCTTTTTTCTTTATTAATAATAAAGGTGAATGTATGTATGCGCCGTTGCGTCGGACAGACGGTGTAAGACTTTGGATAGTAACCGACTATATTCTCTGTGTTTTTGATTCTAATAAAAATGAAGTATGTTTGTATGTGCTGTTGTACAGAGCAGATTATTTGAAAGAAAGAAAAATTTCTCCTTCAAATGATTTATTTTGTTTTAATTTATCGAAAAATAAGCGACATTTTAGTTTGCTTCATAGATAATTTCTGAAAATATTATTACAAAAATCTGATTTGTACAAAAATATATTTGATAATAATCCTAATTTAATTGCCGTGAAATTGTTTTGTTTTTTTATATATTTTTAAATGATTAATTCACAATTACATGCATTTGCAAAACCGAACGTATATTTTACATATTAAAATATACATTCTGTTAACATAAAAAATTCGCTTCCACAATGCTAGTGAAAGTAATTCTATCTAAAACAGATAATACAATTTCGTTTCTGCAATTACATTATTTTTACTTTCACCTCCAGGTAACTAAAACACTGATTTTATATCCAAATTTTAATTGAATAATTATTATTAAAATCTAAGTGCAATGTCCATTCTTATCTCAGAGAATGAAGTTATGAAATTATCCATAGTATTCATGAGATATTTATTCAAAATTTTATATAAATTTCATAAAAATGTATATTTTTACCAATAATCATTTACATAGGCAATCTGAAACAGTTGCTTTTTTCGGAATTTTACATTGCAATTTATTGTGACAAAATTTTTTGGTGATTTTCGGTTGTTTCATTCAACATTTTCTTGAAGTTGTTTATCAGAGAAAACTTTTATTAACAGGTCAATAGCCAAATGCATTTTACCATTCCAAATAACTTAGTTCATTAAAATTTTCAACAAATCTTTTTATAGGAAAATAAATTATAAAAATTATAACCATAATATAGATAACCAAATATTTTCTTTAAAAAAACTTTAAGGCAATTAAATGTGTTACGTAATGTAGTATAGAATTTATAATAAGGTTATAAATTTCTTTATATAGTTTGAGGTGGCACTCCGGACTTCGTTACTTAAAGACGTTGATAGTAAAACTTCTCGTAAAACCTTTACTTTGAAAAGCGATGCTAAAAGAGACAAATTACATCAGGACTGGATTTTTAATTTAGTAGTAAAAACCTTAGTCAGAGATAAGTTAAGTTATTATTTTATTAAATATATATTTCTGTAGAAAATATTATTAAAAATCATAGAAACTGCCTTTTGATGATGCATCCTGTAATAAGTATGCCAAAATGAAATAATAATCTAATAAGAATGTCAAAATGCATTCTATAATAAGAATGCCTAAATGTAACAATAATCTAATAAAAATGTCTAAATGTAATAATAATCGAATAAGAATGCCTAAATGCATCTGATAATAAGAATGCTTAAATGCATCTGATAATAAGAAAGCCTTTAAGTGCAAAAACGTTTTGTAATAAAGCAAGTATTAAATTGAACTGAAACAAAAATGCCTGATCTCTAAACTAAATGTAGTTAGGCGGCAAATGATTTTAAAATTAATTTTAAAATGTAAGTTTTAACGATATTGGCACCAATTTTTTCAGTTTATTTCAATGAAAAAAAGTCTGATGAGAAGAGGGAAAAATCATTTATTAAAAATGGCAGGAATATATATATATTTAATTTTAGAAAGTTATATGTATTAGCTTATGAATTCCTAATTTTAACTGCAACTTCTTATCGAAATTCATATAGCTTGACGAAATTGGAAATTAAAATATTAAAATACATTTTTATTCCAAATAAGTATCATAGGGAAATTTTTGTTTCTTATTATGAAATAAAAAGATTTTTTATAGCTCATGAATGTCTCTATATTTCCACATTTTTTTCACATTTTTACATTTTAATTTAACTTGACTTTTTCCATTTTATAAAAATCATATATTATGGCAGGTTTTGCATTTATTTCCTAATATGGTGGATTCTTGAAATTCCGTACTCTTATGTATTATCGATAACAATACGTTACTTCAATACTTTCGGAATTAATTATTTTTTATCGATTAATTTATATTTCAGTTCCGAAGATTCCGGAAAAAATAACTTCAAGACTCCATGATATTCATGATCATGGGTTAAAATTTTTTTAAAAAGGAAGAATGTTTTTGAAATTTTGCTTTATAATGGATTAATAAAGAGTTTTTTTAAAACTGCTTTCATTAAATTAAAAATAATTATTAAATTTGCCAAAAACTGTTATTTAAATTGATGTGCAATTGTAAAGTGGGAAATCGACTTTATAGTGCTTTCTTCTCACTTAAATCAATGACACACCAGATACTTATACTTTATATATTTCACTTTTAACTCTTATCGAAGTTTTAAAGTATAGTAATTAAATCATCAGATGGGTGCAAATTATTCCTATTAATAGCATTAAATGACTCGTTTTACTTACCAAGAAGGCAGAGTAAATTAAAAATTAATGAGTTATATAGCTCAATTCTCGAGATGTGACGATCGTTTCCGCATATTTATCACATATTCCATGAGGTGACACCAGTCTTTTCTGAGTTCCGGCAGGATGTGATTGATAGAAACTTTGTTTTCTCCTTTGCACACCATTCTTTTTCACTTTGGCAAAAAGAACATTAATTAAAATTAATTACCATTTAATTATTCTAATTTCCGTTACTGAATGCATGCCCATAGAAGAACGTTGCTTGCATGTCTAATAATTACCATGCATATCAGAATGGTTTGAGTATTTCTTAATTTCACAGGAATCTTCTGATTGGATTTTTCCTGATGATATATTGCTAACTGGAGATTATTGAGATCCTTAGGATAGAATAAATATAATAATAATTATGATTATATTTTATCATTCTTTTTAATATATCTTTATCTGCATTAAAATTATGTATACAAATTAGTTTATTATTCTTTAGTGTGTTCTTAAGGAAAAATTTATTAAAAGAATAATTTTATATTAACAGCTAGTGATTATTAAGTCATCAAGGTAAAATAAGAATAATCATGTCTAATAAATATTATAAAAAGCAGAAGGTTTTGAGTATTCCATAATTTCATAAGAATCTTCTGATTGGATTTTTTTCTGTGATTTAAATATTAGTTGATTCTAAAATATATGATTTGTTTTTATCTTCATCAAGAGTTGTTATTTATTTATTTTTGAACGTGAAAGTTTTAATTCTCTAGCACAAAGTTTTTCAAAAGACAATCTTTTGAACTCTTTTTTTCCCATTATGTATTCATTTGTCTTAAAGAAATATTTGTTCTTGACAATGAATTGTGTATTATTTTTTAACAGATATACTCTTCTGAATGGTTTGATGTATTTTTAAGATTTGTCTGATGACAGTTTCCATTATTTGTATATTATATTGCCCAAAAAAGTATTATTACTAATATTAAACAGCATCAAAGGTTTCAATGTATGTTTTCTTTTGAAGATATGCCAGATTAGATGAATATTTTTATTAATTATTTATTTACATTTTAATTCTTAATTCTTCAGTTTATTTTTAAAGAAATATGTATTTAAGGGTATTATGTATTAAGTATATGTATTAAGGGAAATATGTATTAAGTATATGT